>JASBWR010000005.1:0-376817 GCA_030039265.1 Naganishia cerealis | reverse complement strand
GGAGTCGAATACAAAATTGATGACGCTGTAAAGCTGGCAGTGCAAGAGATTCGCAACCATGTTGTCAACCATAATCAAGAACGCAGTCGCACCGACCGCAACGTATGGTACAGAGAACACGACGCGATCCCCAAAGACTTTAATCCGATGGGACAGAGCCATAATGTCAGCATGGCCGCTTTGGACCAAATGATCAAAGAAGGAGTACAGGGACCTGTCGACGCACACAATGCGTTCGCAATCGGTATCAACAGCATTGCGCAGACGATGCATGATATATTCAAGCTTGGAATGGACATATGTGTACAGGAACAGGCCAAGGAATTTACGAAGAAACTTTTATTGGATGGGATCACCAAGGCATACCAGTCGATCCAAGAATCGACCCTCAGTATCCTCAACATGGAAGAGTTGAAATACCTCACGCGGAGAGAGAAGACCGAGAAGGAGGACGAGGAGATATTGAAACAACGCGCCATGCCAGAATCGCAGAACAAAAAGACAGCGTTTGGGCAGGTTCGGAGTCCACCTATATTTGGTGCGTATAGATCGAGTTATTAATTAATGCTGAATCATAAAAAAGGGTGAAGTCAAAATCCCGTCGATTCAAAATGCAATCAAAATGATCACAAAAGTCTTATTCACAGCTATGGTACACTAATGTCTTGCAAGAGGCATTTCTTTGAAGCTATCGGAGTCAATTTTGAAATTTTCATTATTTGTTAATTTTGCAAAATTCGTACTTTCTGAGATTTATGCTGCAGAATGCGGCTCACAATTTATTCTTGCAACCAATTCGAATATAATTTTTTCCATTGTTTTCAAGAATAGATAGGGAAGGAAGTACATTCGTAACACTCAACTAATGGTGTTTATTAGACCAATGAAAGATGTATCAGGAACATTTGATGATATTCGATCGGTAATTCGATAGGTGGGAATTTCTTCTTTAGAGGCGCATCGAGATGTGGAACCATCAGGAATCGTGACTTAGGTGAATAACCATACAAAATATGACCAATTTGGCCAAATTTCCAGTCCATAAAGAATTTCAGTATCACATCGAGACGTTAACTTCATGGAAAGCCAAGTGGTTTGAGGCTACCTTCAATTCTTACTGAATCTGAGTGCTCTACTCGCTTGGAGACAGAGAAGATAGCCTCCAGAAGAGAAAAGATTATGCACTAATCAAGATGGAATAAAACTGTTTGAGAAAGTCAAAAGAATTTCCTAATGACAATTTCAAAAGTTGCAATCTCGAAGTTGATAGCTAAAGGCTCTTCCTAAAAGATCAAGTTGCCATATGAGCTCAACAGTCCCGCTGGTAAAAAGATCCTTGGTGACAAGTACTTTGACTTGGAGACCTTGGTTTATGAATGCGTTAAGCGATACGTTGATAACAGTTAAACTAGTAATGAATAAGTTAAAAGAGGTCCAAGTATCAGAACAGTAGAGTGATATTAATTGGTAACACTATGCAAAACAAATTCACCGAGAAGGAAATCCAGCGAACAAAGCTATTCGGTCCACCAATGTTACAAACTCAAAGATATTCTTGTAGAAACACAAAGATATTCTAGTACAAACTTAAGGTATTATGGTATTCGCAGAGTTGTTTATTGACTACTTATTACTCGCTTAAAGAATTCTTATTCGTAACGCATGGATCTATCACCTTCAAAGGGCCCCACCTCAAACTGATAATAGCATACCTCAAATTTTAGTCTTGAAGCTTATGATAATGCAACTAGGTGACTTGAAGAGCTAGATCTTGGTAATCAACCAGAACCCACTGGCTTTCAAATGTATTTGAGCCAACTGGAACTTGTATTGAGCACTTGACTGAGAAATAAATAATGAGCGAACTAGAAACTTCTTAAGATAAGGAAAAAACTGTGTCGCAAATTTGCAGCCATTTTATAGCACTGGTGTACTGGTGTATATTCCTGATTGCAACAAGCTCTCCAAAAGCCCAATGGTAAAACCTTCCCTTTCAACTTTCTGCAAAGTGATTGCATTGAACCGCTGAAATTTGAAACCTGACCACCATTAAGAGTTTTATACGATATGGGCTCCATGCGAGTTTAACAGGTCAAGTATCGCTGACTTCCGTCACCACCTTGACCACCTACTTCGTCTCCCCAAAATCAAAGTTTAAAGTTGTAAAAATGAATTATTCCACATAACTTTTTAGATTCAGCAGACGGTTGATAACGCAAAATTACGCTGAATCTTCGACATCATTCCGCCGTAATCACCATTCCGTAGTCATCACTTTTTTCTTCCAATCCGGATTCGACCACGACTCAGCCTCGAGTTCGTAATTGGAATTCAAGCCAGCTCGAGGTAGAAACGATGACTTCTCGAAGGTGGGCTTAGCGACCCAACATGAGATCTGCTGATTTATTTTTTACTTCCCCATCTTTAGCGACCGACATTAGGCGAGCATTTAGCCGCCGAGCATCAGCACCAAATTTCAACGCCAGCCAAGTTACAACACTTTACATATACGCCAAGCCATTTCGAGACGCGTCAACGACTGGACCGAGTCAGCGCCGTGGGTAGAGCGTCGTTAAACAGAAATAAGTTAAAATTCGCAGGGAAGTCGCCTATATTCTGCCAAGTTCTAGTAGGATATCACGCTCAAGAGTCCAAAAGTTCAGTTTTGCTTCTTGTCTTATTAGTACTGCAAAGCTTCATAGCTTTAATGATATATGCAGTTTCAAAAATACGACTGATGAACCGTATTCATTCGAAGATCAATTCAATAGAGACATTCGCAGTAGCAAGCTCTCAGTCGAAATCTTTTCTTTTACATATCTATATCATTTTTTGCACCCATTGGCTGATTACTCTTGTAGTGGTTATTGAATGATTACTTATTGCATTCACTTAAGTTTGCTTAGCAACTACATATCAACCTTGTTATATGTAGCCAGTCAAATCTGGTTTCGGCGAAATTACTCGATTGAACCAATCGTATCTTGATCACATGTCATACTCAATTGGGCGATTGGGCCCCATTGTACTTTTGGTCACTGGCGTAAATGCTCAACTCTCTGGAAAATACCCTAGATTTTTAAAATTGCGAGTTACTACGAATTTTGGCGGATTTAGGTCACAGCCCCTCGATAGAATTTCAGTATCCAGTAACCATGTTTCTGCCTCGGCTCCGCACGTTTTCAGCTCGATTTACGATTGCAAACATCCATGCGCGGCGATAAAAGAAACCGCGAAATCCCGCCTATGTACGGTTGCAATGTCGCCACGACCGAAACAGGCAGGAGGGGATTTAAGATATCCCACGAGCCGCACCGCCTTGCAGTATGGATATCTCTGCGCAGCTCAAGTCCGATACGTACGCTCCTAACCCGCAATTTCCGCCTCGCATACACTCTTCGCTGGCGCCTAAGTTGGATTGCCGTTACTGTAAAAGAAATCTGCGAAACAATGTTCTCATACAATGGTTGATGTAAGCCACCGCTATTGTACTTTCGAAAATATATATCTCGTAAACCCATGTGTTTCATGCACATTCACCAACGTCAACCTAGTACCTCAAAGTTTCCTTCTAAATTTCCTTCTAAGCTTCCTTTCTAATGGAATTTTCCTTTACACCACTCGCTTGTAACTCGCGTCTAGTTTCATTTCTCACTTTATTCACCGCGCAGTGAATTCACACCAAATGTCCAAGAAATATTTTTTCGCTCGCGCCTCGATCTGGAAGACACTTCACAAAATTACATGATCCAACGACAGAACCAGTTAAAGTGATTTGGTGAATAAGCCACCAAGTGGGGTCATCGTTTTTTTCGAGCATTAACCTCTTGGCAAAACTAAACGAATAATATGCCTCTGTGCGTGAACAGCTTTTTACGGGGACATTTCTCGAAAAGTCTACCCTCTAAAGTTCTACTTCTTTGAACTTGACATTTCTGACCAAGTTCATTACTCGTGTTGCAGCCAGGCGCTTACGTAAGTCACATCTTTGTTAACCTTCTTTGGACCGAATATGGAATATTTTTTTCTCGTAAAAAAAAAAACTAATCGATGCATCATGCACGCGCCAAAATAATAGAATTTCTTCGTGATACGGGACAAAGCAATCTAGTTGGCGCAAGGTATCACGTTTTCGTGCACCACGGGCGAGAATGATTCCTTTTAAACATATACCTGTTTAGTTGTTTATCATCAAAGATTGATGTTGTACGATGCACATAGACGTGCATACGATACATGTACCAAATGACTGCTTGGGCAAGATCTAGCGAAAGGATGGACCGGATAACTAAACCGTCAACTCGCCTGCCAAGATTCCCTCGTATGCATGACAAGATCGAGAATTTATTTTTTTCAACCTGACTCGTTCCATAATTCATGCATAGAGGGCTATGAATCCATTGTTCTTTTCGTGCGATTGGAGTTGCGTCGTATATTAAAAAAAATGCGAGTGGGTGCAATTGTTACAACCGTAACCGAGCCCACCACGAATTTGTTGAGCTTCTGTTCAAAAAGTGAAGGAATGCTGAGCAATTTGACCCGGGATCTCTCAATGAATGGAAATTAGTGGGCGGCTGGACCCTTTAGCTGTCAAACTATGAGGCGTCTATATGCTTATGGATCTTCAACAGAAAGTCGGGGTTATGCACGTCGCGCGAATTATGCATTCAGATAGAATAAATCACAGAAAAATAAAGGGCAGAACGATATGATGTTGCATGGACCCCCTCATGACCTCAAGCCTCTCCCTCGCTGTAATTATGGAACGCAAGTCTGTTCCAGACTGAAATAAAGCTTAGCAAGAAGTTATTGTAGAGGTTCAGTGAAGGCTCTCATGCATGCGTATGCATGCGGATGCCTTTGATGCTCAAGCTGCACATCGAAAAAATCGAACATTTAAACAGTTGTCATAGTTTTTATCGAATTCAAGTCCAGATAGTGATGAGTTCACTTGTAGGGCTCACCTTGCTTAGCTAGAGTCATATGAGAAGACGAAAAAATGTCTCTTTCCACAAAATCGTAAGTGAGTCAATGCAAAGGCATCTTTGCATCAATTCCACTGTGCGTCATGCATAGCACATTGTCAAAGTGCACGTCGTACATTATGCATTACGAGAGCTGTTGCATTAGAACCCGAAAAGGCATTGTTCTTTACGAAATGGGACTTCTTTCTTGGGAGCCTAGCTGCAGCGTATCTAATTACTGACTTGAAATCATGGATCCGCCTTGAAAGCTCCAACCTATAAATATTAAGGACGCCTTCATGTCAAACCAGTAATTACATCCATCTTTTGACATGCAACTCCATTTGAGGGCGATATTGTCCGCTGCCTTGCTGGTATCATCAGCGTTTGCAGCTACAATTTCTCAGGACACTACAACCCGAGGAACGATTGCAGCCATTGTTGGAAACACCGAAGTGAACCAAGGTGTATACTGGTCTATTATCAATAATGCTATCACCAACTTCTTGGGTAGTCTTCAAGTTGATGGTCAGCTTTTCATTAGTAGTAACTCGAACTTGATTGGGTTGACTGTTGAATTACTTGGAGTTCTCAACTCTATCACAAATAATGGTGATATTTCCTTCGATTCATCGAGATCACTTTTGGCACCAAATTACAACTTGGTGGGATTGCTGTTTACCAATAATGGTAACATGTGGTTGTCGGGAGATGGAAGTGTTGGCACACCAGTTATGTCCATTACGTCTGCTTCGTGGCAAAATAATGGTCTTATTGTCTTCTCTCAGAGAGTGTTGTCGAGTGGATTTGTGACATTGGGTGCCGCTGCTGGTTCAATCACAAACGCTGGAACTATCTGTTTGATCAATGAAGTTTACGACCAAACCACCGCTATTTCAGGTAGTGGATGTTTCAACATCGGTGTTGACAGTAATGTTTGGATTCAAAACTCCCTTTTATCAGTTGATCCAAACCAAACGTTTTATTTGAGTTCACCCTCCTCCAGTATGAGAGTCGAGGCATTGTCCTTGAGACAAACCTTCAAAGTTGCAGGCTTTGGAGATGGTAACATCTTGGGACTCAGTCTTCCAATCACTAGCTGGAATTATAATGCAGCCACCGGTATCTTGACGTTGTCCAATTTACTTTTATCACAAAGATTCAATATCGGTCTCGGATACAGCCTGTCTAATTTCGAGGTGATTACAACGGACTTCGGAGGTGTTCTTACCACTGTCATTAACGGAGGAATTAGATACAACGGTCCAGCTCCAGCACAAGCCACTCAACCAACTGCTTGTTCTCCATGTCTTCCTCAGCCCACGCCACCTGGAATTGACGATGTATCATCATCTGTTGTATCGTCGTCTGCTGCTTCATCATCTGCTGCTTCTTCGTCTGCTCCTGCTTCGTCGTCCGCCGCTGAGTCTTCATCTGCTGCTTCTTCGTCTGCTGCTGAATCTTCTTCCGCTGCTCCTTCGTCATCTGCCGCCGAATCCTCATCTGCTGCTCCTTCGTCGTCTGCTGCTGAATCTTCTTCCGCTGCTCCTTCGTCGTCCGCCGCTGAGTCTTCATCTGCTGCTTCTTCGTCTGCTGCTGAATCTTCTTCCGCTGCTCCTTCGTCATCTGCCGCCGAATCCTCATCTGCTGCTCCTTCGTCGTCTGCTGCTGAATCTTCTTCCGCTGCTCCTTCGTCATCCGCCGCCGAATCCTCATCTGCTGCTCCTTCGTCGTCTGCTGCTGAATCTTCTTCTGCGGCTGCTTCGTCATCTGCTCCTGCTTCGTCGTCTGCTGCTGAGTCTTCTTCTGCGGCTGCTTCGTCATCTGCTCTTGCTTCGTCGTCTGCTGCTGAGTCTTCTTCTGCGGCTGCTTCGTCGTCTGCTCCCGCTTCGTCGTCTGCTGCTGAGTCTTCATCTGCTGCTCCATCGTCGTCTGCTCCAGCTTTTCATAGTCGGACTCGTCGTTGTCAGTCTCGGCACCGCTGCCATCTCCTTCTCGGGCCTGACTACCCTTCTTCGCAGTTTGCTTTGCAAGAGTAGAGCAGTCAGTGCTAAGAGGACCGTTGTGTGAATCCTCATCGTACTCACTTTACTGCTGAGGTCCCTTCCTACTGCTGTGACTTCTTCAAGCGCTGTTCGTCCTCTTCTCGTCTCTCTACATGAGTGATTGATGAGACGAGACCGTTGGCGAGGGGTTGAAAGCGGCTGCTCTCGACGGTTGTCCCTGTTCGATCTTGATCTTTGCTCTTCTGCATTGTTTTCGGCAGCCTTCTGTGACTACAACACCTGATCTGTGTTGTCAGGAGAGGAGGTACACAGGTTTGCTGCTGGAGGGCAGTGAGGGATTATGGGGAGGGGGGTGCGACGGCAGTGGCGTAACTCCTTTTCATATATGGCATTCTGCTTCCACAGACGTTTCAGGTTGTCTCAGTTCCGCAATGTGCGCCATTTACCTTCTCACTCGGCAGGAATAGCCCCTGTTAAACCTCTGCTACTGCTTCGAACGCACCAGCTCGTCCATATGTAGCATGTCACTATGTAGTTACGACACCGTAGTTCATCGCTATGACTAAATCGAGTGCACCATTGCTTACATCTGCGTTGCAACCTCGACGTCTCCTACTAGACAAGAGACCCTCCACTCCTTTCCCTCGAGGATTGCCCCTGTAAGCACGGGAAGACTATGATATAGCCCGGGGGTCGGTCGTGAGCTGTACAAAGAATCGAACCATCGAGGAGAAGAAGAGACCACCAGCGGATGCACCGAAAGTAGCGCTCAATTCCGCTAATATGTTGAGATTGGTGTTTCCAGCTTGAGCGCTGTACCGGTTCAACAGCACCCCACAGATTTGTAGGGGTTCAACCTGTATCGGAGCCCCCGGAAGGCCTGTATCCCGGTTGTATCGCATGCGAAATTACCTGGTTGTTGTCTTACAGACTCCGGAACTCCCATCGATCTGACGAAATATCGTCCGATGGGCTTAGCGACAACCTTACTTTCACCAGTGTCTTCGTTACTTACGGCAACATAAGGCAGATCTTTACCGATCCTTATCTACTGGCGTCCAGTCAAACAGCATGTCCTTTTGATATGAAATCTCAACACGCTAAAGCCATATCTAGGAGGCGCACGACAGCGAAGCATGTTTTGTTGCTCATTGTTGCTAAAACGATCCTCGCCCCCCACCCGCGATGTGTACTACCATGCCCACTGATAGTGGCAGAACCACAAAACTTCCTCTAATATATTGATTGGATTCCCTTGCATGATATAGTAGTACAATGTCGCACAAGGTCAGAATGCGACTGTTGAATTGAGACTATAGCAGCCTAGGATCGGTACCATGAAACACTCCTTCGGTTGCGCCTATATCAGAAGCGATGAGCCAAACATCAGCCTCGAACTCCTGTCACCTACTCAAGTTCAGGACATACCTCATCTTCCTCTGCAACTGCAGCATACTGTATAATAGCGCTTCTGCGGTAGGGGGACAACCAGGCACGTAAACGTCAACTGAGAAAAGCAACAATGATAGGAGTAAGCACATGATGGGTGAATCGTCGATCGAGCAGACATACCTGGTACGATTCGGTCACATCCTCGGACGACAGAGTATGAGTAGCTGGCGATACAAGGGATAGTTCAGAAAATCTCTCATGGGAACGGATGAACTGCTTCACTTACTGATAGTAACCGCCACCATTGGCACATGAACCCATAGAGATGACCCATCGAGGGTCAGGCATCTAGTATGAGACACAGGTAAGTGTCATAGAGCGCGGGGTGTCCTCGGACTTGAAATCGTACCTGGTCATACACCTTTCGCAATGCAGGGGCCATCTTGTTGGTCAGGGTACCGGCGACAATCATGATATCCGATTGACGCGGAGAAGCTCGGAAAACCACACCGAGACGGTCCTGGTCATATCGTGCAGCAGCCATGTGCATCATTTCCACGGCACAACATGCCAAACCGACTACGGTTGGAATATTCAGCATTGGGCGTGAGATACCATTAATCAGTGACACGCTTCACTTACAGGTCATTGGCCACATAGAACCTTGTCGTGCCCAGTTAACGGCCTTGTCGAACTGCGTCAACACCCATTCTGAGAATATAGCCGACCACGTTAGTTATGGCTTTCCAATCGATTTTGTAGCCCGACTCCATCCCATTCGATACCCAGGCACGCAAGCCTCTATGCCTCAGCCGGAAACCTGACTTTATGCGCATCTGGTATCCTCTCTTGCCTTCACCTCACTCCATCGTCGGTTGTTAAACAGAACTAGATTAACTCACCGGCACCGTTCTTCGGCGTCTCCAAGCTCAATTGATTCGATCCCTGCATAGCGAGCGCCGTCAGTGGTGTGGTAGTTGACGGACTCGAGTCGGCGGTGTTGATGCTAGATGTGGGGGTGTGAGGCTTTGCAGCTGTGGCTGTTACAAACGAAACGCACACGACACATCAATGTGTGAAGCGGAATTGTTCTAATATTTAATATCATATGTTCTGCCTGTTACCTTTTCTGGTGCATGCCTCGCGACTCGATGTTGCCGTACACGTCTAGTGCCTGATATGGGAGGCCTTAACTTGTGTTGCGAAAGTACATCGACAGGGTTCACGACTAGGCCACCCCTTCGCTACTCTATTTGATCTTCGCCATGGCGTGGTGGTGCGGACGCAGACGGGCTGAGCTTGGGATGGAAGGCTTTTCGGGTTCTCTTACGGTTCTACTCAGAGGGCGCAGCTGTTTGGCGGACCAGGGATTTGGTGGTACCTCAAGTGAGCGTAGCTGCGAGCGTGAGTTGGCGTTGTAGATATTCTGATTGGGAGTATTCGAGTATCGGAGTTGCGATTGTACTGCGGTTCCTCACTCGACCAAAACAGGTGCAACAAGCTCTTCAGACTACGCCAGTTAATACGTCCCGCATTGACCTCTTTCCTAGACAGAATCTATCTCGAGCTGTTGAACCACGCAAGTTCGGCCTGACTTCGGCGGCGGCGTGTCACCCAGAAGTCACGTGGCAAAAGCTCGCGGAAGTAACAACGTGAGTTCACGTAGTGGGTGGAAGTAACAACGTGAGTTCACGTAGTGGGTGGATAGCTGAGTTCCCGGAAGCTAGTGGATAAGGTCAAAGCGCACGGCTGAGACATTTCGCTTCATGCCGAGCAGCCCGTCCTACAGCCCCGCACAAAACCCAGGGCGCGCTATACAGCTCACAAGCTTCCTGAGAACACAGCCTAGGGGCTCGACTCGATTCCCGAGAGTCTTGGCAATGGAAGCATGATATTGAGCGCAGGCACGGGCCGTGAACCGTCTCCGCCAGCTTGGCCGCCTCTAATCGTGTGGTAGAAAAGTCAATCGCTGGTGGAGAACGACAAGGAAGCATGATATTGAGCGCAGGCACGGGCCGTGAACCGTCTCCGCCAGCTTGGCCGCCTCTAATCGTGTGGTAGACAAGTCAATCGCTGGTGGAGAACGACAAGCTGGTCAAGCAATCGTCGTTCTGGTACACACAACACACACACGCTCGTCCTAGTTTCCGATAGGAATACGACTTCCTTTAGCTCTGCGACGCGAACACCGTATTTTAGTGACGTTTGCTGAGGTGGAAGGGGACATCTTTGGCAAGTCGAGGAGTATATGATCCCGTTGTAAAGAACCAGGACTGATGTCTTTTTGTTGTTACCACAGTCTCTCTAAGCCTGTACATAGTGCCAATGCTTTATAGCTTGTAATTCAGCCACATACCCCAACTTGGCTCAACGGATACGATGCATGTCCTGCCGCGATACCAGTCCTCAGTGTCTGCCGCTTCATCGCTACCAGAACCGATAATCGCACCAACCGGCTATCGGCAAGCGTTCTCGTCAAAGTTCGAACATGGCATGACCTCACTCACGCCCCGTTGGAGACGCAGGCTTCGAATTGGGGAGCCACGGATGATCGCATTCACCCTGTTTGTCTGCACTGTGTTCTTTTACTGGTTTGCGGATGATTTGGGAACGGTCAGGAGGGATTTCGGGTATCTCGTCCGGCCGTTATGGGATCGCCCTGAAAAGACATTCAATGTCATCCCACATTACGGTGCGCCTCATAAAAATGGGTACATCGGGAACGGCGCCGTGGTCGACAGAAAGAGCAAAGAAGCAAAATCGCGGGAGAAGTACTGTGGTCTGTTCGGATGGCAGGCCAGACCACTTGCAGCGTACACAAACGGCGCCGGTATCAGTGGTAAACCGATCATTGTGGACGCTGCTCTCGTTTCGACCGAGCTGGACATGCTCGAAATTAGGTGGAAAGAATACGAACCGTTTGTCGATCTATTTATCGTCGTCGAATCCAACATGACCTTTGCGGGAACTCCGAAACGCAAGTACTTCGCCGACGAATGGATTCACAAAAAGGCCCGAATAAAAGGTGACCACGGAAACCGTTTCGATTTTATCCCTCGAGAAAAGATCGTCTATCTTGCTGTGGATGATTTAATACCCAACCTTCCATCTGGATCGTTTGAGAACGAAGCGCTCATGCGACAGCGCATCACAGAGCTACTGCACGACCAAGCATCAAACGGTGCCATCCCTTCAGGTAGCCTAATTCTTCATTCTGACGTAGACGAAATCATCTCCCGCGATACCCTGTCCTTGCTCTCCGTCTGTCAAGGCTTTCCTTCTCGGCTGCACCTTAATGTCAAGAATTACCGATATGGCTTCAATTTCCCTCTTTCCGATGACGGGTACTGGCGTCCTAAAGTAGTCACTTACCTCCCCGATACGGACGACGACACCCTTCAATACGGGCACTCGCGCGCTGGGGATACGATACTGGCCGACGCGGGATGGCATTGTAGCTGGTGTTTCAGGACGCTGGACGAAATGAGGATCAAGATGCTAGGGTACAGCCACAATGATCGAGTGAGGGGAAGAAAGGATCTGTTGGACATGAACAAGCTGAGGGAAAGGGTTTGCAGGGCCGAGGAACCGTTCGGCATGTTGCCTGTAAGTCTCCAGAGACTTGTAAGCCTTATTCTCTTGCTACCTATCCGCTAATTACTTGTCTTTTATGTCGCTGGATGGCCGATCTATCGATTCTTTTACTCTTTCAGGAAGTTTTCACTTTTCGGGATATGATAAAACAGACTGGCCGGATATCGCCTTCAGCTTCGTTCAGGGATGTGCCGGTAGCACTCAAAGCAAGCCCCGATCGATTCTCCTATTTGCTCGTAGATGGATGCAACCGTTCAACGTACACTTAGTCACCAGCCTTTACGGTCGAATTCCTAGTGGACACGTCAGTCATGGCAATCTACGAAAGAGGAGGGCCACTATTGGCGATAACCCTTGCGGAATGGCTAGCAAAAGTAACCGTTCAACTCGCTCGCCACAGATTACGCAGAGAGGGTTGCGATGAGAGAACCGTCCAGCAAAATGGCATCCCGCCGAGAAAAAAAAACGCTTGGCTATCAGGTTCCTTCATGGCCCTTGATCGCCACCTTGAATTTCATGGCAACAATCTTGGTTGTGTCGCCAACGAATTTCGCAATTTCACGATATCTGTCAACCCTTCAGGACGCAGACCTCAGAACTGCTCGGGGCAGCAGCAGTGCCTGTCAATGTGACACCGGTCGGGGGTAACAGTACAGAAATAACCTGGAACTGACAGTTCGTCAGCTGGCAGCTAGAAGATTCTAAATAGATCAAGCTAGAACATTAGCAGTGTAACACAAGTTACACAACAGCTATCATCAGTCACAGCTTGCATAGTATAATTCTATAACGTGTTGACTGATTGCAGGATCGGAAACGGAGAAATTCGGAAACCCCCTCACCCAACGGAATCTGGCCTCCCACCGGTTGTGCGGATGTTTCTGAGTGCATTTAGTTTCTAAAGGCTACTGGAACTGCGACAGCTGCAGTCAATCACATCTATCAAGCAGTTCTTGGCAAGCTGTTGTCAGAGCTTGCGGCCGTATTCAAAGCACCTTTTGCGTCTCGACATGTTGTCTAGAGCGTATTTCGTTTAGCTGAGCGGCATTTGGGTATAAATCGTCTGAAGCTTTCGCTCGTGCGCAGCCGTATCAGATGGAATGGATGGCGTTCGTGAAGGATTGCTGTCACTATTCTGAATAGCCACTCTGATAGACGAGCATCGTCGCCACGTCGTCCATGGATACTATTATTATAGCTGGACAGCTAGCTGTACCTTTGTCCCGCTGCCTCGTTGCCCGAAGGTCCGGACGACAGGTGGCTTTGTCGCCTGCTCCCGTGCCTGTCAGCCGCTATGTATGGTCTCAATTTTGCCACCAGTTCCGATTGTCACAAGCACGCCTCTCCTGTCTCCAAACATTTTGATCAAAAGGAGAGGGCAACAGAAGCTGTGCGTGAAAAGCAATGATGACGTAAGGCAAACGACTTGAAGCTGGTGACATAGAAGATAGTCAAGCTGTTAGTGTTACGGTTAGGAGCTCGGTAGCTAGCTCGGTTATTGAGCATTATTATGAGATCAACAGCCTGCAATCTTGATGTATTGAGTCTTTGAACATAAAGAGAGAGAGAGCGAGAAAGAGAGAGACACTCACCCAGCTACGCGTGGGCGTGCGCCACAGAGCTGACTAGAGTAGTTGCCAAGCTGCAAGTGCGTTGCCAGACTACTACTGTACTAACGGCCAGCGGGTGCTCTCGATCGTGCGAGAGGCTGTGCAACTATGCTAATCGAGTAGTGCACAGCTTTTGATGGTTTGTTTACCGACTTTGCCGACGGCGCAACTCCTCTCACATGTTCGTTGGCCGCACGTTCAAACAACTGGCAAGAATTGTCATTTGGATAACTGTGGAAGCGCTGTCTGAAGCCACACTCCAAGATAGCTGTCCAGATGCGGGTTGAAAGGTGCTTCAAAGCACTCTCGGAGACGGAGAACACTTTGTATTGGCATGTTTTTCCGCGGTCCCAAAATATCACCGCGAGAGATGGCGACCGGAGACGGGCTCATCGGAGTGCACAATCGGGGAATTTCTCGATCTGAGTGTATGTCTCGAGGTGGTTTTCATTAGCGTTTCGTGGCGCGGCTCGCGGCGCCCGCGTTTGTCAAAAGCCGCCATAGCCACACACCCTTTTTCCTGCCGGCAGGTGACTAACCTTGCTGTACAAAAGGTAGATAACGCTTTTCAAGCTGTTTGTCATTCGCCGGCCGGCCGACGAAAGCTGGAGATTGAGCGAGACCTAGAGTGAGGTCGAGGTGCTTATTGAGGCAGTTGATGAGTAATGAGGCCGCCTCTGCGCTGACGACTGGGGAGGGTGTGTAGCTGAATAGCTAACCGGACAGGGTGGAGGAGTGGAGAGTGGAGGGATGTTCTCACATCATCTGTACTTTGTCAGAGACGCGACCTTGGGTGACCGCAGCTGTCACTATCTCTGCCACAGTACACCCCGGCCTGGCAAAAGAACGGGTTCGGATCGTTGATTAGCCACCACAAGCTTTCCACGCTCATGCCCTGACGCTTGGCTTCCCTCGCCCGCAAGCCCCTGTAGCTGCCCGTGTTCTTCCGCTTCATCTCCTGGCATTTCCCCAGCTGTTTCCCCTGAAAGGGGCTTGACAAAGTGAATCAAAGTAACATGCTCTTCCATCGATCTTGGAAAACTATGTCTTCAAGGATAGCTAAGAAATTTGGTGCCGTTGCTTCGTGGTGTTGATGACCGCACTGGTCTATGGTCAAAACCCGAAATCCAATTAGCTATAGCAGAGGTATTGGACACTAAGTTCTTGGCCATAGAGACCAGTATAGCTCTTGCCAGTGCGCTCCGCTCCACACCTGATAGGGCAAACCTACCGATTGTTCCTCCGCCAGCTATTACAGTTCTCGAGAGCAAGCCAGTCAACCCACCGTCGTTGCCAGAAAATAAGTTCATATACACGGCTAGCAGCTCGAACGGCCTTATCAACGCTCCGCTGGCAACAGGATCATCACAACTACAGGCATTGAAAGGTTCACTACTAAGCTACCAATACAAAGCAACACTCTTGCCGTATTCGACAAGTTACTCGACAATCCACCATGGCCGCAGATGAGATGTCTGTGTCCCATGGAGACGTCAAGCCATCAATCAAGATGACTCTGGAGCACTTCCCCTCGAGGCCTGCTCCTGAAATGATCATGCAAAACCCGGATCCTGATGCAGTACGTTATCTCCTCGTTCCCCTGTTGCCGGAAATCATTTTCTCACAATATATACCTGCTCAATCTTTCTTAGGCGGCACCGGCGAATACTAGCTCAATATCCTTGTTCTCGCCTTGGCAAGCTTTATACAGCAACGCCAACCCATTCTTCACTCCACAAGCAGCAGGGGCACAAGGAGCTGGACAAGGCAATCCAATGGTCTTTCCTTTTCCATCTCCGTCTCTAGGCTT
The DNA here is from genome assembly GCA_030039265.1 of Naganishia cerealis. NCBI lineage: Eukaryota > Fungi > Basidiomycota > Tremellomycetes > Filobasidiales > Filobasidiaceae > Naganishia > Naganishia cerealis. The sequence continues at coordinate 361,441 of JASBWR010000005.1, read as the reverse complement.
TACAATAGGCGATAACTTTGTGCCATGGCCAGACCTGGGTGTTTTCCATGGGTTTAGTGGAATGACTCCTGGGGCAGGAGGGGCGTCGAATGCCTCAAGTCTATGTGCAACCGGATTTCCTTTTCCACAACCCACGCATTCGAGCAATCAAAATCGGAAAGACAGTCTGCAGTCATTGAGCAACGAAAGGCACGCTGTCTCTCGATTTGACTCTGCATCTTCTGGCGTCTCTTCGTCAGCCATCTCGGTCGCTCTCCAACCGTCCACTACGCCAGAATCGGGTTGCCCAGACGTAGAGCAACAGATGGCTACGCCAATGCAACAGGCAACGAACCGCGTTCAAGCTTTCGATTTCAGTCAACAGCAGCAGCAGCAGGGATTTGCTATGGATTATGCACGCATGCAGCCGCAGATGAACATTATGCCGCCAACGTATCACGATTTGAATAAACAACATTTCAATCAACTGGCGGCGGACGCAGGATGGAGCCAGTTTCGAACTTTTTCCAATCCTAATTCCCAATTCACTCCCTTGGATTCTAACCAGTCAACAGGACAGCAGAACATGGAATCACAACTTATCAGCAGGTCATCTTCAACTTCCAATCAGCACAGTTCCATCTCTCCTGCTATGCTATCCAACATGGTATCACGGATGCCGAGTCAAACTTCTGCTTTCTACAATCAAGCTGAAGAAGACGATGTTCTCATCGCTGTAGCCTCGAGCGCGGCTCCCTCTGACTACGGTGGCGCGACACTTAGCAGTCGAAACCCATCACCCGAAGCGCCCAAGAAAAGCCGGAAGCGACCCGCTTCTGGGCCACAGGGACAGCGCGGGGGCGTACCGAACGGCGATAACGACGTACTGCTGGGCTCCGAAGGCGGATCGGGGGAAGACGACGATGTCGAGGGAGATCCAGAACCGGAAGGTGTCGAGCGAAACGGGATGATGTGGGGCATGAAGACGGAAGAGTACAAGGCGTTGAGCGCGCGTGAGCGTAAGCGAGTGAGAAATCGGATCTCAGCAAGAACTTTCCGGGCGAGACGTAAAGGTACATTGGGTTGTGATCTAATCGGATTTTCGGACGGTGGCAAGCTTGCTGACATCATGCCTGGTATCTAACTGCAGAGCACTTGACTGTTCTCGAATCCGATCTTGCAGACAGGAACGCGATGCTTAAGGCGTTCCAAGAGGAAATCCGACGTCTTCGTGAGGAGAACACTGAACGTATGTTGGCATGTGCTTTGCGACTCGGGATAAAACTCTCCACAGGCTAATGTCTTCTTTTTCTCTGTGGAATAGTCCAACGAAGACTTTCGAAATACGAGCCTGCCGGATAGGCAAGCCAGATCGTATCATGGCGCTTGCCTCCTTTCGATCCCGCTCGTTGCCCTGCATGTATGCCCAAGAACTGCAACCCCCACCTAATTCATGCCATCTATGAGGCACTACACTGGGAAGATATCGACACTGGATATGCACACGAACCGTCACACATGATTGAACGAAGCAATCGGCTTGTAGCGAGTAAAATCAAATCTCAATGTAGCCTTAGATCAAGCATCACAAGCGCAGTCGCACATGGTCGACCCCGCCACTCGCCGCCAAACCTCTTGTTGTACCCATTACTGAAACTGTTGTATGTAATATACTAATCATCCGTCACGCGAGTTGCGCCGTTACGCAAACAACTGGCTATCACATCATTATAAGCTTATACGACCCGAATGCTTAACAGCCATGGCTCATGTTGATCGTAGGCGCTGTGGTGGAAATCAGAGTCGGACTGCTAGGACTCTCGATTTCCTCCTTTGAGACCTCGCCCATGTCGGCTCGAACAACCTTAACAAATCCTAACGAAACAAATACCAAACTAGCATAACGTTCAAGCATGGAGTTTGAGACGGGAAGAATACTGAGATATTGGCAGGGAACATCAGAGGCGCTCGTACTTGTTTTCAAGGCGAGTAACCTAGTGAATTGAGCGTTGTTTATAGCGAACCTCCGTGGGCTCTGAAGACATCAATGCTGTTTTACCATATTGAGCCAAATTTGCGCTGTTAGTGGTCGAGAGATTTGGATGCAACACTGATATCGAGTTCATTGGACCTTCACGAAATGTTTTCAGGTTTGACCGCTGTGACTGCACCGCAAGGTCAGAGACCTGCTTTTGCGACTTTGTGACCCTCTTGGATTTGTGCACTTGGGACAGCTGGGCATGACGGACTGTGCAGCCGATTATGCAAAAACTACAATCGAAGGGATAGTTGATTATGACTCGCAATGGCCTGTGTCGACATGGCGAGGGAATGCCAATAACGAGATAGATCGGATGTTACAAATGTGCGATGCTACCTTGCTGGGTAGTACGTCTGAAAATTACAACGGAGTGACCGTGGTGTGATATGAAGCGTTTCTTTCAAGTGCCTCGTCCTTCTGAAAGCATCTCGTATTACCAACTTTGAATGAGGGCGTCGATTAAGACGCTACACCGGGTTTCCAGGATATAGTCAACACGATCGTTATTCTGGGGTTTTAGAATCCAGTGGGATTTTCACGGAGAGTGAGCTGTAGGTGAAAGATCCGATGGAATCAGATACGATACGGACATCCTCCATAGAGTACCTGTGTAAGGACACTTGTACGACGTTACGTACCTTTGTGAATTTCGGAACCTTGTGAACAGACTTTCGGTATCCTGTTGATGTAGGCGAGAACGTAGTGTATTTGTCTTTTGGCGACATTTGCGCCTCTGTAGGAAGTAGTAAAGCACGATCCTAAATAGCAGTCGAATATGGGCATATTGAGAATGAGGCTCTAGATACTTGTATACAGGAGCTGCGCCGACCATAGCACTCACAAGGGCTTTACACTGGACTCCACTCTGTCTTATCGCGTCGATCACTGAATCCACAGCCTTCATCCTCTTCCTCTGATTCGCCTTCCTTGTTGGAGACATGCGCCATGGTGACTTCCTGTGCCGCGGCGGATTAGGGTGTGATAGTATAGTCAGCGTGAGTGAAGGGCTGCACGGAGGAACACGGAGGACGTGTGTCAGGCCGTTGCACTCACCATAAAAGACCGCCGAAAGATACGCTGCTCGCTCTAAATGCTCCAAACATTATGTATGCAACCTATGGGAGGGGTTGCGATGCAGTGTACTGCTAGGCAATCAAGCACGACGACATTTGTACAGGAAGCTGTCTGTTCAAGTTCAAGACCTTTCCTGTCCGATCGAGCGAGATTTCCAAACGGCGGCTCGGAAGCGGACCATCTGCTTAGTCAGCTCACTAGAGCCAGCAGCTTGAGACGGCGGGGCGGATCGAATCACCAAGCATGTATATGTGCCGCCCTCGCCGTTCCATTCACAGTGGCGCACCAGCATCAGTCAACACTATGTCCCTCGCATTCGCTACACGACCACTGCAACGGCGGACACACACGGCTGTCCTGACATGTCACGTCTGCGCATCCATCGGATCAACTGCCCGGGTGCAATGGCAGGCAACACGACTCCTCCATTTCATCCGTTCATCCCCGTACCACGGTAGCACAGCACCTGAAGCGGCGGGTGGTCATCGAGTAATACGCTTGTCGCATCGACGCTCAGCATCGACAACTCCACTCAAGGCGGGTCCGACGGTCAACTTTCCCGAGTTCCCATCACACAATAGACCTGCACCTGCGCCGCCCTCGAAACTTCAAGTCCTGGGCGCTGCGCCGTCCTTTGATGCGCTTAGGCGGCACGAGGACTGGGGAGAGGATACAGAGCTGGTAGATCCCGAGGAAGCTAAGATATATGTCACTGAACCGGCTCTCAAGGTTTGTCAGGAACCCTGTTTCTTCTACTGTTACAGAAGGCTGATATGCGAATGGCTTTTACGTGACACGTTATCTGTGGAAAACTTTACAGCAACTAGTCAAGATCGCTTCCCGAGAACCCGCTTGGAACCCTGACAAGCCACATGTAGCATTACGGCTCGCAGTGGAGAGTGGGGGATGTCATGGCTACCAATACGACATGAAGCTAGTGGAGCAAGAGCCAAACGTAGATGACTAGTACGTATTCCCTGGTGATGAAGCCATGGAGAGCAATGACATTGATGCGTTGGTTCATGGTATAGCGTTTTCAAGGTGTCTGGATCTGAAGGTCAATCCGCTGTGCCAATCGTCATAGATCTCATCTCTCTCGGATTGCTAAAGGGTAAGTTGATCATCTGTTTCCCCTTAAAAGTCTGTTCGTTGCCTTACCACGTGTAACCGTTTCAAGGATCGACATTGCACTTTGCAACAGAACTGATCGGATCCGCCTTTGGTATCAAAGATAATCCTCAGGTGTGTTTGCCAAGATTCTTTGGAGATTTGGCAGTCGGGCATTTGTACTAATGCACTGTTCATGTCGTAAAGGCGAAAGAAAGCGGATCGTGCGGTTGCGGTATCTCCTGGGAGGCCAAGTAGCGATATAGATGTCAATGCCAAGTATACTCATATGCATAGGTTACAACTTTGTTTGTCCGATGTTCGCCCCTTGCAAATGCAAACGGCGGATTATGCCAAAGTTTTGGGCACACCTGCTTCCGTTAACAGGCTTTCTTCGTCGCTCAATTTTCGGGGTCCGTCTCCCACCCTGGTATGAATGAGACGGCTAACGGCACCCTTCTCCCATCCGCCTTGACGCACAACAGCGTCGTTGAAACCCTCTGGCCTTGTAGCCGTCTTGTTGAGCATGTGGAATGGGTCAGGGAACTCCAGAGTCTGCGGGAAGAATTCGTTGATGGTGTTGACAACGACCGGCATGTTTTCTTCGAGCGCATAAAGCACTGCGTTGGGTCCCGCATCAAAAGTGTATGCCGCCACAAGCCCACGGCCCTGTACGACGGACGCACGATTAAGTTCCTCGACAACGGCGATAATTGCACGTGAAACGTCGTTCAGGTAAAAGATGGGTGGTTCAGTGTCCAAGCAGACCGCATGGAACGAGTTGGAATCGCGCATCGTGATCCGAGCGAACGAATCAAAATCTTTGGCGGCGATGGCCCGTTCAATCTCCTCCATTCGTTCAGGCACGACGTGTTTGATTCGATGTTGCAGTAGCGTTGAAGTAGCGACCGTCTTTTGCATCCCGGAAGTCGACGACGTGCCCTTCTTCGCATCAGAGACCACACAAATCAATGCATGCATGTCGGGCCAGTGTTCCTTGGGTGCTACCTGGACTGCGAGACTGTCTGATCCATCAGACGCGGAACCCATCTGCCAGGCGACGAACCCGCCAAACAACGACCGGCAGGCAGATCCGGAACCCTGTCGCGCGATCAGGGAAAGTTCCGATGCCGATTGAGGAAGCTGGTAGAGCTGAGAGACGGAAGCGACGAGGGCCGCGAGTCCTGATGCGGATGAAGCGAGACCCGCAGCGGTAGGGAAGTTGTTGTAGGACGCTATTCGTAAAGGCCATTCGGACAGCTGATAGTCAAATAAAAGGGTTGTCGCGTTAGGTCGAGTAGATCGGCGCGCCTACATATGTGCGCCACTTACTCTAGGCACCGATGTATCCTTGTCCTCGACCTCCTTTCTCCACTTTCTTAGCGCAGCCAAACATGTCTCCGTCCTGCCGCCCGCCTTGATTTCTTCTTCATTACCGTTCAACCACAGCCGATCACCCTGTTCAAACGAAGCATCTGCTCGAGACGTGGTAGTGGATCGAAGGTGGTCTTGGGAGAGGGTGACAGAGAGGGAAGAGTTGGTGGGCAAGATGAGAGCCGTGTCTCGTTTACCCCAGTACCTTGAGGAGGTGAAGCTGCGGATGAGAAAACTGTGGCGAGTGGTTGAGGCAGCGGGAAGCAGACTCACTTGATGCACGCGATGTTCACGGGAGCAGATGCAGTGGCTTCATAGCGGGCCATGGTGACAGATGATAAGACGGTGATGATGGGAACGGCACTGTGTAGTAGATCCGGCCATTCATCGGATAGAATATACATGAACCAAACCCTCGAACCATGATCTGGCTGGGGCGGCGACGCGCTTTTGTCTGGTCAGCCCTGGCGTAATAGCTCGTTGCTGATTAGCGCACAAGAAGCAGGTTCCGGCCGCCGGGGCCAGATTCGGAGAATCGGATCTCGATCGTTCTGCTCCGGCTTGGTCATTCCTACTTGACACCATTCTTCCATAAACCACCGGTGCGTTGCAGACTCGACATAGTTCGCTGTTGTCCTCCTTAGACTCCTTCTTCACTCTCGAAATGTTCGCGCGAACCGGTCTTCGAACTCTCGTGAGTCCCCATCTGCTAGTCTGCCTGGGCGATCTTTTTCCGGGTGTACAGATGAACTGATTCTATACTCGTGCGTTGCCAGAGCTCACTGCCTCCTAGGCAATTCCAGGCCACCACTCGAGTCTTGGCGCACGCCAGGTATCTTTCGGAAAGCAGTAGAAAGAAGATTGACGATGTGCGTATCTCCTCCACGCTTGTGTTAAGCAAGTGGCGTGATTGCCATTAGCAGCTTTTCCATTGGCTGATGTAACACCGCTGTTTCCTTTCCCGTCTAATAGGCCGTCAAGCAGAACCCTCTCGTCGTCTTCATGAAAGGCACACCAGAGCAACCTCAGTGCGGTTTCTCCCGAGCCGTCTGCCAGATCCTGGATGTGCAGGGTGTACCTCGAGAAAAGCTAGTCACCTATAACTGTCTGGCAGATCAGGAATTGCGAGAGGGTATCAAGGAGTACAGTGAATGGCCGACAATTCCTCAGGTCTACGTCAAGGGCGAGTTCGTTGGTGGATGTGATATTGTGCTTTCCAGTAAGTTGTTATTCAGCTTCGCCTAAACCTCAGTCGATGTGTGAACTGAAACTTTGTCGTGTAGTGCACCAGTCCGGCGAGTTGGAAAAGCTTCTGATGCAGGAAGGTCTCGTCTCGGAAGAACTGCCCGCCTCTTCCCCGACACCTAACAACCAATCATAATCATGTATAACAGGCTAGTATGGTCGTACTATCCTTTATCATCTCTCGCTCAACCTTAGTTGGTCCACACCGTCTAACGAATGGCTTCTTTGAGCGGCCTACGTGTTATACGCGCGTTGATCGCATGTTTTACAACAACAACACCTTGGACACAATTACAACAAGAGGTAGAGACCGTGTGAAATGTTTTGCCGCTGCCGGCCCTTGCTGCGCACCGTGCCTCATAAGATGCTAAATGGTCGATCATCAAGCCATCGATAGTACGCTTCCATGGTGTACTCACGGCCCAAAAAGTTCCTGATGAGCTCGCTCGCGTCCTTGCTTGAACCGGGCTCGAGGATCGTTTTCCGGTAATTGTAACCGATATCCTCCGGGTCGTTTGGAACACATCGCATGAACTTTGATGCTAGATCTTTGACGATGGCGAGACTGTGTTGGTACGTGTAATACCGACAGTCATAGTCGATCAGATGTTGGAAACTGTGCTGCATGCGGTGTCCGGGGATCTGACCGAAGGGGTGGTAATCTCGGCAGATTGCTTCCCAAAGCTGGGTGGTGCTCCCAATAAACTTTCCCTCTGCGTCCAAGTTGCTGTGAAGGTCAAGCTAAAAAGAGTAATGTGCAGTTCATGATGTGAGACAGGGTTGTTTCAAGAGCAATGGATGCGACAGGACTTACAGACAACAGAGCGAACACGTTTTGAGTTCGCGTCTGGGTGGACTTGTTGAGTTCATCTTGACAGATCAGAGCGTTCAGGTATTCCCGGGGAATCACCTTGCCGGAATCATCTGTGGCAATCCTCTCGAACACTTCTGGATGTCTCAAGAGTTCTTCCAAAAGCTGGCTGGGAACCTCTCCGAAATCAATCTCGTTTCGAATTCCATTGAACCGGTAATACGAACAGTTCTGTGCCAGAAGGAAATGTACACAATGACCGAGCTCGTGCAGCAGCGTTGCACTATCCTTGAAGTTAAGAAAGGCGTCCGCACTGGATGCAAACGAGCCTCCCAAGTTGGCACAAGGGATCAAGATACTGTCTCCTCTAGTTCCGATGCGCAGCCCCGACATCATGGCATGACTTCCTTTATTGTTTCGGGCGATGACATCTAGGAAGAGCCGTCCGAGGCGCACGGGTTCAGTCACCCCCGTTTCACAGGACGCTAGCATCTCGCCTTCACCGTCCGAGGCGCTCCCCTTGCGCTTGGTAACACATGTAGCAGGGCGTAGGTCAAAGACATCGAACACTTGAACCGAAGCATGCCATGTGTCGACACCACGCGCTTCGCGGAAATCGACCGAAAAGATCTCTCCGAGCAAGCCCATGGCACTGGCAACGACTTTCTTGAATGGGAAGTACTTTCGAGCCTCGAAAGGGTTGAAGGTGGCGAAACGGTTGCTCAGAAAGAGCTGTGTCGCATTGTCGGTGTTCCACACCTTCAACTCTCTGCCTTTGGATTTCAAGACGGCGGACAAGGATGCCATTTCCTGTTCGCATGACGGTTTGGCCATGTTGCTCGTTTCAAGGATCGTGTTGCGCGCCACGTCAGGATCAGTGAGCATACCGGTTTCCATAGCGTAATGGGCAAAGCTAGCGTATCCCAGTATTTTCGCTTGTTGATATCGCAATTCCATGATTCGTCGGAGATCTTCCTCGTTATCTGGAGCTCTGCCTTGGCACGACTTGAACAGCTGCTCGGCATATTTGTCGTCTTCACAGTATTCCAGGAAAGTCTTGTAGTCACCACCCGTAGCGGCGATCTTCGCTAGTCCCGTCATCGGATCTTTTGGGTGACTGTCCTGAAAATCTGGCGGCATTGTCGCCATTATCGCCCACTCTACCAAGATGTGACTGTCATCATCGACGATCCTGGTCAAGAAACGCCTTTGAATATCTTGCACTTCATTGCTGATCGCAAGGAACTTGTTGCGCTCTTCTTCTTCAAGCAACGCACCTGCTCTTTTCCGGTCCCTTTGGGCGAATGTCGCGAAGCGTTGACTTTCTTTATCCAGGCCGCTAAGCTCGACCTTAGCCAGTTGCTTGGCCAAGAGAGGTGAAGAGGATATCTTCAGCTCGAGCCGCTCCATCGCTGATCCAGCGGATTCGCCTTCCTTTCTCATTGCGTCTTCCGGATGATAGTATCGCCAGAACTCGGCATCCCCGATCTGAATCTCCACAAAAGCGACCAAGTCGTCTAGCTGATGGAGGAAATCTAGATCGGGGATGTCTTGATATTGCTCAAGCGAGGTTAGACGAGCTGTTGCAATCTCCTCAGCTTGTCGCCATTTCGAAGCATACTGCTGGACCCCGACGGACGGTTTGAATTGCCATTCTTTTGAGATCAAGCGTGTCGAGGCTGCACAACTGGTCATGGTTGCGCTTGTAGTTGAAGATTGAAGGTGTGGAAGGTAGATGTGATTGATTGTTTACCGAAGTTAACTTTGTTAGGTAAGGGGAACAGAAACTATAGTAGGGGAATCCTCCACGCAAATACCGGTATTTAAATAGTTAGAGGCAAGCATGTCGTGACTTCCGACTGGAGACCCTTGCCTCCTTTTGCTTCTTCAGTTGCTTTTCCCATTGTCTAGTACATTTACCTTGTCGAAAGGCGTCCTTCGCCATGCTTGTAGAGCTTTGGGCCGCTCTTGATAACTTTGGCTAATATAAAACACAAAGGATACTTTCCGGGGCCTTTTAAAGACCAGATTGCCGAGTAGCGCATGCTACTGAATGCTCTAAGAGGTCCCTTTTGTCGACATGAGCAACTGCTACTTGACTTTACATGACTACATGACTACACGACGACATGACTACTGACTACTGAACCTGTCCAGACGCGCACGTGACCGATGTTTCAGAAGCTCGCGATCTTTGCCTCCACCTGAGATTTCTCTCTGTCCGACTTGACTTGTGGCCATCATGTAGCAATATTGCCCATTAGCTACTCCCCGTGAGTAACTTCCATTTCAGCTGTGTCAATCCACGAATAGTCAGATCCGAAATGGCTCCCGTTAGGAGAACCCGGCCCACGTTGCCGAAACTCAACGGCAAACCGTCCGGACAGAAAAAGCAACATGGCCATCCAAGAAAAGAGGCAGCTCCGAAAGCGCAACCCGCAGCAGTAAAGAAGACGGTGGACGGCGACAAGGAAAAGCGTGGCAAATGGGGGAAGAAGCCCAAGCCCAAGCCAGAGGAAAATGAAGATGATTCTGGGTACGACGAAGCCCCGGCAGCAAGCGACGAGGATGAAGATGCGTTTGGATTTGACCTTACGTCCTCACTTGCTGGAACAACGGCGACAAGCAAGTTCAAGCCTACTAGCTCAATTTCCGGATCCGCGGCAAGGGTAAAGGGTAGCAGGCCGTCAGTGATGGAGGTTGAAGATGACGACGACAACGAGGAAGAAGTAGAAGAAGAAAAGGACGAGGACGAAGACGCTGAAATTATGGCGATGATGGGCAAAAAGTCTTTCAAGGACGGGGCTAGCACTGTTAAAGCCGCGGTTGGGAAAGGTAAAGGCAAAGAAGCGAAAACGATGGTCGGCGGCGGTAGCTGGCAAAGCATGGGTAAGCTCGATATCACATGTCTGATGGATGCCCCGGCTGAGTTGCGCGCTTCACTTCAACAGGTCTTATCCCACAGCTTCTACGTTCACTACTTCTGAGAGGGTACAAGACCCCGACGCCTATCCAGAGAGCGTCTATTCCTCATGCTATTGCCCAACCACCACGTGATCTTGTCGGTATGGCTCGTACTGGTTCAGGAAAGACACTGGCATACGTTATTCCGCTGCTGCAAAGACTCGGAGGCAAGCATTCCATAAAGTTTGGTGCACGGGGTTTGATCCTCTGCCCGAGTCGAGAATTGGCATGGCAGATCCGACAAGTAGGCAAAGAGATGGCAAAGGGATTCAAGAGTGGTAGAGGAGGATCGCATGCTGGAGACGATAAAGCAGGACCTGGTGGGAACGAAGATGGAGGAAGCGCGGAGGATCTTCGTTGGGAGGTTATCATGGGTGGTGAGAGTCTTGATGAACAGTTTGCCGCTATTGCAAGAAACCCGGACGTCATCATCGCCACGCCGGGTCGTCTGTTGCATCTCATTATCGAGATGAATCTCGACTTGCGATCCATCGATTTTGTGGTTTTCGATGAAGCCGATCGGTAAGCCGTTTCATTCTTTGTGTACGATGCTTCTATGGCTAAGCTTTGGTCGAATTCAATCAGACTCTTCGAAATGGGTTTCGAGGTTCAAATGCAAGAAATCTTATCTCGACTTCCGACAACTCGTCAAACGTTATTGTTCTCCGCTACTTTACCCAAGTCTTTGGTCGAATTCGCAAAGGCCGGTCTGGTAAATCCTAAACTTATCCGACTGGATGCAGAAAGCAAGATTAGTAGCGACCTACAAATGGCGTTCTTTTCCATCAAGCCGAATGAGAAGGAGGCTGCTCTGTTGGCTCTTTTGCGCGATGTGATTAGGACCCCCCTTGCCAAAGACGGCATTGTTGACTTCGATGATAATGCCGATATGCCAGAAAGCGATGGAGATGATGATCAGAAGGGCGGTATGGCGAGAAGGAAAGGATTCGGCGGCAAGGGCAAGGGCAGCGTGAAGCATATCAACGAGGTTGCCCCGCATCAAGCAATCATCTTCACCGCTACCAAACACCACGTTGAATATATCACGACTCTTCTGAAAACAGCCGGATACTCGTGCTCGCATATCTACGGTTCTTTGGATCAGATGGCGCGTCGTCAGCAAATGGACCGTTTCAAACGTGGACAGACGAACCTGCTTGTAGTGACCGATGTCGCCGCTCGAGGTATCGATATTCCCGTCCTGGAAAACGTCATCAATTATGACTTTCCCTCCGGATCTCGAGTGTTTGTCCATCGAGTCGGTCGTACGGCCCGAGCCGGTCGTAAAGGTTGGGCCTGGTCTTTCGTCACCAACACGGAACTGCCATACCTTCTCGATCTTCAACTCTTCTTGGGACGACCTCTTGTGTCTAGCAAAACGTATGCTCCAGCTCCGGATGCATTCTCTTCCTCTCTTGTGCTCGGAACCATGCCTCGAGAGAGTCTCGACGCCAACGTGGAGTACGTCGCCACTTCCCTCACCGAATCACAGCCACAGTTGCCAATTCTTAAAGAAGTCGTACGAAAGAGTCAAATGATGTACGAACGAAGTCAGGGGAAGGCTAGTCAGGAGAGTTATCGAAGGGCTAAAGCCATGACCAAGGATGAGACTTGGCAACTCGCCGGCAATGTCTTAGAGGACGCCGCGAATCACCCGGTCTACGCAGAGATCGGGGCAACGGTCGGTTATACGGATCCGCAGGCGAGGGCGGACTCGACAGCAGAAGCCAAGGCTTCCTTGCTCGCTCAGATCAACAGCTATCAGCCGAGTGAAACGATCTTTGAGATTGGGTCGCGTGGGAAAACCCCGGGAGCGGAGATCATGCGACAACGACGATCGTTGCATGATAAAATCAAACGAAAGCGGTCGTCGGCCCAGTCTACAGAGGTTCGAAATGGTGCAGAGCCTGATATTGACCGTGGGGAGATGGATGTCGATGATGAAGCCAATACTGTGGAACGCTCAGAAATGGAAATGGCGGATGAAAGTGATATCGAGGTAAGTTTTGCGACGGGATCTGTTCTCGGAAGGGATGATTGATTGATTGATCCGTCATGCATGTGGTTGAATGACAGAATGCATTCGAGACTACCAAAAAGTCGGCCAACAAGTCGACCGATTTCAAGGACGATCAGTTCTACATGTCACATTACCAGCAAGGTGCTGCGGCTGATAGAGGGTAAGTCGCTCCGGCTACGTCTATGGCAAGAAATCCCGCTCAATCGATTTCTACTCTGCTGTTTTAGTTACTCGCTCAAGGATGGTCAGTCGTTCATTGAACAGGCCCGAAATGTAACGATGGACTTGGTCGGAGACGAAGGTGTGATGGCGCGAACACAAAAAGCGAGTCAACTGACATGGGATCGCAAGAAGAAGAAGTTTATTCAGGGCAACGGAGAAGGTGCCGACAACCAAAAGATCATTCGAACGGAAAGCGGAGCTCGTCTCCCCATTTCCTACAAGAGTGGTCGATTTGAAGAATGGAAAGCCAAGAAACGCGTAAGCTTGCCTAAGATTGGAGAAGAGGAGGGCGATCTTGCCGGACGTGTGGGCGGGATGGGCGACAAGCGATACCGACACAACAAGACGTACGATGCCAAGCCGCTGGACGCCAAATCGACCACGTTCGAGAAGAAGAGCTATATGCTGAAGAAACGGGCCGAAAAAGAGGCCGAGGGGCAGGCAACGGGCCAGACGGGTTTGGTCAAGACCAAGAAGGGCAAAGTTGTCAAGGGTGCTCGTGCTGGAACCGCTCAAACCAAATCGGAGCTCAAGTCTCTGCACGAGATCCGCAAGGAACGACAGGTGTTGGAACAGGTGAGTCGTTGTGGATTTTGCTGAGCGAAATTACGGAAAAGGCTGATTGATCTGGCGACTCTTCTTCCACAGCGACGAGCAAAGAATGCTCGGCCTTCAAAGAAAGGAGGGAAGGGCAAGGGCAAGGGCAAGCGATAATGATATCGCAGGCCTGTGTTTGGGCTGCTTTGCACTATGCCATGCATACGGTTGTACTGGTATTATGGGCTTAATGTCAGCCATGATAGTTGTTCTGTTTGCAGTATCCTCCAGGAGCGGGCGCACCCCTAGTCGATCACCCATCACTCATCTGAAACAACCAAAAGATGGATTCCCGCTCCCCCTTCAACTCGGTCGTCCTGATTATCCACCCTCCCCCTCCCATCATGCTCGGCGCCACCCCACGATGCGCAGCTTGCGGCAATCTCGCGTACCACGCAGAACAGGTCATGGGACCCGCACGCAAGATCTACCACAAGCCCTGCCTCCAGTGTGTCAATTGCAGGAAACGGCTGGATCCTGGGTCGCTAGTGGAGCACGATACCGAACCATACTGCAAGCGCTGTCACTCGCTGCTGTTTGGTGCTCGAGGTGAGCCTCGAGGGGTGGACATCTCTTCCACTCGACGGCGACTTGCACATACTGACTGAGCCATGGATGCGTGACAGATCTCCGTTCAGCTAACGTCTTCTCCTCGTCGGCTAATGCGCCGCCAGTGACACCTCCTCGACCTGCTGTTAGCCAAGAAGCATCGCCCAGCGGCGAACCTAAGCCCTCTCCAGCCCACCGTACGGAGCAGTATTCTCGATCAGGCCTCCCGCACGTGTCAATTTCCCCTCGAAGACTCGGAGACCCATCTACTTCGCAAAGCTCACCACTATCGTCTACCTGGATACGTGGAGAAGCGTCTGGGGCGACTGGCATGGCGGATAGGGGACAGAGAGATGAGAAGCTTGAGACGGGACATCCGGAAGAGGTGGAAAGAAAACAGAAACGACCGTTGCCGCAAGTTCCGCCGAAACCCGCACCACTCTACTCGAGTGGCATAGCATCCGCCACAGCGCCTTCAGACTCCTCTCCTCTCAAGCAGGCAGATTCTCCTGCCTTGCCGTCTCGCCATACAGACCGCTCGGAAGCACGGAATATCGACACGCGGGAATACTCGTCACACGGCTCAACATTTGGATCTATCCCGACGGGCGCCAAACAGCAGGAAGCTCAGTTTACTGAACCTCCTACACAGCCCCCGCTGCCGCCGCCAGCTAGAAGTGGCGAGTCTTCTATGCTTTCTGATAGCGCGCAACGGTACACCTCAATTGACGATGCGATCAACTCAACAACAAGAGACTCTCTCGCCCATCCATCGCTCCATCCCTCCACCTCCTCCCAGTCTACACCGTCACCGCTAAGAGAACCGCACTCAGCATCATCATCAGGAACTAACCTATATTCCTCATCCCATACTGTTCGCAAGAATCCGCTTTTGGTGTCCTCGCCGTATCGTTCCAAGCCGATCATGCCCGCCCGTGCAAGCCCGAGTGGGAATGAACAATGCGTCGGGTGCGGGAAGACGGTGTACTTTGCAGAAGGGGTAAGCAAAAGATTGACATTTCTAGATAGGAACTGCTTGTCCGTGTACTGATCCTGAATGGCGACTTGTCGCTGGATAGGTTAATGCGATCGGGAAGAGATGGCATAAACCGTGTCTCCGGTGCACATCGTGTCACGCCACAGTGGATCCGGGAAGAGTTCAAGATCGGTACGTCCGGTTTTCCCTTGAGGATGGTTCAGCCGCATTGCTGAAGCCTCTCGCTCATGCGTCATCCGTCATGTTCCTTTTACAATAGGGACGACATGCCGTATTGCAAGAACTGTTATACGAGAGAGTTTGGCCCTACAGTACTGCTATGAAGGGTGAGGCGCAAGGGTTGGTTTGTCGTATCAGGAAGACATTGGGGCGGGGACGTAGACACGGCCCGTGTCTTCTCAACAGAGATTATTTGACAGAGATACCAAATGCATATACCTGGATCGTAGCACCACTACGTGATGATGACATGGCTGAGGTTTTTACTGCCCCGAAGCCCTTTGCCTCTTCTGCTGACCGATAATCCTGGCGGCTTCTGTCGCTTCCTGTAGCAAACTCTTTCCTTCCCCCCTGATGCCCTTTTGCTCCGCCAGGATCTTTGTCAACTCTACCATCAGAGGAACCAGGTTATTCCTCCTCAACCCGTTTTCCAGCTTTCCCCGTCGAACTTTTTCTTGTTCAGCCGATAGTTGGGCTTGCAGGTCCGGGATAAGGGCTGTTGGCGTCGTTGGATCCGTCAGGAGACGGCTTAACCGTGGAATGGCGGCTGCGCGGACACAAAGGAGGTTGAACATGAGCTGAAAAGAGGGGGTGATTTGTCAGGGTTCGTTATGGGTAACTCGAACATTGAAGGGATACTGAAACTCCCGGACACTTACTGATCCTTCACCATACGTCGCAATCCTCCTCTCCACTGCTTCCCGCGCCGCCGCCACCCATCCCTCCCCTTCGTGACTGACCGCGCCATGCCGAACCGGGCCTCTCCTCAGACCATCCAGCTCCCACAAACACCCTTGTGCGGGGATGTACGCGACGAAATGGTACGGGTCTTCCTTGTTCTGTGATTGTAGTGCTGGGTGCTGGGAGATTGCAAATGGCGACGAGGCAGAGAATGAGTTATGGACTTGGCGGATCTTATCAGAGTTTGTGATAAGGTATCCGAGGCTAATTGTGCACATGACAAAGAAGGACGGTGAGTCCCAACATTTGAAGGGGATTGTGGGTGTACGAGGAGAGATCCCTACTCCATAGCGTCCATCCCGGCTCCAAACTCTCGCAGATTCTGAAGCTCACCCTATAGCGAACACAAACTGTCAGCGACACAACGCTGCCAACTGCCGGGTTTTGCGCCGCATGCAGAGACGCAAACAGGGGAAGAACGGAAGCCTTACGCCTAAAGAGATTGTTTCCTCCGGTGTCTGCCCCACTTGAGGCGGGATATTCATGACGGCATTCAACGCTGCAAGCGTCCCGCATGAGTTGTTGATGACCTAGAAAGAAACCGACGGGACCACCGCATGATCAGAGACACGTGCCGACATTCAGTGTTGCCTGTCTTTCGATGAGGACCAACAGGTGGTAAGCACAGGCGGGCAACGTACCTGATTGGCGAAATATACTCCAAAGTGATCGTCGGGATTCGTGATTTCCTGCCCACGCACCCCCGCATCCGCCCCATCATGCGCGAGCGCTTCAGACTGGGGTGTATCGCCCACCCATTTGAAGAGGAAGATGAGAGCGTGAATGGGCTGCAGAGCCGCCAGAGTTCCGGCGTCCAGGGAGTACACGTCGTCCTGCTCATCTCAAGCCAGAGCAGCGGATTAGTGCCTGGTTGTTATGGCTCGCGGTAGGAAGAGTAGGGATGACGTACCACTTGCAGACCAGTGACACCTATGTCCTGCAATAGCTGTGTGAATACCAGAGGGTCCCTATGAGGCAGGGTGTGTCAATCAATCACTGACGCCCATGGCTCGGTGTGCGAGGTGAGGGTCAAGTACGAACGACTCGGTCAGGGACCATCCTGCTTCCATTTCGTCTTCCATGGTGGTATATTATCTCTGGCAGGTGTAGCACGATTACAACTCCACCAAGAACTCGGGTGAGTCTGAGATGAAATCCAGCCCATTACAAGTTCACAAGCGGCTTCAAGCATGCTTTACAGCAGCAACAAAGTAAACAAATTCATCAGGTTCCCTTTGACCTGCAATTACAACCTAGAATCTACTGGTCATCAGCAATGGCACATCTCTTCACCATGTCTTCATTTTCAAATGCCTCCCCCCTTTCGCCGCTACCGTAAGATCATGCTCTCTATATCATCCGCCGATAGACCATACAACGTCAGAGGACCCTCACGACCCTCCGCCTGCCCTGCTTCTTCTGTTTCTTTGCCGCGGGTTCATCCTCTTCTAGCACGATAATATCGTCGTCTCCCTCTTCCTGTGAACCTTTTGACGGATGGGTAGAAGTGTGGGCGGAACCGGCTAGTACCGGCAGCGTAGGTGTGTAAAGGGTTAGAGATGCGCAATGGTGGGGGCACTGATGGTGGAGCAACTGCAGGTCGGGGTTGCCGCCGGCGCTCTCAGATATGCGGTCTGTGCCGCATAGTGGTGGGAAGAGAGCTGTACGGCCGAGTATCCTGGCTGTGAAACATCAGGAGGTAGCCCCGTTGTGATGGGTTGACGTTCGGGCCGCGACCTAGGGTGTATCGGCCTCGACCAGGGTACCGGAACAACCCCTATCCCTGCATGGCCTCTCGCCGTCCCAGTTCCCGTTCCAACTCCAACAGCTTCAGGAGCATCCGTTGCCAGCCTCCCCCCCCCTCCGCCTCTGTTTTGGCACCTTAGGGTAATACATCTTTAACTCCACCACCTGCACGGTGTATTCATACACATCCCTCGTCAACGGCATAAAACTGCCACGAAAACACTCGGTCTCGCTCCCCTTGTTTTCGAGCTGCGGGTTGCCTTCCGGTTCCCCCGGAGTGCCAGCGTACCGGCTAAGAAGGTGGCTATACGCTGCGGCGTTGGCTTCTTTCACGGCCGAGTATGCTTGTTTTGTAGGGAGCTTCGTGCGGCCTTTGCGGTCTGTGTGGTGGTTGTATTCGGTGGCTGTGACGAGATAACATTTTGCTGAAGGGGCAGTGAGTTCGGACATGGACGACGAAAAGACTGGCCTGCTAGACGCTGGCGGTTAAGTCGCCATAAATATACTGCTTTTGAAAGTCTGATCATGCAAAGTCTCATGAACGAAAGGCGAACTGGGCTGAGTTCCGGGGTTCCGGGGAGATAGTCGACACTTGTGGCAAAATGAATGGTACTGTAGTGACAATAATAATGAATACTAGTCTTGCAACGCAAGGCTAGCCTACGAGAGCGAGTGTCCTCATAGCTATCCCCATATATTTCCTAGGACTGATCAGTCGCGCCTCCCTTCATGTCGTCCAGCACACAGCCTCTGACTCCTTTCCCGCCCCCAATCCTTCTGCCGCTTTCCATGCACCCGTATGGAATGCGTGATGGAACGTGATGGCGGCGATGAGATAGTCGCGCGGCAATTGATGGCAAAATGTCATGGACGCATTCATGACACAAAGCCCCTATACAGCTCCCTATACCATCCACCACTTCAGTCAAATGACGTCTCCAGGTAGAGTACGCTCATCACCACCACAGACTTATACTGTATCAATTGGACTTTCAAATGAATATAAAGGCAAGCAAATACAACATAGCTCGATTCGGAGGTGAGAGGTAGGACTATCGAGCTTAACCAAAAGTTTGCGAACTCCTTGTAGCCCGTTTGAGCTTTGATAACCTGAAATATAGCAATCAACATCAGTATTGACGAGTCTAAGTAAATAAAAAAGCAGACAGTCATGAACGCACCTCCATTCGTCTGGCTTTTCGTATTTGTTGAACAGAGGCTGAATTCTTTCCGATGCTTTCCGTTTTGAGACCTTGTTGATGTCCGCAACCTTGAACACGGACCTACAAGCCAAATACAGATATTTCAGAGGGCGCATTCATTATGGAAATCGTGATCAACGTACGGAGCTACCTGGGTCAGCCATTTGGGCTCGATAGCAGTAATATTGCTGAAGAAATTGTAAATATCAGTACGTGGGGTTAAGGACAAAGTAATCATGCAGTACTTACTGCATATACTCCTTCGTCGTGAGAATCAATTCATGATAAATGCACCACTCAGGTGCTCGGTTGAACAGAGAACTGCGCGTGGAAAGTACCAAGGGTTACGTCAACTTTCCTAGATCCCAGTCGCTGCGTCGAGAAAAGTACACACCTTGATGGATGGATGAAGACCGGTGTACCTTCGATCAATGTCTTGTAGCCTTCCGTGGGATCCTTCTTGGCAGCGTGCCTGAAGAATCCTGAACAGATAGCCATTCGGACCCGATTGTAGTTGTTGCCACTAGAGATAATATCGTGCTTATATCGGTCCATGATACCTAGCAACTGTTTTCGCACATCCTGTGCACGCCGCATGCTTCGTGCTTGAATGTAATTCTGAAAGGCTACTGCGTAAGAATATATCGTAAACAGTAGCAACAAAGATGACTTACCTCGTAACACCAAGGATTCGAGAACTTGCTGTTCTTCCAACCATTATAGACGGCCAAAAGGGTCAATAAGTCGCCTTCCGGCTGATGGAACTTAGCCTTCTTGGCATCTGCCTGCGCTTGCTTATCCTTTGGTCGGTAAAAGATCTGGCCACCTGCTTGTAACATGGCGACGATACTGAGGGCTTCATCCGAACATCCGTAGTCGACGGAAACAATAAGCATTTTCGATAGAGCTGGGTCGAGAGGGAAATCTGCCATCTTCCTGCCGAGCCGGGTAAGCAACCCTTCTTCGTCTAAAGCTGCAAGCGCGTATAACTGCTCGAGAGCTGTGAGTAATGTGGGTGCAGGTGGAGGATCCATGAAATCGAAGTTGATCAAGTCATTGACACCCATTGCTTTGAGCGTCAAAATTGTCGATGACAGGTTCTGCCGCTGAATTTCGGGGACCGGAGTGGGAAGCATTTCATTCCGGAAGGCAACTTCAGTGTAAAGACGATAACACTTTCCTGGGCCGGTTCGACCGGCTCGACCGGCTCTTTGCTTTGCTTGAGCTTGGGAAATGGGCTGTAAGGATGGTGTGAATATTTCAGAATCAAGCTGAAATGAGTGTACTGAGCTAGTCACTTACGACCACGACCAAAGAATCCATACCCAGTTTAGGGTCATACGCGTTCTGCTTTGAGAATCCTGGATCAATAACGTAATAGATTCCGTCGATGGTCACACTCGTTTCGGCGATATTCGTGGCGATAACACATTTTCTCGTACCGGGCGGTGCAGGATCGAAGATCCTGGACTGCATTTCTGATGGCAAGGCGGAATAGATCGGCAGAATCAGTAGCTCGGGTACTTGAGGACCTAACGCCTTCATTCGTTCATAGAGCACTTCGCAAGCTGTATCGATTTCTTCCTGACCCGTCAAGAAAAGCAGGATATCTCCCGGTGGCTCCGACAGATGGATTTGCATAATCGTGATGAGAGACGCGTCGAGGTAGTCGCTTTCCGGTTCCTTGGTGTAGAGGATCTCTACAGGGAACGTTCGACCGGGAATTGTAAAGATGGGACAGCCGTAGAAATATTTGGCGAACTTTTCGGCATCGAGTGTAGCTGACGTTACGATAATTTTCAAATCCGGTCGTCGTTTTACCGCCTCTACGATAGGGAGAAGGAAACCCGCATCAGTACTGCAGATAACTTCGCTTATATAGCAGTTCCATACTTTTTAACAGACCGAACAGAATATCGGTGGCGATAGTCCGTTCGTGTGCCTCATCCAGCATGATCACCGAGTAATTGGACATGTCGGGGTCGATCAAACACTCTCTTTGGAGCATACCGTCGGTCTGTTATCAAAACGGTCTTTGGTGAGAATGTATTTCCAGCCGATAAAGAAATTGGTAGACCTACCATGTACTTGATCTTGGTCTCCGGGCTGGTACAGTCCTCGAAACGAATTGTGTAACCGACTTCGGAACCAAGTCGACAACCTACTTCCTCGGCTACACGCTGATAAAGAGGCATATTTCAGCTTCACACGTTTCCAAGGTTGCTGCCATTTGCGTTCTTACCTTTGCGACTGAAGTAGCGGCGACACGTCGCGGCTGGGTACAACCAATGACCCCTCTCTCGGCATAGCCATCCTCTGCAAGATATTGCGTCATCTGCGTGGTCTTTCCACTACCAGTATCTCCAACGACGATCAAGATCTGATTGTCCCTGATAGCGCTCAGCAATTGGTCTCGCAATTTGTAGATCGGCAGACTTTTCCGTTGATCTTGAATCGAGAGCGAAGTAATTTTACCGTATGTGACGGCCTTGTTCGCCTCTTTCCACGACGGAAGGATTGCCGCTTTCGATCCGAGGGCGTTGCCTCGAATATCCTGGGCAAATACCCGCTCAGCCGGGTTTGCCATAGGATCGAGCCAAGGTTGACTGAGATCTCTGGCTTGAGAATCTGCTTCATCGTTGGCTTCTTGCTGTCGAAGCTCACGACGCTCCTTGGCCAACGCTCCACTGGCAAGAGCAGCTCGATTCAACGATCCATCCGGCGCTTTAACGATCTTGACCGGAGAAAGGTTGAGAGTGACTTTCGTCTGACCGGCAAGGAATGAAGGCTCCGCTTCATTGACTTCAATATCGAGTTCCTCTTCCACTTCAGCAGCAGATGCGTTCATCGTGCTAAAGTCTTCATCTAGGTCGGGGTAATCTGCAGCATCGACTACACCGCTTGAGATCAATTGCTTGATTTCCCATCGCTCGGGAGATGTCAGCCGCTTTGCCGATGAGCGCTTGCTATCGTCCACATAAAGTGGAGCAGAGTTGGAGCCTGTCATGAAAGCTGGAGGACGTTCTGCTTCTCGACGTTCCTCCTCTTTCAGTTCTTCTTCGCTCTTCACTCGCAGATGGGGTGTCAGATCTGCTCCTGACCTTTGATCGACGTCTTTCATGGACAGGGAGAGACGAGAACCGGCTACGGACATGACTTTGACTTTGACTTGCTGATTTCGACTGACAAGGTCGGCGGCGGAATTGACTCTGCCAACTGACATGGCAGAAACGTGAACCATTCCTGCGAAGATAAAATAGTCCATATCAAATTCCATGCTCTTGACGCAGCACAGTCTTCAAAAGAACTCACCTTCCACCCTGCCAGCAACTCCCTCCAATTGCACGAATGCACCAAATTCCCGTACATTTGTGATCTTTCCGTCGTATATCTTGTAGAGAACCGGTTTCTCATCTACCCCCATGGTCTTTGCGTAACCGCCACGATCGCTTGCACCATATCCCTGCCTTCCTCTGGAAGACCAGCCATTGTCTCGCCCAGACGGCGGTGGGCTTCTTCCTCGGGTCGAAGTTGAGGAGTCGTCCATACGCTGTCGTTTCGATGCACGCCCGTCATCCTCGCCATCTTTGCCTCCATCCATGAAGTCGTCCGCCGTCATTCTACCAGTTGTCGCCTTTTTCGCTGCAACACCTTCTAATTCACGCATCAGATCATCCACATCCGGCACATGTGCACCTCCACGCTTCTTTTGTTGCTCCTCTTCTACAAACTTGTCCATTGGCTTGAGAGTCGTGTCAGGAATAGCCAAACCAGGGAAAAGCCTCGCTTGGCGATCTCGCTCTTCATCGAAAACTTTTTCATTGCCATCGGTTTCTTTGCCTTTGCCACTGTCGTTGCCATCCGCGCCTTTGGTTACCTTTGCAGATTTCTTTTTGTATTTCGGGTGCATAGACAGGATAAGTCGATCCAGGTTTTTGATGAACGTCTCGGGAAAATCTCCGAACTCCTTGAGTTTGCTCGAAAATACATCATACTTCTTGCTCTTTCTATGCAGCTATTGAGGGAAGAATAGTTGCGCATCAGCCTTGATGTCATAATAATGTCGAGCGTCGATTCGGGAATCGAAGATCTCGTAGCTTCCGACCTGGAACTCGTACAGATGAGTACTCACCGAAATAACAAACTCGGCCAAAGTCTTGTCCTGGTTTCCCGTGAAATTGAAGATTTCCTGACTGACCCTGTTAACAAGGGACAGCAGTTCCAGGCGTTCCATTTCCTTGTCCATTTTGAAACGGGACGCTCTGCTGTGTAGTCCAGATGGGTTCCAATACGTTGAGCCCCTTCGTTGCTCACTCCGGAACACAATGCGAGATCACACAATACATTGATCGGTCCCGGTTCACATGATCTGATTCTTGGTAGGGACACAAGTGGTGGCTAGGAGGCTGCCGAAGGTGCGCCCCCTTGATCTAGGATCACGTGCAGCATAAGCTTGAACATGATCGGAGGCGACCGGATTAGTGTCATTCATCTTCTATTTCGTTCGAGCAAGACATCCTAGGCACATCGGATCTTCCCCATATCACCGCCACTTATACGCTGAAATGTCAGCTGCTATGTTACGCCCAGGCTTAGTAAACGCTGTGGCGAAGAATGTCAAGCCGGCGTCAACTCTAAGTAGATTGGCTTCGACATCTGTACGTATCAGATTTCCCCTTGATGCTTCAGCTCATCCGCTGAACAGCCATATTGCACTCTTGGTTGATATAGTCATATTCCGTGTCTCCTCTCTCGCGAGTAACTACTTTACCAAACAAAATCCGTGTTGCAACGGAAACTACACCGGGACATTTCCAGGCTCTAGGCGTTTACATCGATGCCGGGAGTCGGTATGAGAGCAAAGATACTAGTGGAGTCAGTCATTTGATGGACAGGATGGCCTTCAAGGTAAGTTGTCGACATCGTCGATGGGCGATTATACTCTGGAGAGTTGCAAGGAAATGTTCTGACCCTCTCGTCTTCTTTCCTCCGCTCTCCTTTTCGCTATGTGAATCCCTTGTGGATAGTCAACCACTGACTACACCGCTTCCACAATGTCCAATATAATAGACTCTCTTGGCTCCAACATTCTCTGCTCGTCGTCTCGCGAAACTATAATGTATCAAGCCACCGTCTTTCCGCATGATATCCCGACAGCATTGTCACTAATGTCATCCTCCATCCAACGTCCATTATTGGATTCTGAAGAACTCGAAGCACAAAAGCTTGCAGCAGCTTATGAGATCCGGGAAATCTGGGCAAAACCGGAAATGATTCTTCCAGAGCTCGTGCACACCGTCGCGTACAAGGACAACACACTTGGAATGCCATTACTCTGTCCGGAAGAGAGATTGGAAGCAATCACGAGCGAGACACTCAGGAGCTACATGAGGGATTGGTACAAGCCTGAAAGGATGGTTATCGCTGGTGTTGGAATGGAACACGAGGAGCTTGTGCAACTAGCCGCCCAGCATTTCGGAAACATGACCTCAACAACCGTCAACTCTACTAGAAACCTACACACCTCGACCTCGGCTAGCCATCCAGCACTCAGCAAATCATTTGCTACGCTACAACCTGATGCTCCTGCCGTTAGCGCCGATTATCAGTCCCTTGCGTCTGCTCGGGCAAGGTATACGGGAGGACAGTTAATGATCGACAAACCCGAGGAAGAGTTCACGCATGTTTACGTGGCGTTCGAAGGCCTTGGTATACATGATCCAGATATTGTAAGTGTTTGAGCCATTTCATTATTTATTTCGTCAGGAAATGACTGCGTCCGTCAAGACGGAAGAAGAAGTAAAAACGGCTTAGAGTAATGAGGCCCCATCTACGATCAAGTCGACAGTTCTGTAGACTGTGAAGTCTTGGGGGAAATCGCATCAGGAGGACGCAGATGGAAGGTATCCACAAGAATCATGACTGGAGGCTGACATCTCGTTGTGCAACGCTCAGTATGCCTTGGCAACGATGCAAATGTTACTCGGCGGCGGCGGTAGCTTCTCGGCAGGTGAGCAATTTGTCGAGGACGCGCTTCCGTCCTACAATACTCATTGCTTTCTACACTTGAACATAGGTGGACCCGGAAAAGGCATGTATTCACGTTTGTACACAAACGTCCTCAACCGGCACCATGCAGTCGACTACTGTGCAGGGTTCCATCATTGTTACGCTGATACAGGTAAGTTCGCTCATTTACTCCCTCTCCGATTGCGGACGCCGCTGACCTGTGATTTGCGTAAATGATATGGTTTCCGCAGGTCTATTCGGTATTGCTGCATCTGTCATCCCCCACTTCACATCATCAATAACAAACGTCATAGCGCATCAACTGGACACGTTGACTCGTCCCATGCGCGGGGGAGTTACGCAGCAGGAATTGTCCCGAGCTAAAAACCAGCTCAAGTCGTCCCTTGTGATGGCTCTGGAATCACGCTCCGTTGAAGTCGAAGACCTTGGTCGACAAACTCAGATTCATGGACACAAGGTCCCTGTAGAGGAAATGTGCGAAAAGATTGATCAAGTCACACTGGAAGATATCCATCGAACGGCAACGCGAGTGCTGCGACCCTCGGAAGATTCAAAAGCAGCACCGGTCAATTATGGTCTGGGCAGCGGACAACCTACAATTGTAGTGCAGGGCAAGCTGGATGGATTACACGACATCGCAGACGTTTTGAAGCAATGGGGACTCGGCAAAGGTGGAGTCGTGCCGAAAGCCTGGATTTCGTGAGTGCAGGCCTACGGTGAGCAAATGCGAGCCTCAGGGTGTATGGCTATAACCGTATAACATAGACTGCCTACGACCGTTGGACCGTATGAGCTGGATCCAAAGTTGTTTTATCAGGTTGTATCACTTAGAATATGGAGCACATCTCTATTACACAAGAACAGCATACTCGGTATGCCGATTCACCTCGACTAAGCCTACACCCTTAGTCGACCGCGCGACATTTCATCGCCTAGACCCTCAATATTACAATGTTCCCACGTTACCCCCGTTCCTTGCCAGCCCCTTTCATAATCTCGCATACGGCTCTCGCACCATCCCTGACCGATTTGCGCTGATCAAAGCATACTTCTGTGGCATGCTCAACCTGTTTTGCGAGCTCGCTCAGCGTTGGAAGCTGTATGTGCGTGGTCGTCTGCGATGGAGCATCTGGTAGAATGTCGATTGGTGAAAGAGCGATGGGAATGCCTCCAACCCCAGATTGGCGACAGGTGGAGATAAGATGCTGAAGCGTTCCTTGTACTGAAAAGCAAAATATATGGTTGAATGAGTACTTGGGTCATGCGTTCGACATCATCGTGACTCACGCTGCTGGAAATTCACTGAATATCCGGATAAGCATCAGCTATCAAGGCTGAATGTAAGTATGGACCTACTTACGTTCAGTAGCGGCAGGTGAAACATTCTCGTCAAACGCATTATCGCTGTCACGAGAGAAGCGGAACGCGGGCCATAAGTTTCCAAGACGATTCAAGAACCCCTCTACAGCCGAAGCATCACTTACATTCCTTTCAAAACCTGCTCTAACAGTACCTCAAGTTCCGGCACTTGCCTTTCCGTAAAGTCGTCCAACGCCTTGTCGAAATCATCCGCACTCACTTGATTGATATACACAGATGTCGCCGCAATGGACCCAGCGGCTACACCGGAGCCAGCTCGACTAGCAGTAGAAGGTCTAACACTTGACAAGGCAGGGTTAAGATGGCTACCGCCTGGACGGGTCGTTGCCGGTGGTCGTTGCTTTGCGGATAATAGCAAAGGAGCTGAAGGACTCGAGAATTCTGGAGTGCTCGGGCTGTTGATGCCAGGGCTGGCGGGAAAGCTTCCTACGCCCAGCGATTGTGTGTAGGTATGCGGAGAGGTCATAACATTGCGCTCCGTGCTGGACAAGTTGGAATACTTGTAAAGGTCTAACAAGTGTGCATTCGAAGTCGATTCATCATGGATGGACAGCTGGGCACGCGATTGACGGCGCTAGCCAAATATCGCAGACTTTTAATTCCGCATCACTGCATGAAATCAGCGTTGCTTCTCTGACATCGTCAACATCCCAAGAGTCGTGGACCTCGCGTTCCTAGCAACTTGGATCACTCAGAGCTGCAGTAGCACTCCCAAATCTTGGTTGCACCATGCAAAGTCTTCGAGTCCTCCGCGCCAGCGTTCGAGCGTTACCTGCAGCGCATCCGAGGAGTTCACCTCGATGTCTACCGAAGATATATCAACATCTGCGAAGCCCATCTGGTCAATGGCAGGCATCAATACGCACGTTCACTCGTTCTGCGTCTATCCGGGATGAACAGCGCTCAAATTCAGCTGTACCAGGCGTGACCAAAGAAATCGTCCGCCCACCACCAGCTGCACCCGTGAGCGTACTAGATCGCCTGCCGACGTTTGCCAAACCGATCAAGCCGTACCTGGAACTGACGAGGATCGATAAGCCGATTGGGACCCTTCTCCTTTACTGGCCTTGTGGTTAGTATGGCACAACGGGTCAATAGAAGTATTAACTAAGGCCGTTCTTCTCGTTCAGCATGGTCGATCACGATGGCGTCTACCGTAAATCATCTTCCAGTATCTACTCCTCTGTTCTATCTTGTCTTGTTCGGTACGGGAGCGACTATCATGCGAGGCGCAGGTTGTACGATCAATGACATGTGGGATTCCAAGATCGACAAGGCTGTAGGTCCGTCCTTCCCTCCTTCGTGACTGGTCAGAATACGGTCAAGGATCTCATATGGATTGTCTCCCATTCTGTCTTATCGCATTTAGAACGCACGAGAAACAGGCCTTTAGCCAGAGGCGATGTCACTCAATTCCAAGCGCTGTCATTCTTGGGACTACAACTATCGGCGGGTTTAGCTATCCTGACGCAGCTCAACTGGTATAGGTTTGTGTGGTATCTCCCTGTCATTCTGGTCAATGCAAAGTAGCTCACTAATATCCTATCGTAGTATATTTCTGGGCGCGTCATCACTCAGTCTGGTGGTCATATACCCGTTCATGAAGCGGATCACATATTATCCCCAGTTCGTATTGGGTAAGCAACGTTCAAGTTTCGCGAGACACTGCGCCCCGACTGACTTCATTCCTTTAGGTCTCGCTTTCAATTGGGGTGCCCTCCTGGGATGGTCCGCAGTTGCAGGCGCTGTTGATTGGTCCGTTGCTGCACCCCTATATGCAGGCGGTATCGCTTGGTGTGTTCTATATGACACAATCTACGCTCATCAGGTTAGCAAACTTTCTTTTTCCCCCGAAAATTTAAGACCGGCTGCTGATCGTGTAGGACGTTTGATATGTGATACTGATCTGGCAGGACAAAAAGGACGACATTCTCGTCAACGTGAAATCCACCGCCCTGCGTTTCGGAGAACATTCGCGAACGATTCTTACCGGTTTAGGAACCACCTTTGTGTCGCTTTTGACTTACGCAGGCTATGCATCGGGGGCGGGGCCGCTCTATTACCTCATATCATGCTTGGGGGCAGCGTCGCACCTGACATGGCAGCTTCGGACGGTGGATTTCGACAGCAGAGCCGATTGCTGGGCAAAGTTTGTGAGCAATGGTCGATTGGGCGGTTTGGTCTGGGCGGGAATGTTTGCGGATTACTTGTCACAAATGTACGGATGGTTTACCGTAGCCCAGCTGTAGTTCGTCGCTTGTTGCGTATCAGTGTCTGTAGGCGAGAATATTCATTCACTGATGTGGAGGCAATTTTTAGCTTCATCCTTAGCATGACGTTTGATTGGACAGGATGATGAATCGAGGGAGGTTATTTCTCTTCCAATTGATGGTTGTACAACGTGGTCATGCGCCTGATATCCGGATCATCCGTTTACATGATTACTCTACCGCTCCTCGCCTTGCGCATCGTTCGTGATGTTGCGATACGCGCATGTTGTGGCTCTTGATCAAGACCGTTTAAAGAGTCAACTCGTATCTGTACTCATCAGACGCGCTTTGTGCAATCCATAACACGATTGCGCTATAGTCCACCGGTATATCCCGTGTGAGCGATCATGTTTGTGCTGATGAGCATGGTAAAACCCACCTGAGCATCAAGCCTCCATTCATTCCCACATTGGCGCCCCCGTAATAGGCGTACTCGTTGTATCCAGGAATCATATACTTCAGAATCAAAACAGTCTAAAGACACGGAGATAGACGTTATCAGTACCTAACATACACGCATATTATCGAGCACAGGACCTACTAAGCTACCCGCCAAACCACCGGCCATCAACGCAACTCCAACAAATAAAACTGCACGGGCTCTCCAGGCGATGGATCCCTCGTTTCCCCATGCGTCGCTGCCATAAGCGTGCAGATGGGACTTGTCCAACAAGGACGTGATGAAGAAGCCCACTGTGAAGAGGCCGCAGGACGTAAGTGTTGTGGGTATATTGCAGCCTGCATACACAGCTAATTGTATCGGGGAGTCTAGTTAGACCGTAGCCTTTTACTTACACGTGGTGAATATGGCAGGAACCCAGTCAACAAATGACATCCGGACGGGGATGGTGTCATAAGGTGCATCGGGCGGCGGTTTCGCATGGGACGACAAGGTAGCTGCATCGATAAGGAGGAAGTATGACGCTGCAAACTAAGAAAATGTGTTTTCATCAACCATCGCTAGCGAGATGCGCGGCAATAAAAAGAAAGAAGCAGCGCAGAGGAGAACCCTTACCAATCCACCCGCTACATAAGTGCCAATCTCCCGGCCCTTTGAGCCGACGTTGAATTTGGGCAGCTTGAACATGAAGATCCTGCGGGGATCATATGATGCAGGCGGTAGAGACATGTTGGTGTGGTGTGTGGGGCGGGGAGTATTTGCGGCTGCCGAGTGTCTGTTGAGCAATGTCTAGTGAACACTGTGCATGCGCGAATGTCGATGATGGACAGGATAGTCGAAGGCTGGATACCTGGATAGCGTGCCGCGTCAGGATCCCGATCGCACGCCCAGTCGGCGTTCTTTCCTAGTCGATACCGCTTTGATGACTGTCAACTAGAGCGGCTCGTCAACAGCAGGAAGGTCGTCTGCATCTTCCCCCATCCACGACATCATCCACAATGCCCAAGGTCATTTCACGAGCGGCCATCTCATCTTCCGACCAGGCTCCTGCTACAGCGTCATCTCTGGCCGTATTGCGAACCTTTTACTGCCTCTGTGGAGAGTTCATGCTGGTCATCGACCGTGGCCTGGATAAACTGCCAAGACGGAAGTAAGTACTGCAGGTTTATCGTTCAATAGTCATTATGGGCTGATCCTGTGCATCTTTCTTGATAGGACGGACGGCTCGTACATCATTCGATGTAAGGATGGAGCGGATTTACCATTGCAAGCGGCGAGGAAATTCAAGCTGAATGCGGAACCAGGGCAGCAGTGTTACATCAAACGGTAAGTAAAGCAGCCGAAATCATATGGCTCGAGCCCTTTCCATGACATGCCCTCGCGATAACACATCGCATAGACTTTTGTGTCCCACGTCGGGCGTTATTAACCTTGCACCTGCTCCTTTTCGTCAATATAGGAAAGACTCTCCATATCTCGAATCACGGACCTCATTATTGTGCTCGAGATGTAATACAACAGGTACGTGCTTCAGACTTTGTGCTCTTGACCGAAAACTCAGATTCCCTGTGACCTCTACGGTTCAATACGTAGTGGCGTATCAGACAACAGGTCCGCCGATAGGTTCTGGAAAGTTCCTTTACGTATTGCCAGGTGGACTAACAGAACAGTACGTGTCCAGCGTAGCTAAAATTCCTAAGGTATATTCATTTTGACTCTTCTGACAATAGCCAAGGGCGTATCCCAGCCGATGCATTCGAAGGAGAAGAAGCTGTCGCGCTCTCGGAAACCGACCAGCAAATCAGGGACGAAATGGCGGCTAACGATGATAAACTAAAAGGGCGAATGGACGATGAAATGCGCAAGAAGTTGGAGAAGGACAAGAAGGCTTGGAAATCGGGTGGAGGAACCACTGAAGAAGTGATGGACCGAGGGGATAGTCCGGGACCGTAACACAGACTCGTTTCGCCGACATGTCGATGACGAAGGTATAAACAGTCGCTATCATATGTGCGGATATGTCGTTTGGGCAGCAGTGTTTTTGTTGGTGCATACGAATGCCTATACGACCCTTTGTGACAGCAAAACAGTTAGAATGGACCCACACCAACCCACTACTGATCCCGAGTGCTTGCCCCGTATTTTTGCTTGGTTGCTTTCAGTGATTGTGCCTCGCGTGGTATGCATACAACTCGAGTTGTTATTTAGTTAAACTTTGACCTGTCGTAATTAGCACCTAGCCTTCGGAGTTGATTCACCACGACATCCTCCTTGAGTTCATCGGTGGAGGAGACTTTGAGCTCCATCGCGAATGCCCTAATCACCGACTTGACGTCTGCCGTATGTACAGATACCTTCATCAACGCAGCAGAGTGTCAGGGCCATGTGGTAACACACCGAGCGTCCTGCTTTCATACACACCTTCGCTCGACGCATAACCTTGACGTCCGGTCCGATAAAGATTATTAGCAGGAACTTCTCCCTAGATAGCACAGGATACATGACAATCGTAAGCATAGTTCCTTGGACCTCGTTCACATTCATACCAGTATTATGCCAGCTTTAAACATACCGGATACTCTGCTCGTCGTTAGAGTACTTGATCCGCACAAAGCCATACGACGCGCGCGAGGGGACCAGCTTGGACGAAAACTCAGCGATATCGCCCGATCCTGTTTCCGTCAGCTTGAGCTTGTTCGACTTGTCATCCTCATAGTCGAACAATGCCCATGTTTCCTCCTTTTTGTCGCTTCGAACGTTTTCATAAGCTGTTCGAAAGAGCTGTCAATCTCGGTCGCACTCAGTTACCTTTTCGGGTAAGGAAACGGATGGGCTCACCTTCAGTAATCGCAGGATCCGACACGTCCGCCATACTTGTATAACTGCCGTCTCGCTGATGAATGAGACGAACTCAGCTGGGCTTGCAAAGGCCATACAGGATGGAATGATCGCGCCATAAGAGTACTTGGCTTGGGGCGACGACAGGCGAGGAACAAGGAAGCACGCGTGTTCCGGCTCGGAACCGCATCCGATCAGCTATCGATCATCATGTTCGGCATTGGAACAGCTAAGCTAGCTGCTAAGCTACCAGCTACATATCGGACCAGCCAGATTAGCCACAGCTTTGCTACCTGCTATGCTTCTTCCTCTCTTGCTTCTGCAAACTGATCCGGAAAGCCCTGTAGCCTTTGAACTGGCCTGTAACATACATCGTTCAATACAAAGTGTGAGGGATGGCTCAAGTATGTAATTGCGATGCGAGCTGCCCGGAAACGTAAAGAGCTGTCGGATATTCCAACGAGCGCGTTGTTGGTCCGAGAAATCATGCATGTGGCATACCCCTTCTACTCTCTGATTACAAGACAACAAAAGGTAGATATACGTCACACCTAAAGACGACAGGAGATCATGATGCGCTATCTAGATCCCACGGCACACAGGCGCCACCTCTGCCTCTTCTGATTCCTCTTTAGTGCTCTTTTTGGGGATGGTTGTGCTATGGCTGGCACACGGGAGGCAAGGCGACTAGTCGAGTATGTTGGGCTGTTTAGGCGACGAGCTTAACGACACCACCAGCTGCCCTAATCTTCTGCTCGGCCAATCTCGAGACGAATCGAGCCTTGACGATGAAAGGCTTGCCAATTCGGCCCTTACCGAGCTGTAGAAAGAACATTTATCAGACACATTTCTTGCAAAATATGCTGCCAATGACTCACAAGCTTGTGCTTGCCGAATTGACAGAGGTCAATGACGGGGACGGCACCTTCAGGAGCATCAACCTTAGCAGCATCGAGGGAGATGAGCTATTTGAGCGATGGGATAGACCAATTAGCATACATCCCGTCTTATCGCCCAAAGTCGTCCATGCTCACCTTGTCGATGTTGATGGTGGGTCGGAAGTAGTGGTTGGGCAAGACGTGGTAGTGCCTCATACCAACCTTACCGAAGTAACCAGGATGGAACTTGTCGAAATTGGTTCGGTGGTGGTGCTGACCACCGGCCTTACCTCGACCACCTGGGGACTTCCTGTGCTTGCCGACACGACCGTGACCGGCCGAGACGTGACCTCGGTGCTTTCGGGTGTTGGAGAATCGGGTAGGCATCTGCGAGAATCAAGGTAATGACACAATCAGATTTCGATCTTGGCCAGATTAAGGACGCGCAGGTCATAGCAGCGATCATGTGGAGTGCAGAGATCCGGTTCAGTTTCCATTCATCGCCTCGTTTTCTGCATCTCCATCTTTCATCCCTGCTGCGGTTGTAGCGATGTTCCGGAGAGGGTGCCCTGATTTGAGTTTCCTGATATCAATGCTGGAAGCTGGAGTTGTCTCCGTGATATCGCTGGTTGCTGGATGTCGAGTCCACGTCGCTGCACATTGCCCTCTACTCCTCTCCTCCAATAAATTCTCCTCATCCCCTTCGACATTCCATTCTTTTTCTGCCTCCCAACCTCTGGAACTGAACCTGATGCTCTGCACTGTCCTGATCCAACCGCTAATGACCCATGACGCAACGCTTGACCCACCTTGACGTCCTCCTGCAAAGAATGTCGATGTCGGCTGAGGGGTAGAGATCCGACCTTTGAACCTTGCGATAAACCTAGTGGTGATCAAAGCAGCAGCTCCATGACTCCGTACCCATGCTCGCCTGTCCAATCGGCAATGCGTGCCGGAGATGCTACCGCCAGCGCCGACTGGTACGCCCAGCGACTGAGCTGGCTCTGGACGATGACCCTGGGACGGCTAGAGAGATTCGCGTGTGCAAGAATAGAGGAAAAGCGGGGAAATAAGCGCAGACAAGCTCCTGAATTGTTCGAATCTTAGGAGGAGCAACTGATTTGCGTGTTTATCTACTCGGATTTTTTCCAGATGAGCGGAGATGCATCGATAATAGTCCGGAAGGTGATCGAGAGCTGGAGACCTGGAGTCGACAGCTCCAGCCAAACACAATCAACCTCGCGCATATTTTCCCCCTGTTTTGCCCTGGGACATACTTCACTTCACCTTCTCTGCGCAACCGTCGAATCGTCGAGCCGATCTGTGAGTAGCTTTCAACCCTTCTATATCAACTACCCACATCGCGTTCCTTGCTTTGGTCTCCATGATGTTGTTATTTATTGTCTCAGAACGGCGGGATGGAAACGTGCAGCGATGCCATCGGCTTAGCTAGCGGTCCTTCTCTAGCCTTGTTCGACAACCTTTAGCTGATACCAGCCACCGCTATGTCCGGACTGTGATGTGGAAACTTGAAAAGTCAATGGGATATGAAACTTACGCTTGCGTGTTTTGCTCCGGTTTCTTCTAGCTGTTGATCTTGTCGCGTCAAACGGATCGGTCTATCCCATATGCGCCAGTAGCGTTGCAGAAGCAGTTTCAAATACGACCGTTCGTAGTCGGGTCGTGCAGCGGGTCTTGTATACCGCAATCTACATTGGGTTAGTATTCTATATCACCTTGTTCCCTTCATTGTTTAGTGTTTCGATGGTGCACCAAGATTATGGCATCGCGTTATATGGCATATATACTCCGTGTTGAAGCGTTGGCTCGCCATCGGCGTCCTCTTGCTTTGCACTTCTCATCATTCCGATTGCCATTCTTGAGTTTGGATTTCAAGTCGAGCAATAATGATACTGACATCCTCTGTCTGTGTTGTATCACTTGACCAACTTCTCATGCTCTATAGAGCTATCGCCCTTCGTCTCTGAGATCAGCAGTCACAATGAATCACCCCGATAGAATCGCGGCATGGTTGGTGGATGAGGAGAATGGTCAGAAGGCGTGAGTGCCGCTATATGTGCAACTCCGCATCGCTGCAATGCTGAAGGATCACTCTCCTTCACTTTGGGCCTTAGCATGGACGTTCAGGATGACACCAAACTTGAGGGTTCAATCAGAGTATTATTGAACGCGCAGGATCACACTTTGGGAAACATGCTGAGATCGTACGTATCTATTTTTGTCCCTCTTACAGAAGAAAAGCTAACGGGAATTCTTTAGTCAATTACTACTTGACAAGAACGTTATATTCGCCGGTTATCGAATCCCTCATCCGCTCACCAATCAAGTGGAACTTCGCATACAAACGGACAAGAACATGGAACCCTATGTTTCACCACGAAAGGCTCTTCTCAATGCATGTATCGCATTGATGAATCAGACACGAGAGCTCAAGGCCTCGTTTATCGAGCAAGTTAGGGTTGCCGAGATGGGTCTTGGACCGGCCGTTGCAGCGGGTCAGGGTCCGGCATTGACGAGCGGAATGGGAGCCGCTGGTGCGGGTATCGGAGCTCCCTATGATGAAGTCCACACTTGGGGAGGCGGAATGAGCGGTGTGAATGCTGCTGGAGGTGCGATCGGAGCAGGTGGTTCAGGCGCACCAGGTATCCGCGGTGGTCTTGCTGGTACGGCCAACCACAACATGGATGAAGCCTATGAATACTAGACGAGAGTTGCCGCGATTTCGGAGCGGAAGGGAAACAGTCGAGAATTATCAGTGTACAGAGCAGAATAGCCATAACGTTACAAGGGCCAGGGTTCAAGTTGTACAATTTATGCATTGAAGAGCGACATGGAACGATTCTACGTAGGCTGTGTCCTCGGAGGTACTCCCATTGTCGTCGCCACCGCTACCCTGCAAGTTCAAGAAGCTGTTCAAGAGACCACTTGCCACTCGATCGCGCCGTCCTATGACTCACTCGAACGATCGAAAATTCGGGGTCAGCCACATCCAACATACAGAAGCATGACTCGTGACCGTGCATTCGACAGTTCAACTTTGCTCTGTCATTGACGATCAAAGCATCAAGATGGTCTACCCCGCACTTCTACCTTTGCTGAACAAGCCAGTCTCTCAGATCGACCCGCAACTGCTCTTAGCATGTACCCGAGTTGGTCCTTTGTTGGTACTGGCTGAACACGCAAGTGTCACATCCGACCTTCCGGCAACGGCAGAGTACTACATCGATGTTGGTACTGATGCGTCAAAGGCCGCCGAGTTCCTGGCACAAGGCGCCGAGAAAATCGTGGTCGATTCCGATACCCATCTTCCCGAAGGCGTCGCAAGGGCCAACGTGATTCTTCGAACGACAGTCGATCAAGCTCAAGGACGGCCTACTCACCACAAGTTTGGAGGACTCATCTTGACTGGCTCTGACAATATTGACGCAGCAAACATCAAGCATCTGCGTGACAATCTGTTGGAGTCTCCTGGCCTCATCTTCTCCGAATCCGGGGCATCGACAAGCCCCGAAATCCCTAAGGTTGTTGCGGTATCTTTGCTGTCCAAGCAATCGCTGGCCTTTGCTTTCACATCAACACTTACTTCCGATCGACCGGATGGGTTGTTCCCGACCATCGTGTGCGCCGCACAAGGCACCTCTGATCTTCCTCTTGGGCTAGTGTATTCTTCCGTGGAATCCGTGACAGAATCGATCATCACTGGACGGGGTGTTTACCAATCCCGCAAACACGGTCTTTGGCGCAAAGGAGAGACCTCAGGCTCTACCCAGCGAGTGGTCAGGATCCGAAAAGATTGTGACAACGACGCCGTCATGTTCGAAGTCGAACAAAGTGGCAGCGGTTTTTGTCACTTGGAGACTGAAGGTTGTTTCTCTGACAGCATATCTGGCAAGGAGAAGAAGGGAATCGCAGCTTTGGAGGAAACACTTAGATCCCGACTGGCATCTGCACCGGAGGGATCTTACACTGCTCGACTGTTCAAGGACTCCAAGCTCTTGCAACAAAAGATCATGGAAGAAGCTGAAGAGCTGATCGAAGCCCCGGACAACGACTCCCGACACGTGGCCTTCGAAGCTGCCGATCTGCTTTACTTTACCATGGTTCGCTGCATCAAGGCTGGCGTTAGCTGGGCGGACGTCGAAAGGAGCTTGGATGAAAAGGCAGCCAAAGGAAAGAAGGGAGAGAGGAGGCAAGGCGATGCCAAACAGAAGTGGGTTGAAAAGCTCGCAGACAAGGAGAACGGAACAGCAGCGTCAGTCGTCGAAAAGCTCCCTGGGCAAGCAAAGGAATCATCAGCAGACGCTCCTGTGCCAAAGACGTTCCCCACCGAACCAAGTGCCGCGGAGACTGATGCACCTATTCGAATGCGAACTTCATCCCTCGACTCGTGCTCATCCGAGGAGAAAGCTGCACTACTAAAGCGACCGGTCATGGATTCTTCAGCGATGATTGAGCGAGTCAAGCCGATTGTCAACAAGGTTCGGGACGAAGGCGATGCTGCCGTTCGATCCTTCACCCAACAGTTTGACAGGCTGCAAGTCGAACTCAAGTCCAACATCATGCGAGCTCCCTTCTATACTCCTGAATCTGTGCCGGAAGACGTCTTGCCTAAAAAGGTCCGAGACGCCATCGACAGTGCTTATGCAAACCTCAAGGCTTTCCACGACGGACAAGCCGAGACCAAACCTCTGGTTGTGGAGACGATGCCGGGTGTTGTTTGTACCCGATTTGCGCGACCGATCGACCGCGTCGGTATCTACGTGCCTGGTGGAACAGCAATTTTGCCATCCACTGCTCTGCACTTGGGTGTCCCCGCTCAAGTCGCTGGGTGCAGCACAATCGTTCTCGCTACTCCTCCGCGACAGGACGGTTCCATCTCTCCGGAAGTTTTGTATGTTGCGCAATTGGTCGGCGTCAGCTGTATCTTGAAAGCTGGGGGCGCTCAAGCTGTCGCCGCCATGGCCTACGGCACCGAAGAATGCCCTAAGGTTGACAAAATCTTTGGTCCTGGTAATCAATGGGTCACCGCTGCCAAAATGTTGGTTCAGAACGACACCAACGCTCTGGTCGGCATTGATATGCCTGCTGGGCCTTCCGAGGTCATGGTAAGTCACCCATTTCTCAATGCCATCGTTATATTTATTGCTGAATACCGTCTCAATAGGTCATCGCGGACAAGACTGCCAATCCAGTCTTTGTCGCTTCAGACTTGCTTTCCCAGGCTGAACACGGCATCGACTCTCAAGTTGTCCTAGTTAGCATCGATCTTGAAGCCTCGCAGCTTGAAGAAATTGAAGCGGAAGTTGATCGACAAGCTCGGGCGCTTCCTCGAGTCGACATCATCAAGCAGGCTATCAAGAAGAGTCTGATCGTCAAGACTAAAACATTGGGAGAAGCTATGGACTTCTCCAACGAATATGCACCAGAACATTTGATCTTGCACTTGGAAGATGCTCCGGGAGCGGTCAGACTTGTGAATAATGCTGGTAGTGTCTTCGTCGGTGCTTTCTCGCCCGAAAGGTATGTTCTATACAACACTCAGCGTTCTTTTATATACTGATTATCGATCCTATCCTTCGCGACGCGTTTAGCTGCGGTGACTACGCTTCTGGTACCAATCACACTCTTCCCACATACGGATATGCACGACAATTCAGCGGTGTCAACACCCTGTCGTTCCAAAAACACATTACTTCCCAGGAACTCACCAAGGATGGACTGCGGGTGCTTGGGCCGATCGTCGTCACTCTGGCTGAGCGTGAGGGTTTGGAGGCGCATGCGAATGCAGTACGAGTTAGGTTGGCGGAATTAAAGCAGTAAAGCGGAGAAGTGCGGGTTGTCTTTTCTGGTTGATTATATGAAAATTGCAGTAACACTGTCTAGTACATAGCGTCTTCGCTACTGTAACCTCCATTGGGGAGCGCAGTGTAAACATATCTCTTCGAATTCAGCTCGAGCACGAAACCGACAGCTCACAGCGGAGGACAGAGCCCGCCTGTGCGGAAGCTGATATCTGGGCGCCAACGTCGTGAGTCACGCGTCGGCGGGATGACCGATTGATGCGTGAGACATCTTCCTGCCCGCTTTCTCGCCGTCTTCCCACAAGATGTTGTCTGCTTGCATGTCCTCTGGGAGTCGGCAACACTGCTTCCATACAAAACTCGACACTATCAGAGGCAATGGATCCTCCGCCCGAGCCTATCACATGGGCTGATCTCCCCGACGAAACCGTGGAACATATTTACGAGACCCTTTCACCCGGAGACTGCATACGTTTAGGCCGTGTGAGTTTCGGGCCATCTTGCTGCTTTACTCGTAGAACTCACCCTGGGGGCTCTCATCCGTAGGTTGACCGGAGATGTCAAGCTATTTTCAAGTCCAGCAAAGTCCGCTACTCGTGGATGCTGAAAGCGCATAATCTGGTCGATGTGAATCCCGATATGCCACCCATTGAGAAGTTGCACGAACTGGAAGCTCGACAGAAAGCCTGGTCGACCTTGACTCCTCGGAAAACGGATTGCGACTTTGTTGTGGACGGGCATACTTCTATTTATGAATTGCAGGAAGGCATATTTCTGCACACCGAGGGTAATATTGATTGGTTCTCGCAGATGCAGGGTGTCAAAGTAAGTAATTGTATCTGAATCATCACAGGACTGCTCAGAGTGCTCATAGTTGACTATACAATAGCCTCATCTACTCAAACTCGTGCCCTTGCCATGGGCCGACGATAGCCTGATGAAACAGGTGCCTCGACAAACCCGAAATGTTGGATTCGACGTGGCTGATCTGACATTCGACCCAACTCAAGACTTGATCGTGATTTCGGAAAAGCTGTAAGTCCCCAATCCTACCGAGTTGACGGGTAATCAACGATGTATCGCTGATTGTCTGGTGTGGAAACAGAAAATACGACGCTAATGAGAGGCAGAAACAGCCGCTCCTTCGATATCATTTGCTGACAGTGTCCTCGCTCGAACCTCATCCTCTTGCCACTCGGATACCATTGCTCAGTATCGAGGACTCTCCCACCATTCGCAACGTATATCAGCTGCTTCAGATCTCCGGGGACATTTTAGCCGTCTCCGCAACTCCGGCATCCCCTATGGTGCAGGAGGAGCTTCCCCCATTAGGTGTCGATCCGCTTTCCCGTATTCACATGGTGCGAATCTGGAACTGGAAAACGGGTGACTTGCTATCCGAATTAGCCATATTAGATAGCTCATTGCCTCCAGCTATGATTCTGCTCGACGATCGGCGTTTTCTGCTTGTGGTCGAAGATGATCACTGTGTGCATCTCGACGTATATGGTTTTAGCAAGTCACGAGCCGCCAGTCCACCACACAAAGCCGAGCTACTCGTTCGATTCTCCATGGAAGGGTACAGAGTACACTCGCGGAGCACCCTTCATCTCCAGTCAATCCTGGCTAGGCCGGATCCGCCGTTCCCCAGTACGACGGTTCAAACTCCCCTCGGAAAGCTCAAGCCATTCACGGAAGATCCAGAAACGGGACTGTTGGTGTTATCGCTGCAATTCGTTTATAATGCCAACGGCTTCCGGATGGCGGAAGAAACAGTAGTGTTTCTTCTCAAGGAAGATCTACTCAAGTTAGCGAATGTGCACGAGAGTTTCTTGGTAGAACTAGTCAAGGAGCGAGATGTGCATCACGAGGATCGTGTCGTCGATTGGGACCAATGGAAACACCTCGCTCGAGTAATTGAAGAGCCCGAAGCAGCGCCTCGTTGGGTAAGTGGATGCGATATACTATGCTTAACATTTCAAGGCTGAACCTCGCACCTCCGACAGGTTTGTTTCGTGCATGGCTATCGCTACATAACCCGGGTAGAGATACCGCCAACTGATGACGACGATGAGGATGAAGACGATATCGATATACCTCGGCCATCCCATCTACAAATCTTTGACTTTTCACCAGTGTCCATCCGCAAATTCGAACTAGAATACGGTCACATGCTTGGGCCTAGTAGGGATGATAATTTCGTAATTCTTGGGGATTACACTATCCAGTATTACTCGCGTGACCATCCTTCGCGGGTATACTTGGAGGAATCCCGTCACGTTCACTTCGAGACCAACCTGCCATATTTGGTGATCACTAGGACCGTCGAAGCTTACGAGATTTCGGGGCTGATGATTGATGAAGCGAGAATTATCATGAGTCATGTAAGTCGGAACTGCCGAACAATACATGCGCGCGGTTCCTTGACCTTTCCTCGTCTCATGTCCAGAGCCACGAAGATGCATCGTCCCGTCAAAGTACTTTCTCTGTGTTGACAATGTAGCGTCGGGTAAATGATCGTACTTCAAGCATGCACGCATATGACCTGATGATAGAATTCATGCGAGCTCTGCTGTTGATAGCGCACCGTGACATCATGCAATTCATTTCCGAGGGAAGGGGGGATAGTCACTGCCCATTATCTAGGCTTCAAGCTACACCCTCGTCCCTTACAACCAATTGTCTACCACAAGGATATCGAGCACGAATGTTGACGTAATTGTGTTAGTAGAATGTGCTGCACTGGTGAATAGAAATGCAGGGTGCAGGCTACTTGCTGGTGACGTCCGGCTTGTTTCCATATCTGGATGCTTCTCCCTGGTGAATTCGTTAACCTGGTTTTCAGGCTATAGACGACGAGTGTCAGCTTTGTCAAGACACGATCCATGAGAATACGTGTCGAGGGAGGATTATTTCGGTTACATCGTAGCGTTGTTCTTCAGTATCTAAGACAGAGTATTTATCCTCCCGGACATATCACCACCAGTCTCATCAAGTCATGTGTGTGAGGCACGGAGAAAGTAAGGGGGTAGGGCTGTATCGAATTGGCGTCCGGCAGACTCCGCATCGCTGGATGCGATCATGCAATCATTGCAAACCATCCGATATCCTGATTCCAGTCGTGAATTGACGGGAGATGATGGCCAGAATGGGTTACATGGAGGTACATGGGAGCGATAGAGGAGATACTGGCGCTAAGGACGACGAATGTGCGGTTAGTGTACCGTTCAGGCACCTGATAGTCGCGCATTCGCCCCTTGGCTGTACTGCTATGTATGTTGTTTTCAAATATGCTATGCAGATCTCTCAGGAGCGAAGCGGAGCACTAGCCTACCATGTCCAATGTATTAGCTCTGATTAGGCATCTGCTCGCTACGGCGAACTTAAGTTATGAGTTACCTATGAAAATCCGTTCCTGCATTGAATGCTACAGCTTTTACTTGTACGGCTCCTTGCGTCCGGTGACCCTTGTCGGAAAAGCTTCTTTTAAAGCCTTCACTAGTCTTGTTGCCTCGATTGGAAGAATGATGCTGTGGCCAATGAGACCTTCAACTGACCATCGCGTGGCGAAAGTCATCCCCTCCAAAGGGTTCCGGAGGAGACTTGCCGATCCGTCTTTTCAATGCTTCCAGTGAGTATCGTATGGGTCTCCTCTACTTTAGGCATCGGAAGGGACTGGAGATACCGTCGTTGAGCGGCCTCGGACCCATGAGTCACCCAATCGAATCCTTGTGTTGAAACCCCGCTGGCTCCTGGGTTCATCAAGGGTTGCGGTAATAGACATTGCAGGCGACCATTGCCAGCCGCCGAGTACATTCTTAGCTTTTGTAACAGCGATTGCAAGATCCGGTACTTAGCGTCTGTGAGGTATGATTCGAATCTCTATGCAAGATACTGTCCAACCTGGGATGCGGCATGAGCCCTCGTCACATTGCCTATGCTTCACCTATACTTACTTTGAGCGTATCCTGCTCCGCCCACATAGAAGCAGGACCAGCCATGGCCTCGCCTGCCCTTTCATCGCCAGAGGGATCCAGGTCGACGAAATCTTGACCAGTACCTTGTCGATGAGTAAACTTTTTATCTCCCTCTATGGCAAGTTGAGAACTATCGAGGCTCTCTACAATGGGAACTCGAAAGCGAGGGGGTCGTCGCAACGACATGGTAATTCACTCGTCGAGTCGTGAGATGCTCCTTGCCGGTTGATCCATACGACCGCTGGAAACCGCGGATTGGTTTGTCCACCCACAGGGTCTTTACACTGGCGTCACGAACGCACCCGATACCCTTTGACTGGATGTCGGTAAGGTGAACCTCTACTCTAATGTCGGCAGCATGTTGGGATGCCCTTGAACAAGGAACCTTCCGTGATGGTCTGGCTGAGGTCTTTGATTGTTTTGCAATCCCTTGATGTGCAAGACGAATGTGATGCGAGATTGATCGAGTCTGATAAAGGATCCTTGAGAATTTGTTGGATACGATAAGCCTTGAAGAGAATAAGGAATCAGATGGCAGCTGCAACTGAAGACGCATTGCTCGGCTTACTTCATCAAATTGCAGTTGCTTTCCATCCATGTTGCCCATTGCAACTGAATACGTATCGAACCGGTATTTGGTATCGTGATCCGAAAAGGGGTCCTTGAGCGGCTTATCGAGATCACTAGCTAGGTCGCGAGTGTCGTCGATGTCGTAGTCTGCAAAGAACCAGCTGTCTTCGACGTCAAAGTCATCCATCGTGCTATCCATCAAGCCCATGTGCTCAAATCGTTCGTTCAGACCGGTGGTTCCTTGGGCCATAGAGTTGTGACCCAATGAAGGTGGACGGACTAAGCGATATGGGATCAGGGAATGGCACAGGAAGGGAAGAGGACAGAACAGTCTGAGTTTGTTTATAGCTTACTTAAATAGGATAGGAGCTTTGCTCACTTGATATCAGTGGCTCATGAGGTTCATGCGCTGGTTCATGTCAATGATTGACCTGGACCATCGCAGACCTCTGGAGCTGCGCCTCGGGGCTTGAACCATCCAAGTGACTATCCCCTCTACTTGGCTAATCACGTCGTTTACCGATCCTGGCGCTGCAGTTCGAGGGTAACAAGCATTTCGACGTTGCATTGTTCAAGCGAGCTGTGCAGCGGCTTCGAGCCGCGGGAGCAGGTTACGTATGATGCCAGAGGGAGCTGCAGAGCTAGTAAACGACGGGAGCCTGTCAAGGCAAGCAGTGGTGGAGCTGTCGAGGGAAGATCACCTTGTCATCATATGTGCGAGTGGAAACACACTCTGAAACGCTGGGCGCAGTGTGAATTGCGCCTATTGTCCAGCGCGCTGTCTATGACAGCTTCCACGACTGACTGATGGCACTCCGACCAGGGTTGTGACCCCGGCAGGGCTGAAGCCTT
Source organism: Naganishia cerealis (assembly GCA_030039265.1). NCBI lineage: Eukaryota > Fungi > Basidiomycota > Tremellomycetes > Filobasidiales > Filobasidiaceae > Naganishia > Naganishia cerealis. The sequence goes on along the minus strand of JASBWR010000005.1, from coordinate 317,536 downwards.
GGGGAGGTTCGCGGTGTTGCATCGCCCTCAAGTATCGAGAGCCCATCTCAAAGAATTCAAGTGCTCTTTCTAGTTGACCTGCATATCCCCTCGGCGATCACCGCAAATCCGGCCTGAGCCGAAACGGGATGGGGGGTTCCGCGCGGGATGAACCTGGATTACGTCACACGTGATAGCAATCTCAAATTTTGAGACAAAATCAACAAATTTCAAAGATCGTGAATATCTTGGGCCCTAGGGCGTCTTGAGGCGCCAAAATCGAGGACGGGGTATGTTTACCACGCCCAAGAAGCTAGACAAGCTACCGAAGCCCAAAAAGAAGAATTGGGGTTGTTTTGACTGCTCGAATCCCGCGCGGGGAAAACCAAAGATTTCGTTGTGGAAAGTCCAAAAATGAAGAGAGAAGCATGCGAATTGAACCGTTGCATGCCCAACGACGCCAAAAAGATGTCCGCTCTGTGGATTGAACACAGGACCTGCGGTATCCGGTGAATTCTTGTGAATTCGACGCTTCAGACCGTCGCTCTCCCACTGAGCTAAGCAGACTTCGATGTTTGTTGTCCGTTCGACAAGTCTCGGAAGGTTTTTCCGATCTTCCCCTCCCTCTGATGTCACCCAAGTCTATTTGCGGAACGGTATTGAGTTTCAGTTCGAAACCCATCCCCCTCCTTAGAGGTATGCAATTTGCGGGATCGAGCCTTCATGGATTATATGAATCCTGAATTCAAGTCTAAATCGCGGCATAGGTGTTCGCAGCCTTGTTCTTAGTTATAGAGCCTCGCCCAACACATGAGCTGAAGTGAACAGTCGACAAGCGATATCGACAATCGCCTTGCCACGACCTTCTTCTTTCCGATTCGTCGTTACCTATCCAGCTCGACAAACAGTGGGATCATCACAAAATATTTTGCGTGTAAGTACTATCGCCTCTATTTGCTACACAAATCGTACAGGTAGTCGCTTTCTGACACGAACTTCCACAACCGTTCGGCAGCAACATGTCGTCCTTCACCCAAGCAATGCGCATAATCGATGAGTTTGTCGAAAAGTACTACCCTGTACTACCAACGGACGAAGTAAGGACGATACAACCATCCCAAGAACATACTTTGACGGACTGCAGCAATTTACTCCAGCCAAGGGGACACACCCGAGTTCCCTTACTTTCTTCTCTAGGCCAGAAATCCTGCTCGACCGTGCATGCACCTATCCAGATGCCACTATTCGACAACTCTGCAATGGACGGTTATGCTCTTTGCTCTAGTGATACGACAACAGCAAGTCCTACCAATCCCCTAAAGTTTCGAGTGCTTGGTGTAATCGCAGCTGGAGACGCACCGCCAACCGTTTCCGAAGCTCAGAAACCTGGCGAATTAACATGCTGGGCCATAATGACAGGAGCGGCCTTCCCTCTAACTGTGAATACCGAGGGCGACGCTCTACAATCATCCGGTCTTACAGGCCTATATGATGCATGCGTCAAGCTCGAGCTCGTGGAGCCGCAATATCAGTCAGATACATTCACCAGTGAAGCATGTACAGGCGTTTCTGTTACTATTCCGACGTACATTACGATAAACGCACCCGTAGATAGGAATGCCAACTGCCGATTTGCCGGAGAAGACATCCAAGTGGGGGACGTACTGTTAAGTGCTGGCGAGATTGTGCGGAAGGAGCATGTCATGGTTCTTGCCAGTGTAGGAATACGGGACGTGGAGGTCGAGTGGGACGGAGGGAAGTGGACAATGCAGCGGCAAATGACCGGCAAGCAACAACGAAGATTGAGGATCGGGATAATCAACACAGGGAAAGAAGTGGTTCTGAATACCAAACCTGAAGCGGAACCAACAATGCCGTTTGTTCCAGCGCCTGCCAACTACGACATTTTGCCAATGGATCATATGATGAAATCTGGTCAGCAACCGATCTCGACTTCCCACCCCCCGGCGAACCAAACAGATTCTAGAAATCCCGTGGACCTGCTCACGCCACCGCCCTCATGTACCGCTTCACGTTCCACCTCACTCGCGAATACTGCCATGAACCGCCAGCACCGGCCGAACCTTGGCACTTCGCAAATCTGGAATTCCAACGGTCCCTATATCCACGCAGCGCTACTGACATGGGGCTTCGATTGTTCCGACATCGAGGTCTTGAGCGTGTCCCTGGCCGAAGGGCAAGATGGAGACGATCCAGACGCATTCCAAGCTACGGTTAAAAGCGCGCTGTCCTACAAGGAGAACGACAAACAGCGGCCTTTCGACGTGTTGATTTCCACGGGCGGAGTATCGACAGGTGTTCACGATTACGTGCCCTCTTCCGTTCTGGCACTGGGCGGGGATATCGGATTTCACAAGCTAAAGATGCGACCCGGGGGACCAATGATGTTTGCCCACTTGGCTCATGTGGGAACGCAAGGAGATTTGGGTGATACCCAAGCAACTCGAGCAGCATACTTTGGGCTTCCCGGTAACCCTCTAGCGGCGGCAGTATGTCTGCGATTCATCGTTGCACCTGCGTTGCAGAAAATGCGAGGCGTTGTTGGTGGTTCCGCTGCCAAAAAGACTACATTACGCGGTTCAAGGGGAAGTCAAAATCAGGCGGGACAGCAGCAAGACCGTGCCGTCCTTCAAAAGAAACCCCCACAAACGCGCATGTACGTGCCTGCGCGGCTGGATACCTCGTCCAACACCAATATCGAGGAGGGAAAGACTTCCAGTGTAGAAGCGCTCGCACGCGGATCGAACATGACTAGGGCATTGTTGAATGCTAATGCTTGGGTGTGTTTTAGAGAGGGCGAAGGAAGGGAAAAGGTATATGAAGGCGATGAAGTTGAGGTGTATAGTTTGGATTTGTAGCGAGCACACGCCTACTGTATCGATATTCCAGTGTTAGTGTGTTCTCAGAAGCAAGTATTATGGAAGACCCACTTACGGGACATATTCTGTACGATATGCCAACAACACGACTGGGCGTGGTTGCCCATATTAAGTATCCGCACTTTCCTCCCACTTGCATGTACTTGGAATCCAAATCTCCATACCTCCACCTCCTGCAGCGACCTGCTCGTCAACCCACGCCAAGCCGTCCCGCATGACCATCTTCTCGAAAGCCGCGCGGGTACGCAGATCTGTCCATCCGGTTGTTGCAATGACAGATGGTTCATCAAGATGTCCATGAGCAGGGGAAGCAAGGCCAAGGAGGGTGATGGTATCCGTGTCGAGTTCCGAGGGAACGCTCCGGACGTAGAGTTCCTTTGACGGGTAAACGGTGTGTAGCTCGTAGCCTGAATTGAGTGGTTTCAAAAGCTTTACGGAGCGAATTACGTCCTCTGGAGTGATCGAGGCTGATGACGGCTCTTGTTGTTCTGGAGAGACGGTACGTAAGCGGTGTACCCTTCGAATGAGCTCCGGCATGGATATCATGCCTCCATTTAGTTCCCTTGTGCTGGCGCACACGTCAACGATCTGTACTGCCAACTCGTGTTGCCAATCTGACATTCCGAGGATATCCCCCACGAACCCCTTTGCGGCGGCGGCAGCACCGTACCACTTTCCTCCTCCTCCCGATGAGCTGGATGGACTTGCACCGATAGACAAGGGATCCACGCCGATCGCTGCGCACATCTTCTGGAATTCATGTCGTAGCTTTGGATCTGCACGAATATCGGCTCTATGGGCAGCGGCAAATGTGACAAGGTGATGGCGGAATGCGTCAAGCTGCGATCGGAGGGACGTCAGTTGCTGACTTGTGAGTGTGCTGGAGAGATGTGTGTATGATGCGGCGGTGGAAGTGTGCCGCTCCAGCCCGGAGATACCGACTCCACGCCGCATAGTTGAAGGGACTGGCGTATGGTGGTGGTATGGTGCTAGCTATAGGGACTGGTATGGCAATGAAGTTGGCAATGAGAGCCGCAATGAGGAGGCTGTAGTCGGACAAGCAGCTTGTTTACAATGTGTGAGTTGTAATACACGTGTACACTCGCAGCCATGCAAGATTCTGAAGCATCTCTTCACTACTTGTGCATCATGCCTTGAACATGTTGGCCCACACTCGCCCCTACCCTTGTCGTGTTCCACCTTGCGCAGTGCGCACTTGCCCTCTATGTCGCTCACTAGCATTGAGCAGACAATCTACAAGAAGCTCAAGGCAAATGCGAGCCAGGTACGTCTTCACGATTGCGTATGACCACCGCTCATCATAGCTAATAAACAGCCCCTTGTCTGTATAGATCTTGGGAGATCCAGAGCTGAGGAGTGCGTTGCAAGGCACTCCAAAGGAAGAGATTGCGAATGGGATCAACGGTCTTTCGCGGAAGGTACAGTCTTACGCTGATTTTCTGAACAAGATGACTTCGTTTCCTAACTATGAGCTTTTCATCCCCTAAAGGGTCTCATCCTCATCAAGAAATCAGGAGCTCGGCTTTTGTATCAGGCAGTCTCTAAGGAAGAGGCGAAACGTACCGGGACATTTGAGCACGATGAGGGACTTGTTTACGGCTATATCAAGGACGCGGGGAACATGGGTATGTCAGAGATGAAAGTGGTCCGTTGCTCAGTTATGTTGTACTGAAGGAATTGGTCCCATTGATTTCGATAGGCGCTTGGGCTCGTACACTAAAAACGGCGACCAACTTACCTCAGACATCATTCTTGAAAGCTATCAAGGGGCTCGAGCAGAAGATGGCAATCAAGCTGGTCAAGAGTGTCAAGGTAGGTGTCGTGTTGCGTCACTGTGTCGGTACTGTAAATAATGAGGCTACGACTTCCTTTCAACAGTTCCCGACACGGAGAATCTACATGCTCTCAAACCTAACGCCATCTGTAGAGTTGACTGGTGGACCGTGGTATTCCGATGGCGGCTTAGATCAGGCATTCATCGATACCCTGCTAACGATCTGTTTGACCTATGTTAAGAAACAAGTAAGTTTCTGTGCAGACAATGAAGCGCATCATGTAGCTGAACTTCGCCCTCACGGGATGCTCTCCAGACCTTTCCAAGGAAGCAGCCAAAACATGAATTGATCTCCGACATAGCGTATGCACCCAACCCCGTGTATGGGCCATCACATACGAAACGCCTTCCTTCTCCCCGTGACGTACTCGATTTCATCGTCTCTTCGGAGGTTACCCAACAAACGCTCGCAGTGGAACATGTGATGCAGCTCATGAACGTTCTTGTGTACAACGGGGAAGTGGAGATACTCAAGCCGTTGACTGGAACACGGCATGACGAGGGCTGGAATAGCGATTTGGAGGGGGATGGAGGTGGGATGGGGTTGAAGGAGTGGAAAGATGAGGTCGATGCACGGAAGAATAAGCAGAAGAAGGAAAAGGAAAAGGATAAATCGAAGAACGGGTCGAAAAAGCGACCGAGGAGTGAGAGCGACAGCGACGAGACGGATAGGAAGGGAAAGAGCAAATCGAGGTCCAAATCACGGGCTACAACTACGACAGGGAGCGATTCGGAAGCCGACGTGACTGGCTCCGCCTCGGACAAGGACTCCTCCAGTGAGAGTGACGGCGGGTCCTCCGACGAAGAGAAGGCTCGTGCCAAGAAGCGGCAGAAGAAGGAAAAGGAAAAGGAGCAAAAGAAGAAGAAGCGGGCTAGAGAGAAGGAAAAGGAGAAGAGACGGCGCCGAAAGGAAAAGGAGAGAAAGGCCAAGGAGAAGAAGAAGGAGCGAGAGAGAAGGAAGAAGGAAGAGGAGAAGGAAAAGAGAAGAAGGGCAAGGGAGAAGGCCGAGGTAAGTAGTAAAGCAGGCGGTTGCGTTATATCTGACTGAGAGATCCCACTTTATGTCTCTACGTGTAGAAGAAGCGCTCCAAGTCTCGGACAGCAGACAGTGACTCGGACTCGGACACGCTCATGACCATCGATGATCGCAAAAAGAAACGGTCCTCCTCAAAGAAACGCCGCGATTCCAGCTCCGACTCCGACTCTTCCTCGAGTAGTAGCAGCGGCATTAGCAGCATGAGCGAGAGCTCATTCCTGTCCTCCTCTGCATCGTTTTCGTCTAGCGATTCCGATTCCGACTCGGATTCCGATGCTTCCCGGCGCAAGAAAAAGTCGAAAGCGAAAGCGAACGGAAAGAAGACGGATACGGCGGATCAGGGTCCCGCTGCAGAACACGCCAATCCACATTCGATGTTTGACTTTGACCACGACATTTACCACGACACCGATGTTGTATACCGAGCTGTGCATCCACCTCCGCCCGACGTTGCGTGGAGAATCAGCGATGCGCCGTGCGTGGAGTGCCCCGTTCATACGTTCTGCTCCGAGACGGGGCCAGTCAACCCAGCTGGATGTGTCTACTTTGACGAATGGCTTGCCTGGGATTACGTCTAGTCAAGCAGGATGATCGTCGTCGGCGCGCACATTTTGATGTATGGTCAGATTCTATGATATGATTCTGATGTCGCATGGGAGACGCGATTGCATGAAATCCAGACCCCGTGCTCATGTTATGCAGCTAGATGAAGCCAGATGCGAGCTATGTGAGCTGTTGACTGAGCCAACAAGTCCAGGATCTGCTACAATACTCGGCTGGAAGCTTGACAGAACGCGCAACGTGTGCGGCCGCGTGCCCGGGGTTTTCGAATTGCCAGGCGAGTGCCGTAACGCTTGCTCAGGCTTCGGGCATCCGTGCTATTTATAGCCACCGCGGTATAGGGCTGTTGTTATTGCCTCGGGCTTCCCTTGTGTCACCTGCCGCGTGGTTGCCGGCACACTTGCTCGTCTCTTCGGCCTAGTCATTGAACATTTGCGAAATATATAGACCCATGTATATGCTTGACCCATACCCATGTCACCACTGTCACTACCTCCCCAACTCGAAGCGAGACCGCGCCTGCCCGGTAAACGCCGCTATATCAAATGTCTGTCCAAAGGGAGATAAATAGCCGCGTCCCACTGGCGGAGTCGACTCCTGCTGCAGTTGTGGCGGCGGATGTTGCAGATCCAACCTCAACCGTGTCCGAACCGGTGCTCTCACCTCACGATGCAGAGGTTGCAGAGGGAATGCCTGGGCAGGAACCTCATGAAGCAAAGGTTGCAGAGGGAATGTCTGGGCAGGACAATGCGTTGTCGGATGTTACTAGCCGAGACAGTACGTTCTTTAATGCCCTCAGTGCTACGGGCAAGTAATAGCAGTCTCCTTGCGTCATGCTGACTCCCTTTGTCTGCTCATAGCTTTACATGAGTTAGCGGAGGACCGCCAACCCGCAAGCATAGACGAGGCAGCGAAGCCGCCACCGCAGGAAGAAGTCGCGATTCCACTCAGTCGCTTGCGTTTTGCCCTCGTCTTCATTTGCATTTGTATCTGCGTCTTTTTATTCGCCCTCGACCAGTTGATCTTGGCCACCGCTATTCCAAAGATCACCAATGAGTTTGGTGCACTCGATCAGCTGCCGTGGCTTGCGAATGGGTGAGGCTCCTGGTGCCGACACGCTATTATCAACACTCCTCAACTGACTTTGACTATGCTCTATTCTAGCTTCTTTATCACTATGCTCGCTTTCAACCTCATCTATTCACAGGCGATGCAGATCTTCCCTTCAAAGGCAACTATCATTTTCGCAGTCATGATTTTCGAGATCGGAAGTTTGATCTGCGGAGTCGCGCCCAATATGCCGGTCCTCATCTTTGGGCGAGCGGTCGCCGGAGTCGGAGCTGCAGGTATATTTACCTCGGCGGTAGTCATTCTTGCAGAAATATCTACGATGCAAGAACGTGCTAAATATATGGGCTTGTTGGGTGTATCGTAAGTAAAGGTAATTTCGTCTCGTTTACCACTGTGTCCGCTGATCGTTTCGTTGTCGATAGATTCGCTGTTGCGAGCATCATCGGGCCTTTAGTAGGAGGTGCTTTTGCAGATCATGTCACTTGGCGATGGTGAGTTCTTAGCCTGCGAAGGAGTATCACTACCGCACAAGCTCACCCCTTCATTGTCCCGTCTTAGGTGCTTTTATATCAATCTGTATGTCAAGTACTGTCTGACTGCACAATCATATGCTGAGTCGCTTCCTCTCGTACATAGCCCCTTTGGCGGCATCAGTATCGCCTCGTTCGTATTCCTCCTTCCTGCATCACCTCCGATGGGGCGCAAGAACGACTGGAAAGGGTGGGGCAGATATATGATTCTCGAACTCGCAAAATGCGATTGGTTTGGAGCCGCTATCATCCTTGCTTGGAGCACTTGTTTCATCTTGGCGTTACAATGGGGCGTAAGTCGGCGGATCTCTTAGTGTGGGTTTCTTGTCACTGATGATTTGCTCGCCTCGATTTCTGCTTCTTCTGTGATGATTCAGGGCGCATCCAAGCCGTGGAGCGATGGTAGCGTTATCGCTTGTCTCGTGATGATCCCCTTCCTCCTTGCCGTCTTTTTCGCATGGGAACGATTCATCGGATCCGATCGAGCCATGCTCAAGTTGTTCCTCTTCAAGAACCGAACGGTCGTTGGTGCCTGCTTGATCATCGCTTTCGGATTTGCCGCCATGATGGATCTGATCTACTACATCTCCGAGGGAATGCAAGCTCTCTATCAGTAGGTCCAACGGTCATCATTTCAGGATAGGCTACTGATTGTCATTGTTGCTACTCCAGCATGTCCGCCACCGATGCCGGTATTCGCCTCCTTCCAATGATCGCCACCCAAATTGTCACTCTAATCATTAGTGGTCGTCTCATCTCCCGGTTCGGCAAAGCCTGGTACATCATCACTCCTGGACCGCTCTTGATTGCCATTGGCGCAGCCCTCTTGACCAGCATACGCTCACCTACAGTTCCTCTAAGCCGCGTAATGGGGTACGAAGCGATTATTGGTGTCGGCATCGGGTTGTTTTTGCAAAATACCATGATCTTGGTGCAATGGGACTATCACAAGACACCACGGTTGATCCCTCAAGCTATGGGAGCTGTCATGTTTTGGTCGTTCGTCGGACGAATCTTGGGGATCAGTTTAGCAGGCGTAGTTTTTTCCAACCAGGTTCGTTCAAGTCCGCGACTGGGTAATCTGCACATGACTAACAACTTTTCTTCTGGGTATGCAGTTGAAGAAAAGCTTATCACAATACGCTCCGACGCTGAGCCCTGAGGTTGCCCAGGTAGTGCTTTCTTCAGCGGGTGGGGTCTGGACCGTTGTCCCGGATGTAAGTGCTTCTCCTGAAGCTATCCACGAATCACACTTATCTGACTACCTAACTTTCACTCTGATTAGGAACTACGGCCTGGGGTGCTCACAGCCTACGCACATACATTATCCGAGGTGTATTCCATTGCCATCCCGTGTGGTGTCATTGCCTTTCTCTCCGCGTTTCTGATCAACCGCGATGGCGGAGGTCCTGGTACCGCTGCGAAGCGGTCTAAAGGAGGTGCGCAAAAAGCGGATCTGGAGAAAGGTGACAAGACCAAGGAGGTTCATGCTCCACCGGTTGCAGCGGAGACTTGACCGGTGGCCCGTCCTATAATTTCCAATCAAGTACTGCATTAGCCAGGTTGTTAGGTATAGTGGCATACGTCGCTTTAATTTATATAATTCTAGACACCCATAGATGTATCGTCTCAAAATTAGCAAAGCTGCCATGTAAGAATCATGTGCAATTATAGGATACAGCCGCAATGGATAACATATACAACAATTCCAATCCCTGGGGATACTTGGTGGTAGAATCAGCATCCCCAGGATAGCCCCGTTGATCAGCAAAGCTGATGAACTTGCCAATCAGGGTTTACACACGGCGGAAGCCAGGTTCCAATTCAGTCATCAGTCACGCATGGAAACTGAAATGACGTCCTTGAACACTCACGACACTTTCTGATACGCGTCTTCACAGCGACTTGTCATGGATGTTCTTGCACATGCCAAGCAGCCCGAGCTTGGGGTATGGCTATCGCCAAGGGTGTTTCCATGATGGCACAAGGCAAAGACCTTCAAGCTCGACATCCCACATCCGCCGAAGACATTCAAGTAACTTGCACTCCCTCACTTCCCTCTCTATCCTTTTCTAGTAGATGGCTGCCGTCTTGTATCGCGAATTCGTCGTCGCCGGCTATCGACTGATGTTGTCCGTTGGACTAAAGACCTGAGTTTGGTTTTGCGAGGAACTCCCAGCTATGTACGCGACATCCCCGACACTGGCACCGTATATAATACTCCTTCCCCCCCCCCTAGCGAGTATGTGCTAACACCCGCAACCTAGGCCCCTGAAGACTCGAGTCCTAAAGTGGCAGGTCAACATCATGCTCTCCAGGTAAGCGAACCTTGTTAAGGATATTTATTAAGAGATTCTTTCTGACCCAGTGGACTATATTGTAGAGCTAGGGGAGCGCTTGCCCCCGGTTATCTAAAACATAGGCCATTGTTTCTCATACCGCGATCTTGCTTAGTCTCGATGATGGTTGGCTTTGCGCCGTGAAGAGCATGGTGACTGCTGACGCCGAGGGACGCAAGGTCATGGGCGATCAAGCAAAGACAGCGATACGGAAGGTAACGAATATCGCGCATTACGTCCAGGTGAGTTCTGCCATTCTTCAACATCGTTAATCGTTCCTTTCGAAAGAATGCTCAAAGGATATGACCTTCCAACCATCACTTTGTGGTAAATAGGTTACGATCGTATGCGTTGTTCTACAGAGCTGATTACACCGGGATTCTGCTGTCGCATGTCTTGTGTCTCCCAACCACTTGCATCTATCCACGAAGGGTTCTGCGGTCTACATATTGAATAGGCGAAATTCTTCATGAAGGATCCATATGTAAAGTGATTGATAGGTCGTTCCCCGGGGTTAAGGAAGCTTTTGGATGAGGAGGCTCGTATCTGCGGAAGAAGATTAGCGGGGCTGAGAAGAAGACAATGGAAGGAGCTTACCTGCTCCACTGTTGTTGCGTTAATGAGCATCAGCTGCACACAAGTCATAGAGGTAAATTCAACGATGCCATGATGATAACGGGATGAGAGTAGGGAACAGAGCGGAAGGGAAGGGAAGCAACGCTACTTACGCGAAGATGATATCCCAGCAATGCCATTATCGGTGCTAGTAGAATGAGACCAAGGATAAAGCTGACGGCTGCTTCTGGTACTCTTGCGAGTGCTTCGCCGAAGTTGATATGTTCTCGAGAAGTCAGGATGGAATAATGAAGTGCGGAGAAGACTATGTTATAGATCAAGGCGAGAATCTAAAAGACAGAGGCATATCTGTGCGTTAGCTGACTGGTTCCTACGTAGCCCGAGTTTTCTTACAGCTGTTACAAGAAAGGTAATAAAACTTGTATAATTCCGTTTTCCTACACAATTGCGCAAGTACGTGCAATGATGGTCTACGCATTTTCTGGATGATCAGCAGCGACACGTTGCTCAAGCACGAGCGGTGCTTACCTATACCCTCAACGCAGTTCCCGCACTGTGCATAGGAACAGTCAGTCGCGACCTAGGAACGCATCGGCCATCATTACGATCACCTACAAGTCGACAGTGGCTGCTTCGAGGGGGCCGATACAATCTGCAAGTTTCACAATACTTGGCACTTATCGTGCCATTCCGCACCTTGATTTGACGTGTTGCGGGTTCATTCCCCCCTGATGAGGTCTGAGCTACAGGATAAGTAATATCCAGGTTACGCGGTAATATCCCTGTCGGACGGATAGATTCAGATGAATTGATCCAGTGCGGGCAATCTCTCCACTTCAGAAACTTACCTGGATCACGAAATGCAGTGGCCATCATGGCGCCAAAACAGGTTCCCAGTAGATACCCGAATATGATAACAGCTACCTTTCCGCCCTTACCAGGACCTCCACCACCAAGACCATCTCGCCATATCCAAACTCCTGTAGTCCCCAACCATAACCCTCCCAAACCCAACAAGAGCACCACACTCCCAAGCAGAGGCCAAACACGGTCCCCCCAGTCATCAGATGGCCATTGAGAAAAAAATGGATGTCCTGTAGCGGTTGATGCTGCAGTCCGGCATACTTCCTCTTCTTTGTTCGAATTATCATATTTGACATTGGCGGATAGGCGGATGCCGAGCCTGTTGCTGCACTTGATCCATTATGTGGGGCGTGATTTTGTCTTAACGATTTGATCTGGCCAGGTTCCGCGAAGTGGTGTTGTGCTGTTACTGCCGTACGAACGGTTCCCTTCGTGTGATCACTTGTGGAAGTGGGAGATGTTGGGACAGAATCGTGCGCAGATACGCTTTTGGAAATCACGGTATTGTTGTTGTTATTGTATGCAATAATCCTTCTGCCCTCCAAATCTACTCCAGATGCGGAATCTCGATGGGATCGAAGTTTAGTCGTGTGATACATCGTATCAGCTAGATTTAGCGGTTGAATGCCAGAGCTAACACTTTGAAGTGAGAAGAAATGCGGTGATCCTGAATCCACAGTCTGCATGTCGTTCTGGCTAAATGGGGCGGTGTAGGGACTATTATAGCTTTCGCTAAGAAGGCCGTCGGTACTCAACGGAGCACCAGTAGGATTATATTCTGTAGGATCGTTGAACCACTGGGCGTGAGACTGGGGAAGTGCGTCGGACTCTGCTCGTCGCACAATCGGAGGCGGGCCGTAAAAGCGATCCAAGCGTTCATCCGGCATCCTATGGTGACGTACACGGTGTGTTGTGCTGAGCCGGAATGATATGGTAAGCGAAAAAGATCATGTTCAACGGAACGCAATCATGCGCATGTACTAGTCTTCACCCAGACGCCGAGAAGACCCAAACGCAGTGTATTATGGCACAATGAGAAACAGACATCCCCCGACCACTCATCAAACGTCCCGCTGTTTCACTTTGGTTCGTGATCGGAACAGGTTTGTTGATGAGCTGGTGAATTCCAAGTGCGGGTTGGACTCGCAGCCCACTCTCGCCCACTTTCTTTCTCCTCGAATTTCCTTCTCGATTGCCAAGCATCTGAAACATTACGCCTTTGTGCATCTTGCACAGGTTTCCGAGCTGTCTGTCGTTGAGATAGACCACTTCACAGCCTGTCAGTTGTCACCTATACTGGTTCTAAGCAGCTCAGGGCATCAGGACGAACTCTTTGGCACACTTCAAGTCGGCGTTTAAACACATCCAAATTGACAGGAACCCAACTCTCATCCCGTCAAATATCCACGCTTACGGACAGATACTTTGCTCTCATCGTAGATAGCGTATCCATCAACCAGTATGTGGCGGAAACGTTCCAGAGCGCAGCACTTCAAAATGGACTTACTATATCACATGCGTCCTTTCTTTCCAAAGTGGTCGCTGACACGGCTTTTTACGACATTTTGGAAATCGATGTCGAGGCGGATGAAGGTGAGGATGGATGGGTTTGCGATTACATCACGCCGTTCGAACGCAAGTACTAAGCTTCTACCATGCTGCCTTCACTAGCTGAGATCCGGAAAGCGTACAAGAAGAAGGTAAAGAGCGAGTTTAGCTGGCTTCAATTTTGGGAGTTCTGCATGTTGATCTTATTTCGGTTTAATAGGCTATGAAGCATCACCCTGTTAGTCCAAGGAGCCTGTGAGCGCTCATCTTCATGGCTGACATCCTTTCCTGCCGTTATATTCCTTAGGACAAAGTAAGACGAGAATTTGTGCCGGGCTGACTAAACATACTAATTCGGGTTACCCCAAAGAATCCGGACAATCCAGAAGCACATGAAACATTTCAGAGTATTGGAGAAGCGTAAGTCGCCCTATATGTATACTCGGGCGCTTTACTAAACCTCATGGGATACAGCTACGAGACACTGATAGATGCAGACAAGGTTCGAGCCTTTGCTTGGTCATCTTGGGTCAGGACATGGAACGCTGATGGATTACTGGATGGTACAGAGAGCCGCTTACGATCGATATGGACCTGACACCGGTAACCGACCAGGCCCATCAGGATTCGGCGGCGGCGGGGGCGGCATGCACCCAGACGACATTTTTGAACAAATGTTTGGATTTGGTGGCGGGTTCTCGTTTGATATGGGCGGCGGCGGCGGCGGCGGGAGGCCTGCTCCGAAGCAGTCTAGGGATACGGAGATCGACTATGATTTGACGCTCGAGGAGGCGTTTGTGGGAAAGAAGGTCAAGTTGGCTATGGAAAGGGACAGAACGTGTGGGCAATGTCATGGGTAAGTTACTCTCGCGATTCATCATCGGCAACTATAGGTTATTTACTAGGTCGGTGATGTTTTTGCAGCTCTGGAGCAAAGAACGGCGCGGTCAAGCGGGATTGCGGCAAATGCACAGGAAGAGGGTTCATCATGGCTCAAACCATGGTAAGTTTGCCAAGTGTACGAGACTCATGGGAACCCGCTTAACTGAGAAATCGCCGCAGATTGCACCAGGTATCGTCGGTAATGCCAAACGACCATGTCCCAGTTGTGATGGGGAAGGGAAGAAAGTCAGGGAGAAAGACCAGTGGGTTTATTCGCGACCGTGATCATGCACCTTTTTGATTGGTCCTGCTGCGTTGAAATAGCTGCAAGAAGTGTAAGGGGACCAAGATTACCAAGCAGAAGACAAAGTTGGAGCTATTCATCGAACCGGGAAGTATAAATGGGGAGAGAATTGTCTTGTCGGGGGAGGGTGATGAGCTGGTCAGTGATACCGTGTTACCATTCAAGAGGATTTTCATTAACGCCAACTCCCTCACTGCCTACCTGCGTAGCCAAATACCCCTCCGGGAGATGTGATATTACGACTACGCGTTCGCTCGCACCATGCATTCCATGCAGGACCGTCCGGATCCCGCGACCTATACTATACCGCGCACATTACGCTCTCTGAAAGTCTGTTGGGATTCCAGCGAATACTGTTCTACCACCTTGATGGTCGAGGTATCAAGGTGGATTGTCCAGCTGGGGAACGCATCATCAAGCATGGCGATACATTCTTCATCAAGGGCGAAGGAATGCCGAAGAATGCTAGCACGCGGCATCGTGCCGGAGATCTCTATGTGAAGTTTGACGTGGAGATGCCGGATCTGGAGTGGGTTAGGAAGCAGCAGGCCCGTTTGGCCGGTTCCCAGGTACGCCGTCACGCACTGGACTGCACGGCTTTCGGGGAATATGCCTGATCATCGATACTTGATTTCCTTCCCCTCTCACCCTTCGTAGACGGTCGAAGTTACGCTGCCCCCGAAAAAGGTTGATCAGGCAATACTAGAGGACACGATCACGGTCGTCAAGCTGAAAGAATGCCCAACAGGCAAGGTACGCTACTCTCCACGTCTACTCTCTATCCTCGACACATAGGTGCTCATATCACGTATCTAAACTGTGAATCCAGACTTTCTATGACGAGAAAGAATCCCACCGCTCACGTTCGAATAACGGCGGAGGGAGAGCGTTCTACGATTCAGATGCTGACGAGTACGGCGATACCGATGGACCTTCCGCACAATGCGCCCAGCAATAGGTGTAGAATTTGTCTAGGTTTATGATGAGCATTTGTTGTGACGATCCGGCGGTAGGACTGGGATGGCGCGCCCGGAGCCCATTCTGCGGGAGCAGTCCCTAAATACGCGGGCGATCGTTCACGCGGGACTAACTTGGGACCCCGCCCAGAGAGATGTGTGAAGCCGTTTGAGCCAATCTGCGCGTTCCCGGGACAGCTGGCTTCTCAGGGCCAACGATGCTCCCTCTGTATCTCCTCGTCCCGCTTCTGGGCCTGCCCTCGTCCCGCGCCCAACAGTCCTGCGCAAACTACGGCTCCTCCGCCGCCGCCGCCGCCGCCTGTGCGTGTCCGCCTGGCTTCGTCAATGCTTCCTCCGATTGCAGTCTGCCTGTGTGTGGCGGCAGTTTTGGGCAGGCAGGCTTGCCCGGGATCGCTGTTCCGCGTACGAGCGCCGGGTTTGGGAATACGAGTAGCCCCCTCTGTAGCTGTAGCGATGGGTGGACGGGGCCTGCTTGCACCGGTAAGTTTGTTTCGCAGTATACACGTGTAAGGGAGCCGAGGCTGAGTAGTTACATTCGTTCCCCCCTTGCTCTATCGATAGTCTGCCGTACGTCCGATGCTTGCAAGAATTCTTTCGCCTACCTGTCTTCCGCCCCCAGTACTTCCTCTGGGAATTCAGGTCAGGCTTTGAATACCACGTTGACCTGCAATATCGATCCAACAACGTATACCTCATCTCAGCTCTCCTGCAATGTTAACAATCCGACTTTACGATCTGTGTTTCCCCTGCAATCAGTGTTGACCATCACACGGACTTTGAATCAAGAAAAGGCGGCATGGGAAAATGTCACGTCAAATACCCTTGGAATGGATATGGGAGGCAGTGGGTCTGCCTTTGCGCAGCTTTGGTACGATGGCGTAGAGCAGGTGCGTGGCTAGTCACTATCAAGGTTTCTGAACGTAGAGACTTACACCGAATCCTGCTCCAGTTCTACTGTAAAGCAACCTCCTGCAACCAAACGACCTCTACAGCATCGACTTCCAGGAGCAATTCCTCGACCTACACATGCCAGAACATGGCATGCACATGTATCCCCAACGCCACCTTCTGCTCCGGAACATTTGATCTCACGAAAACGATCAACGGTCTGTCTGGCCAACTGGTCATTGACTGTAAAGCCGAAGGCACTTGCACTTTTTCCCAAAGCTTTCTTAACAAACTTTTCGGCCCGACAGGACTCGCCATGTCGGACTGTTCATTCGGTGAATGCGTCAGGCAGTACGTTATTGACCAAGCCCTGGGAGTGATAAATGGCAGCAACACAGGCAAGGGAAACAGTCTGAACGCGGGTGTCATTGCCGGGTTGGCCGTGGTCGGTGCAATCTTGGCGCTCGTGGTGGCCGGATTCATCGCGGGGTACCTACGGCAACGGAAAGCCCGCAAGAAGCCATTAGTGGAGAACGATGATGGGCTGTTTGGAGGCGCTCCGAAGAGAGGGGTAGGTCTGGAATGGAGTAATGTGGGGTACGTCGTCCGTGGTGAAAAGTCAGGTCTTTCCGCCGCGTTGGCGGGTGGCGCATTTGGGTTCGGCAGGGCCAAGCGGCAAGTAACACCACGCGCCGGTCGACCGTCCGCCGGAACTCGGAATCGAGTGGTGCTTAATAATGTGAGCGGAAGGCTGCCGCCTGGAGGGTTCTGTTGTATTCTAGGTCCAAGTGGTAAGCTTGCGCGCACTCCACCTTAATACACCTCATCTAATATGCTGAAACGTGCTACGACGGCTAGGTGCTGGAAAATCCACATTTGTGGATATATTGGCAGGTAAAAGAAAGGGCAATGGTATCGTATCTGGCAATGTCAAATTGTTCGTGGAAAACGGAGAACGCAGCAACGGCAAACACAGAATCGGATTTGTGGACCAGGTCAGTCAGCGCATCAATAAGCCTTTCGCCCTCTGAAACCTTCTGATCACACCTCCTTGCACCTCACAGTCTGATATCCTGGCACCAATGTCCACGGTCCGCGAAGCCCTTCTATTCGCCGCCCATCTCCGTCTACCAGAAAACATTCCAGAGGCAGTCAAGCAGGAACGCGCGCACGAAGTCATGCAGCAGCTCGGGCTGGGCGATGTGGCCGATACGCGAATTGGAGATGTGGCGCGCAGGGGAATCAGTGGGGGCGAGATGAGAAGGCTTAGTATTGGGCTCGAGTTGATTGCTGCACCTGATATCTTGATCTTGGATGAGCCAACTAGTGTAAGACTTGGGTCACCGTTGAGTATATTGTTGCAGCATTAACAATCGAGCGACTTTTCTGTGCTTTTTCTTTAGGGTCTGGACTCTGTCTCGGCGGCCAACGTTATTGCCGTGCTACAAAATCTAGCGAGAGATCGGAACAGCCCAACGACGATCATAGCGTCTATCCATCAACCAAGTAGCCGTCTATACCAATCTTTTGACACGGTCCTGCTCCTCTCCGAAGGGAAACCCCTGTACTTTGGTCCTGGAGGCACAGCGCCCGCGTCGTACTTTGGTTCCAAAGGCTACCCTTGCCCCGACGGCTACAACATTGCGGATCATCTACTTGAGATCGCTTCAATGGCACCGTCAGAATCGGTAGGCGAATACCATTATAATCCCCCACGACCGCGGGGTCCGGTGCACTCGGAGACCGAAGGATACCCGCTCACCCCGATGGACTCGAAACGCTTCTTCCATATTGGATCCCTCGCCACCGCGACGCGGATGACGAGCCTGGACAAGGAAGGTGATATCGAATCGAGTCGCTTGGGCTCTTTGCCATCAAACGGTGGCTCATTGCCATCAAACATTCGCCACCCGGAGGGCATTTTGCGTGCCAACAAAGCGTGTGCGACAACATTCCTCACGCAGCTGCAAGTCCTAGGCGGAAGGGAGTGGCGCAATCTGAAGAGGTAAGTACAAGGTCCTCGACCCATCGTTTCCCCTGCAAGGCACGAGCTGAATCATAACTTGTCGAAACAAAGAGACAAGAGCCTTTTAATTGCCCATATTGGCCTGGCATGCATACTGGGCGTATTTGCTGGTGGTCTCTACTTTAAAGTGGACATTACTATTTCCGGGTTCCAAAACAGGGTTGGAAGCTTGTTTTTCCTCGGCGTACTGTTGGCGTTCATGTCTCTCAGGTAAGTAGAGGGGTGGCATGTATGACTTGAGCATATCTGATCAAGTCTGCGGGAACATTAGTGCCTTGTACAACCTAATAGAGATTCGACCTCTGTTTTTACGAGAGCGGGCGGCATCGTTCTACTCGTAAGTTTTTAACGAAGCCTAGTTGGCTTTGCCAAGGCTGATCGATGTTCCTCCGCCTGACAGCCCGAATGCATGGTTGCTTTCCCGGATTATGTTTGATATCGTGCCTTTACGTCTGATACCCATCATACTCGTCAGCACCATCGTCTATTGGATGGTTGGCCTCAGCCCACACGCGGATCGGTTCTTCAAGTTCTTGCTTATTCTCGTGGAGTACGGTCTTCAGTTGACAGTCCATGTGGGTCCTGGCTCCATACGTGAAGAAGCGCTTATCTCATGCGCTGACTTTTATTCGCCGCAGAATTTCCTGTTGGCCGCATTGATCAGAAATGGCGGGATTGCTATCCTCCTGAGTTCGCTGTATAACCTGTTCCTGATGACTTATGCAGGAGTGAGACGATTTCACATAAGCCTTCCTGGTCCACATCGCTGACGCATCCATTTACCGCATTTTCTCACTAGTTCTTTGTCAATATCGGAAAAATACCACCCGTCCTTCGATGGCTGCGGTATTTCTCAACGTTGAATTACGCCCTTGAAGCCCTGGCTGTCAACGAGGTAAACAGCGGATTACTTATCGATGATGTCCTGGCGGGTGTGAACGTTCAGGTCTCTGCGTCTTTGATTATGGAAACGCTGTTCGGCTTTGACAGCTCGCACTACTACCGAGATGTCTTGATCTTGTTCGCCTTCTTGGCGGGTTACAGCGGAATCCTTGTGTTGACTGTTTGGTACTGGTTGAAAGAATCTCGCTAGGTCGTAGGCTTTTGTATTGCTTCTTGTTGGCTAGGAAGCTCTGTATATCAGGATATTGGTTCAACGGAAAATACAGTATCTGGCTCCTGTTATCGCCGAATCGAAAAGGTTCGTATAGAGAACGAAGATAACAGATTCCGAGCTTCAATGCTGGTACCAAAATTCGCATAGCAGCACAAAACAAACTGGTTTTGCGGATAAGACCGGTCGGCTTGAGAAGCCAAGAAGAGTATACACAGCAGCAGTAAGAGTGAAGTCAGTGTGTTGTCTGTAGTCATGCTTCCGTTCGTTTCCCTGCCTTTGGCCTTAACTTGAATGCGATGAGTGGCGACATCAGCGGTCACATAGAGGATATCATACAATACAAGCGGGTGAGGTAGAGGACTCGTGTCCTAAACGGCAGTAGATGAAGTGCTGGAAGCTGCCCCGCTAGATTCTGACCCAGTCGCATCCTCGAACCGAGATTCGCCTCCTTCCACACTTTCTTCCAACTCGAGCAGCTGTGCTTGTCCGGCTCGTGCACCCAGCCACTCAACAGCGCTTACATCCATGACTGTCCACTTCCTTCGCAACACCTCGTACGCTGCCAAATCTTCAACGGGTAGAACGTCGATTCCTGGGATGTTTCGCAAACACTTATCGATCCGTTCGAGCGCGGTGATATCTGCGGCGGGACCGTGCACAAAGGTAATGCTGAGATCACCTGCAGGGCCGAACTTTTCCAAGGATGAAACATCTTCCGGCCCGCTTGTTGTGGGTTCTGTTTCGACTGTTTCCTCCAACATGCCTTTGGAAGAGTCCTTTCTGGCGTTGAACGCTGCAAGAGATTCATCACTTAATGCCAGACTGGCCTGTCTTGTTCCGCTCCAGGCAGCCTCTCCGTAGTCCTTGACGACCCTAAGCAGACCGGACTGCAATTTACTGGAGAGGGCGACATGAAGACCAAGATGCTGTACTTTACGCGGTAAAGACTGAGCGAAATCACGAGGATGCGGTCCATGAATAGTGCCACCGCCTCGTCCTGTGTAAAGCCAGAGTATTAGCCGAGAAGCCGTCATAACGCATGATTGGGGATTACTTACGTGTACCACTGCCAGCGCTGCCCACTCGCGCTTTACCAGTACCCTTCTGCCTATACAGCTTCCTTCCCGATCTGTTCACGTCAGCACGTGTTTTTGTCGACGCCGTACCCTGTTCGAGCGCAGCAAAGACAACAAAAATTTAGCTGCAAAATGATATCTGATTCACCAGGAGGTCTGACCTGACGCAAGAGCGACCGGTAATACACAACGCAACGGTGCAAGATATCTCTTCGTAATGGTTGTTGGAACACTTTTGGTGGCAGCGGAACTGCGAGTTCCTGAGCGTAAACAAGAAGATGGAAGCGTGAGCATTACGTCAACATCCATCAACTGCAGACAGATACTCACCTCTGACGATGGCAGAGTAGGGTTGATATCCGCCAACGACGACAAGGGCAAGAATGACGGATCCACGTATTGCAGCACCTTCGACGAAGATGCAAATGCTAATCGGAGCGAGCAGCCAGCCTAGATAAGATTTTGCCCATATCACAGATCGAAAGTCCAAGGAGCATACCATTGTCTCTCTCCAACATCTCAAGAACCGCATCTGTAACGTCGACGGTTCCTTCACCAGCATCTTCATAGACGAGATTCGTCGGCATATCCTCCTCCTCGATTCCAATATTCGCTTCCGGCTGAGCCGTCACAGTACTGGGAGCATGACTGGGTTCCTCTTGCTGGAGGCTGCTCAGTGAGCTCGGTACAGCTGTCGCGAATGTTCTTCTGCCGAGGGCCTTTTTCAAGGAGAGAATTAGCGAGGCCGTCAGCTAGGGTTTATCCAGCGCAGAACCAGCTCGTGCACTCACGGCGAATGCGGGGGAAAAGACGCCAATGATCTGCTTCATGGTGCACACGTCTTGAACACTATGCTTCCTCCTGACTCTGTGGCTAACCAAGTCGGCTGGACTTGTTAGGGACACTGTAAGTCACTGTGCACACACAGTATGTGAGCCCGATCGGCATGAAATTCATGGCGCATGTTGTGTAATATGACGTGTATTTAGAAGGCACTCCCAACCCGCGGCTTTTCAATCTCACATTCTATAGCACGCAGCGAGTTTGTCACCCCTTATAGATATCGTGAGGTGGAATGAGTGGGAAGACGTGCGAGGAGCGCGGCTGAGCTAGGACCCGCCTCGTGAATAGAAGGAAGAATAACAGCGTTCACAGCCGCAGTGAAGCAGGACTTGAGAGCAGCAACGATGTTCTGGCCGTCTTCCCTCTCGCCGGATTCCCTCCTGCCGCCCAAAAGCTTGATCGGGGCGAGGGGTACCTGTTTGCGTTTTCTGACGTACTGAATTCTGGACTGTTCCAAAGGCCATAAACCGTCGCCTTTGGACAGACCATGCGCTTACTATGTCACTTCCAATCGCACAAACCGAATGTCGTCATTCCTAGAGAAAGAAACCTGTCGGCCTTAAGGATAAATTAAAAAGAGCATATCAATCATATGGGAAGGCATGGAGGCTTCCCTGAATCCGATTTTGCCGGAATATGGTCGGTACGTGGATAAATGACGTCGATGATGTGATTGTACAATGTGGCCCAGTTTGATGATACTACAAACAGCCTCTCTGTTTCGCTTGTGCCTCAACTGAGAATTGGCGGCCAAATGAGTTGCCAGAAACGGGACATGTGAGGTCTGAAGATATGTTGTACATATGAGGTTGACCGATTGAATCTGCTACTCCATATTGAAGAACAGATACAGTTTCAGTATCTGACTTTTCAGACAGCCTTTCGAATGGAGGTATCATACTCACGATATAGAATCCAATGCGTTGCGTGACGACACGGTATTCAACTACCGTTGCCTCAACATATCCCTTAGACCGATCTTGACCCACTTCCTCTGTCCCTTTCCACCATTTGTCCTCACACCATCTCTGATCTCGCTCTTGAGCCCGCTCCACCTCTGCCTATCGTTCTCTGCCCAGTTCTGCAGGCGCAAGTTTGGCGGCAACGGCGTTGACTCTTGCTTAGCTTGCAGGAATGGAATAGGATCTGGCTTTGCTGGTGTTGGCGTGTTGGGTCCCCCGGGAAGTGGTTGACGCAGGGGAAGAAGCAGGCCCCGCGGGACGGAGCGGATGGAGACCGGTCGGATGGGCATACTATCTGGGATTACTGTGATGCGAGAGAATGCAGCTGACGATGCGGCTAGTTTCTTCCTTATCCAAAGGCGTCCGTAACAAGGTGCATAGGGTAGCAGGAAGCTGATACTGCTTGGCTTGCTGCACGTGACTTTGGTGCGCCCGGTTGAATTCGGAGCCTATGCCGAGTGCAGACGGGGTCTTGCGTAAACAAACAAGTCGAATTAGCTTGTCCCTTTCTCCTCGACATCCTTCCCTGCCTCGCCATACCGTGGACCAGACAGAAGACGCCTATCTCGTAAATGACGATAATCTAGGAAGTATTCTGTATCAAGCCCCACTCGACAACGGTCAGCCGCAGCTCTGCGCCGAACGCCGATTCGACTCTCAGCATGACCGTTACTCTGCCCCTCGAATTGGCTGAATGGTCGAGAAAGAGCGGTAACATTTCAACTGCAGCTCCTGTGCAAGCCAGAACTGTTGTCCAGGCGGCATCGACGAGCAGAGGCCAGAAATCCCGTTCAGCCCAAAAGGCGACCAGCAAGCGCAAAGGCGCATCAGCCCAAACGGGTAGTGATTCCGCAAGGCCAATATACGAGCAATTCGGAAACCTGTCCAGCAACCCCACGTACCATCTCGCGCGTGTTGGAGAGGCCATACGACAAGCTCGCAACGTTATTGTGATTTCCGGCGCCGGCGTATCCACTCCTGCGATTCCCGATTTCCGGAGTTCTAGGGGATTGTTCAAGACGCTTGCGGATGAGACGAGACGAAGGGCGATGTTTAGTGAGAGTGATAGCAAAGACCAAGGGCTCAATGACTGCGAACGGGATGTTGAGCAGGCCGATGGAAGCGACACGCAGGGAGGGCCCGATCAGCAGCGGAAGCCGAGAGGTCGCGCTGTTGCGACAAATAGCAGTTCGGCGCCTAGCTTGGGAGGGATGAAGAGCGGTAAAGAGCTATTTGATGTCAAGTGTCTTACTGTGGGTGTATTCATGGAGAAGAGCCTCTACAACCCGACTGACCAAATATGTCTACTTTGATGGATGCACAAAGTCGCCTGATCTCTTGCCCCACCATCATAATCTCCTCAACCACCTCACATTTCTTACCTCTCGAACATCGCCTACACCATTCCACCATTATTTGAAGACTTTGGATGACGAAGGACGTCTCCTTCGGTGTTACACCCAAAACATTGATGGACTCGAGGAAAAGGCGGGCTTGGATCTGCGGATTCCGCTCGAGGAGGATTTCCCGAAACGTCGCCGCACAGGGATGAGTAGAGAGAGTAGTCGGAAAAGTGATGTTTTCGGCAAGAACGCAAAGGAGAACCCAGCTCAGCCACAGCCACAGCCACAGCTCGAGGATCAGAATTTGAACCTATCGCCGGTTCAAACGAGCACGTCACAAGGTCCGATACCGGCTGACGTTCCAGTTATGATTGGACCTACACCCGAATACTATAACCCTTATCAGAATCCCCGCTCTCAACAATCTCATCTGTTGCCGCCTTATCCGCAGATTGTTTCATATCGGCCGAATCATCTGCAGCCTCAAAGTCAGCAACATCACTCTACCTCGGGCCAGTTTCTGAACGGCGAAAAGGCATCGGACGTCCTCGATTCAGCTTCAGTAATTCTGGAACGGCCGTATCCTGCCGATTCCGACGCATTCTGCGATTCGTATCAGGCGACAACATCAACGGATTCTGCTCGAGCAGAGCATTGTCAATTGCAGTTCCCGTCTGCGATAGGAACTCTAGATAATCAACAGTTGCATAGCGGATCTGGGTTTGCTACTGTTCGTGCTGGTTCTGTGGCTCGATCAGTATCTGGAACAACGGATACAAGCGCTACCAGTGTCTCTGCAAAGGTAGAGGGAGGTCGCGACACCGATAATGATCGGGATACCGATAGGGAGGCAGCTGAAACGACCCCCCGCGTTGTCGGAATTACCGAATCTCTTGTGGAACTTCCAGCATCCGAATCACAGTCGGGCCCGGTGAATATGCCCAAGTTACCGCGATGTGTGCCCCTGCATGGAACACTGGCGAACCTCGAGTGTACGCGATGTTCACACTCTCAACCTTTGCGCGATTCGCTTCCGCTTCCACTCGAATTGATGCCCTGCCCGTCCTGCGAAGACGCGTGGGACGAACGTGTGGAATCGTCACAGAGACCTCGATCGATCGGGTTCTTACGAGCAAGCGTTTTGCTCTACGGCGAGGAACACAAACACGGCGAGAGCATCGGAGCTGTTGTTGAGAGGGACCTTTTGGGAAGGTTAAAGGACGAAAGAATGGATCTTTTGATCGTCGCTGGAACCACGCTACAGATTCCTGGAGTAAAGAGGATGATCAAGGAGTTTGCAAAAGCTTTACGTACCCAGGCGGCCAATAAGAAGAAACCATCC
Source organism: Naganishia cerealis (assembly GCA_030039265.1). NCBI lineage: Eukaryota > Fungi > Basidiomycota > Tremellomycetes > Filobasidiales > Filobasidiaceae > Naganishia > Naganishia cerealis. The sequence continues at coordinate 292,517 of JASBWR010000005.1, read as the reverse complement.
CGGAAGAATACAGCTGGGGACCACGGCTCGGACGAAAAAGAAGTTTCTACCGCCGCATTGTCGCGGTCGCGCACAACCACATCTGTAGAAGCCGACAACGAGGACGAGGACGAAGATTTCCCGATCCAAACTATCCTTCTGAATCGTGATCCTCCTAGCAAAGGAAAAGGGGGTGAATGGGCCAACACGTTTGACGTGTGGGTTCAGGGAGACTTGCAAGAATTCGTGCAGCAATGGGTGGTCGAAGGACCTCCTTCGGGCGAAATTCAAAAGTTATCAAACAAATTTTTGGATACTGCGATACCCTCGACTGTCCTCTCACCTAACAGAAACATGCGGATAGTGGCCACAAAGGTGGAAGGAACCAAGATACATCTTTCCCTCGAAAAATACAGCGGGAGCGCCACTGGTAATCTGCCTTCGCAGCGCAAGCGGAAGCAGCCGCCATCTCCGGTAAAGACAGTACCAAAGGCCGAAGCCAAGGTCCCCAAGAAATCGAAAGGCCAGTCAGTTATCCCATTTGCAAGCAAGAAAGCAGGTGCGAGCAAGAAAGCAAGTGTAAAAGCTTCCCCTGCAAGGCGGCAGCCATCTAGCCCTGATACGAACAGCAGTCGGAGCGACGATTTGTGCGTTCTGATAGAATTTCCGGAACGTGGCAGCATATCCGCACTTGCAGCTACTCCTCAATCTGGCCGCCACGTGGACGCACAACTTTCGCAAGCGCCCACGCCTGCTCCTTCCCGTAAAGCCGGCAGTACTCGTTCGAAACCGTCTCAATTACCTACACGATGGTCGTCACGTCAACGAGCTGCCGCTAGTCAAAGCACGACATTTGCTCCCGTTTTGCCCATAACGCCGAAGAAACGGACATATCAGTCTACGGCTTCATCACCTCTGTCGTCTCTTTCGCCGTCGGACGACGAGTCGGCAGAATGCTCATCTCAAGGGGTCATTGAGAAGGCACTTACACGTTGAGATTGTCAGATAGGTCGAGAATAGGCTTCCAGGGACTGCTTCTACTCTGTTCGATTTTGTTATTATCTAATGCCCGCGATAGGCTGGCCATTGCAGGAGAATTTTTAGGTGCTGTCTGCTTTAATGTATCCATTAACGGTGTTATTTCTGAACGAAGGTGGTATGTACATCGATCTGGCATTATATGACTTGACAAAATCGCGCGTTACGGGAGGGCTCCATCGACACCGCAAGCTGCTCGTTAGCGCCGGCAGGCGGAATCCAGAACCACAAGGGTCGACCCGATTCATTGTCGCTTTATACAGTGTGTGCATACAAGATCCTCCGATACAAACTATTACAGGGATGATTTCCCTAAAATTGGTGGTGGTAACCATACCGCTCCCGCCGCACGGGGTTCACTGAAAGCATCGTAAATCTTGCTTTCGAGTTGCTGATATGTTTGGAGCTGACGAATGAAGTGGATCTAACCGCAGACCATTGCGTTGGCCTCTCCGCAGGTACCGCTTTCACCACAAACACGGCCCTCGTTATGGTCCTTGCCACGATTCATCTTGAGGCCTTCTCCGTCCTCGTCGACTGTTTCGTCTCCACACGCATCACTACCAGCTGCCACGTTCTGGTCTACCGCTAGGGGGGAATCAGTACCACCGTTCCCATTCGTTCTTCCGCATCCGCATTTGACCAGTTCCCTAAAAATGTTCAAGAAGGCCTCGGGTGGCTGTGCGCCGCTGACGGCCCACTTTCCTTCAAACACGAAAAAGGGTACGCCGTGAATACCCATCTTTCGTGCCTTCAGATACCCTTGCTTGACTTCGGCATCGTACGTGTCCGAGAGGAAGAATTCGTTGGCGGCTTCGAGGGAGGGGAAGACGCCAGAAGAGACGGCTTCCGAGGCTAGCCATGAGCGTGAGCCAGGGTCCCGCTGATGTTCGAAGTAGCCCGAGAAAAGACGTTCGGCGAGAGGTAACTGGATGTCTTGACCGCCCTTTGCATAGGCCGCATGAAGAACTCGGTGGTAGTCATGAGTCGAAGACACGGGGCCGTCATACGAGCTGCAGACGGTGATGCCATGAGTATAAATGAGTGAGAGGAGACGAAGGCTTGTACTACTCACAAATTGACGCCACAGGCTTGACCCTTCTGCTTCATCATCTTCTCCATCACCGCAAACTTTTCCTTTCCAAATCTCGACTCGTACTTTTCGCGCTTGTCGATCGGTTCTCGGGTTAACGTCGGGTCCAGCAGATACGGCTTGAACTCGAATTCAAAGTCAAGATGGGCGATGGGGGATGATGGATCTGATGATTGGGCTGTGGCTATCGCTGCCTGCAAATTGCGAAGGCCGAGGATACAGAATGGACCTAGAAATCGTGTAAGAGTGAGAATCAGATGGCGAACGCAGGGAGTTCACTGTTTGTAGCAAAAGGCAATACTCACAGATGGCATCCGATGTAATGTCTACCTTGATCTTTCGCCGTGTCGTGGGCTGCGCTAATGCATTGCTGCTGTCACCATTTCCTTCGCCGTGGTGTCGTGGGGTAGGGGTGGCGGAACCTCGGTCGGCAATAACTTCGTTCGCCATCGTGTGTGGTGTTTCTGGTAGGGTATTTTTCTGTCTCGGCGCGTGTGTGAGCTGGGGCTGCAAGAGGCGGAAGGCAGTGGCGATGATGTCTGGCGCAGGAGATATATGCCAGGACGAGCCCACCTGATGTCCTGACATATCAAGCAAAGGTTCGCGGTGCCTCCCGCGCAACATTACTCATTTGCCCAATGCCGCCGAGATCCGGCAGGGCGGCATTAGCAATCAATAAAATCAAAGTCAATTCCCTCGTATCCTGACAAATCACATCCCCCGTAAGAACAGCTGGCGGGTGGTTCCTCGAACGCTCGAGCCAACTACTTGCCACTTCGGTGCTCGGCCCGACCCTATGCTTGGACGCGCTCCCGATAGCTGTCTGCTTCTGCAATCTACAGTAGTGGTGGCGAAATAGTTCAATCGCGACATAGCGCTCGTTGGTGACGCGCTCTTTCGGAATAGCTCCGGCAATGCACCTTCATAGCTACCTGTATCACCCATTTCATGATCGCAGCACTCAGGAAGATATTTGATATCCCATATGCGCATCAACAATGTTTCTGAATCTCTCTGGCTGACAAGGGGGGAACGGCTTGAGGGGAGCCGTGTTCTCAGGTGCTCCCGTGACGTTTCTGATGGTCATCGCAAGGGTTCTGGGACGAACAAGAGAGCAGGGAAAGAAATCAACATAACTTCAGCTGAGCTTCCATGCTACAGTATCCCCTTGGCCTTGAATACAACACTCGAAAAGTAACAGAATGACACTTACTCTGGTGTAGAAACGTAAAGGTAGTTGTCCTGTTCCAACGCCAAGGCTAGTTCAGCTTGGTGATTGTCCATGAGTGATGTATTAGGAACGACAATCAGCTTTTTGCCCGCCCGAAGGGCCGTAAGGATGGAGCCAGAACCTTTATGCAATCAAGCAGTGTCAGTCAGCCGACTGACGCGATGTCTTCGGAGTGCCACTAGGTTTACCAACGATACTCACCAGCATGACTGACTACAAGATCACTTTTCCTAATCAATTCATCAATCTCATCGCTAAATCGAAATGCCTCAGTTTGCAGGTCGCCACCAGTGCTGAGCTCCGTTAAGGGCAGCGATCCCTTTCCATACTGCAGCAGCAGTTTGTCGAATTTCGCATCCTTCAGCGCCTTGATCACTTCACCTTCAGGGGCAAATGCAAGGGTTAAGTCGTCGAATAGAGTGGATCCGACGGTGACGAGAACTGTGGGCATGGGGTTTTTAAGACAGAATGTGATTCCGTTGAGGTTGGTCTTGCGGATGTTCCTCGTATGATTGAGCTTGGAGACGAGCAAGGTCACTTCAAGGCAACGCCAGTGTTGTAGGTTGGCGATGCTGGATGATTCGTCACGTCAACCTAAATCTTGGAATCTCGGCCGCCGTAGCTACGATAAGCGCACTATACTAGCCAGGCGCACCCGGGATGAAGGAATGACAACATCTTGTTCGTCGTCAGATCTACTCATCCCCCATCGACTTGCATCGCTCTGCAACCCGTGAACAATCCCCGCCCGCCCGCCCGCCCGGAAACTCGGAACACCTGCTCATCCTACTCTCGGGGAGACGCCGCGCGAATATTGCGGTACACCGACCTTGTGATCAGGGATCCCTGTCCGCCACCAACCAACCAACCGAACTTAACTCTCGAAGGCAGTCACCCGTGGCACAACGCCAACGTTATATACGTTTTCCCAAGGCTTTCGAAACACTAGAGCAATATTAATCAGCGAAGATGTCAGGATGGATGGCCTACTTTACCGGTCGGAAAGACAATCGTCAATCCGCACGTGACTCTATCGTCAGTCTTCGACAGCAACTGTTAACACTTGACAAGCGAGAAGAGTTTCTGCAGAAGAAGATTGATGAAGAATTGAAGAAGGCAAAGGCAAATGCTACATCGAATAAGAGGCGTAAGTCGTTAATGCTCATTTCGTATCTCACCTGGATTCTTCTTTCTTGAACTGGGCCATGAACCAGAGGATATCTGTCTTGATGGATGTAACTCTGCTAACCTTTCGGTGTTTCATCGTTTTCATAGTGGCGATGGCAGCGCTTCGCCAGAAGCAGGCGTTCGAGGGTGAACTTAACAGAATAGCAGGTACAAGGCTTACGTTAGAAGCACAGGTAAGTTGTTCTGCAATGAGCCGCCGTGATGCCGATCGACGTCGTCCGGGAAATAACAAATGTCACTCTTACATGGTTCCATGTTATTTACTAGGTGAACGCCATTGAAACAGCCAACTTGAACGCCGAGACAATGATCGCTATGAAGAAGGGTGCAGAGGCTCTCAAGGGTATCCACGGCAATATGTAAGTCTACACTGAGAATCATCTGTCGCGCAAACGTCGTGAATGTCCTGCTGTATATTTGCGGAGTGGCTGATACATCGTGTTTGTACCCTACACCGATTCCGTGCGGTTACAACAGGAATATCAACAAGGTTGATGCTACTATGGATCAGATACGAGAGCAGATGGATATCAGTAATGAAATATCCGATGCGATTTCGAATCCCGTCAATATGGGTATCGACGTTGATGATGTGAGTAGGAGATGGCAAAATGCTCAATGAAGTGCAACTCACCCCGAATTTACTCTAGGAGGAACTCAAGAACGAGCTGGAGGAACTAGAGCAGGAACAGCTGAACGACCGTTTGATGGGCGCCGAGAGGGCACCAGTTCATTCGCCTCTGCCAGCTGCTGGTACGACACATGCAGAGCGCAAAGAGCGCAAGTCTCCTTTGCTCGACTTTCGAGGTGTCATATTCGCTAATCCCTGCTCTTGTCGTTTCTTCTATTGTTAATCCAGAAGCGAAACAGATCGAAGCCGAGGACGACGAGGAAGCTCAGCTTCGACAGTTACAAGCCGAGATGGCTATGTAGTTCACGTTTACTGCCTTTCCACTCGTTGTTTTGCTAGTATACCTGTCACATTCAAGACGCCGGCCGTTCTCAAACTTCCCTTAGCGAAACTTGGCGGGGTTGACGTTTAACGCATGCAATGTTGACTTTTTCGATGACGGTGGTAAAGGCGACTGACTGCTAACTGGGCTCAGCCCGTTGTTGTATATTGTTTCCTGTGTATTATATCAGCTATATCAGCCGTACGCCGATGACAGGTGCTTCCTCCATCTATATAATTCAGGAACGAATAAAGGGTATGGTATTGTCGTTGGCAGGTGCACTGGTGGCACCACCTCAACGGGGCCAAGCTGATCTCTGCATGGCAGTCGGCGATAGTTTCAATATCTCTCCACCAGACATTCGAATTGGGGCCCAGGGTTGTTTCAGCCTAATTGACTGTCCAAAAGTACTATCTATCTATTGTTCAGCGCGACGACGAAGGACGATATCATCGTTACCAAGCCGGACTTTCGTCCGCTCCTGTGAACAAACAACATGCGAAGTCGTGAACAAGACTTCTATTCATGGTTCTCTATATATATAGTTCAAGTTCCAATCCGTTACAACTGGCTAAAATTCCTCCCAGGTTTGTGATCGCATCTACTTATCCTGTTCCCAACGGCCCCACAAGGATTTCTGCTCATTACGCCTTCTGCGATATCTTTTCATCTTCACGATGGTAAGCCGGCAGATCTGCTCCAGGCGATCCACTAGTTTCCTCTTCAATTTGCTTGTGCGCTGCAATGACCTTGGGCTGTTGTCGGCCTTCCATTCGGTCGATGTCGTTGAAAGTGACAGGCTCGTTCAAATCCTTGAAGCAGAGCATGAGGATGGGACAACAAACGAAACATGCTGCAGCCAGAGCCACATAAGGCCATTTGAGGTAAGGGTCGACAACAACGGGAGTCAACGCAAGGCCGATAGCAGATGAAATAGCGCTGGTGAACAAGACCATGGCGTAAACCAAACTCTTCATCCTCGCTGGAGCGCGAGTGTAGGCGAGTTCATAGGAGGTCACGTTGACGAAAAGTTCACCAATGGCGGGAAGACTATACAGGGGGATCTGAGCCCACAAACTGACGTCGGAGACTCCTGCACAGTCGGTAGTCGCGTAGACGCCACAGGGGGATGATTGTTCGACCTTCCACTGCAGAATCGCACCGACAATCATGTTGATGCCTGCTAGGGCGAACCCGATTGTCATTCTCGTCATTGGCTTCAGGGGGTAACCTCTCCTGGCCATGAAAGGGTAGAACCAGTAGTTGAGGATCGGGGCAACAAAGACAATCGTCAGAGGGTTGAAGTTGCTGGAAAAAGCAATGCCGCAACCGATTAATATGTCATCAAGAATGGCGGACAACAGGAAGTCAAAGTCTCACCTGATCAAATCGTTCGGAACATTCTTGACCTGCATTGCAGAAGACATCGCATTCTCGGAGTTACCAAGACCGCCATCAGCCAAGTTGAAGATTGGAATGAGCAGGAAAACTTTGCAGGCGGCAATCGACTGTTTCAACTCGTCGACGAACTTGTCGTCCCAGAAAACCTGGCTCAGATCTAAGGTACCTTCTCGCTTTTCAATCTCACTGGGCTTGGCGTAATCCCAGAATTTTTGGCTGCTGCCGAAAAGTCGCTTCCATCCTCCGTTGGAGAAGAGACATTTTCCGACTTTCATCGCCTCGAATACAACGGAACCCTGAGGAGGGGCTTTGTAAAGTCTGAAGCGAAGCAGTTCTATCAGTCGCATTCATTAACTTCAAGTCTAGTATTATCGCCTGCCACTTACGATTTGTAGCAAAGTACCAGCACAACTGGCATTAGCATATAAAAGATACCGGGAGTCAAGAATGCGAGCCTGGATAGCCAGAGGAACACTTAATTTGCTTTCTGCATGAAACGAAACCTTCTCTGTACGGAAAGCTTACCAGAAGCCAACGTCATGCGCAGCGTAGGAAGTAGCCAGTGCGAACTGAAAGCCCGAAGCCAAGGCGTTCAGTATCCCTGGCGGAAAGCGCGTGGGACAAGAACTCACGAAGGCGCCCACGTTGATACAGAAGTAGAATACAAGGAGGTATCGAGAGACAGTCGTTTGGGGATCAACAATGACTCGTTCTCCGGTTTTGAGTGTCCTGATGGTAGGCCGGCTGACGGGTGATTGGTCACAAAGCAGGGGTGCCAGGCAAGGCTTGATAAAACCTGCCGCAAAGGCCAGCATGATGTAGGAAATAACGAATGGGCCTGTTTTGGGTGGGTACTCAGCACCCCTCTCTTTTGCTTGCGTTGAGACACAAGTGATCTAATGTAAACGTTTGACATACCCAACGCTTTGCCACTGGAAATGACACTAGGAATTGCTCTGCAGGCATTACAAATGATAAGCGATTTTTTTTCTTTGCCCGAAGAACGAAATACTTACGGAATCACAAGCAATACATGGGCAAGAGCACCTAAAGCTGTGCCCCAACAGATCGTCTAAGCCACGCGAAGTGAGAGGTTAACCCAACCCCCTGAAGCTATGGAGGCGGCTACTAGTCTCACCTTGAATCGACCCCATTTTGTGTCACTGACGATACCACCCAAGATAGGGATAGTATAGGACAAGAAAGTGAAGGATTCGGTAACAGCGGCTGGTGAAGCAAAGGGATCGCTTGTCAGTGTCCACATTTCTCGGGCGACGAATATCTGCGGCAAAACGTTACTCACTTGCAGCCCGACTGCCTAAACCCAAAGCGCCTGCGGATTGATTGTAGCCCGCTGCCCCTTTTGCCACCGCTCCAGTACCCCCTGGACTGCCTTCAGGAAGCTTACCCTATCGTATTGGAATTCGCGATCAATATACAGATAGGGATGACTCCATTCGAAACGAATTCGGGACACGTACTCGGACGAAGTTGCCAAAAGGACTGGTGAAGCGGATAAGGCAGGTCAGTCGATTTATGTTTGAGCAAAAAGCGATTCAACTCCTTTGCACTCACCCTTTCGAGCCATAATAACTGGCCCGTTCCGCCAACTCGATGATGCACATTGCAATGGCAGCCCACTTCATCGGCGCCGCCACCTTTCTGAGTGTTACTAACTCACGCGCATTAGGTTCACCTTCATCAGGCGTGTCTGCGTCATCGCTAATGGACACCGCGTCGAGGACTTGCACATCGCTAGCGGCAAAACCTGATTTCTCATTCAATTCAAAGCCGCCGTGTTGTTTCTCATCGACATGTTCGTATTCATTTGCGGTCCTGTTAGCGGGCAAGGAGTGCGCCGTTACTGGTGCCGACTCGAAGTCAAGGATGGTTTGGGGGTTTTGACCTTTCAATATGCGACAAAGAAAACTTCAGTATCGTATGTCAAGTTACATTGTAACTAGTTGCAGCCCAATAGCAGAGAGGTCACTGAAGCAAAATCATTTACTTACTCATGATGATGCTAATTGATGTGCCAGTCGACGTGGTTTCCCTAAGACAGAAATGGTGTTACCCGGAAATAGTTTTGGAGGCGAGAGAATATATAGTCACTTCAGTATAGGGCCACTGGGCCCGCCGCTGAAGGTACCTATTGCTGTGATACTTGTGGCGATTGCCCACAACAAACGCGGAAGTTCGCAGATGTTGAGAGGAACCCGAGCTGGAGCCGAGCAATCCGCCGAGGGCAACAGGCGGAGCAACTTGACGCATGATAGCGAAGCTCCACCAGTTTGCCTAGGCATTGCATAATGATGTGATAGGAATATAGTGGGAGCAGTCTTGATAGCTGTCGTGATAAGGGCCTCCCATGCCCATGTGGTGTCTTGTGTCCCAAGACTGGTTGAACCACATGGGTGGAAAAGGTTGCTAGTGAAAGACAAAGATTTACAGATACTTGATACCAATATGTAGCTTGGCAAACGATTAGCGTTGCCACTCGTTGCCTCAAGGGAGCTCACAGAGGCTCGTTATGTCCCGAGCCGAAAGGCTCTTGTTACCCGTGCTATCTAAGCGTAGACCGCATATGATACTACCTCGATTCGGTCGACGCAATGCAGCTCGCTGCGGAAGCGGTAGCTAAAGTGATGGCTACGGAAGCTGCTCCGGGTCGACAAGCTCATACCTGCGAGAGGTCGGCTCGTCAATATCAGTTCGTTATCAGCCACTTCGTGCTAAACCAGCTGCCAAACCGAGGCGCAGGCAGAGAATTTGGTTCCGTACTCAGCTAGCTACTCAGCTGCTCCGTCAATTCCTCCGTCGCACGATATCATTCCCGCGTCACATTGCGGTTGCCATGTAATTCAGGCACAGCAGCATTTTCCAATTGCTGCCTTCTTGTTTGGCTCGGTCAAACAGCATTCAAACATACTGACAGCTATACCAGCTCCGCGCATTGATATCGCTGAATTGTTGCAGACTTACAGCCGCCAAGCGAAACTTATCGATTGTGTTTGCCAAGTCTCCGCAATCGTGTAACCAGCCGTTTGGCCCATATGGACAGCGATATCGTTGCAATAAAGGCCGAATTCAAACCTTGACAAGCTGAAGAATATGACAACAGTGGAGTAGCCAGTATAGTTCGCGGTGTGTGTAATGGCAGTGAAGTTCAGAGGATGAGTTAGAGAGGGTCAAGCACCATGACGAAATATTGATGACAGGTCCATACAAAGACAACATCAACTCGACTTTCGGCTTCAGTCGCTAACACTGATCAACGAACCTCGAAGGAATTCCTGTTACGGGACTCTGAAATCGGGCCGGTGAATTTGCGTCAAAGGAGTGTCCACACTTCAAAGCTGTATAAGTGGGAGAGTTGACGGGGAATACTTGAGGGGCATTCACATCTCCGGCGCAAAACACAATGCTGTGACATCGGTGAGTGTGCCTAGCTGCACATCCTCCGCAGTCTGCCGCTCATAGGATCACGGTCCGTTATCGCGTCCGCAAAGCTGCCCGCAACGTCGTTGGTTCCGGTCATGGGATGATCCCCAGGAACTCTTCGGAGAGGCTGTCAATGAAACCGGTTGGCCAGCGTTTGACCTGCCGGGAGCCGCATAGGCAGCCGCCATGGCAGGCCTTATACCGGGAACAGGAGGAGGGTTCCCTGTTCCTCCAATATTTGCCTTCGCCACCTTTCTTGCCAAGTTTTCAAATATGCAACATGTCGGCCGATATAGTTTATCGTTCATGGCGTACCCATCTGGGTGTTCATGTGGGCATAGTGCGTGCGACGCCTGTGGAGAACTGAGTATGCGTTAGCCGTTCCTTAAGCCAAGCCAAGTACCAAGATTGGGTTTATGCCTGCAGCAGTCCAGCGCACCTCGACGAGATGGCAAGCTTTGTTTCCATGACGTCAAATGTAGTAGCTACTAGGGTGCACAGAGATAGGAAGCCCTCAGTTTGGCCGGACTCATCTCAATGTTTCTATTTCTGTATGTCTGAAGAGAATCAGAGTAACATTCGTATCACAATCAACACCACACCACACCACCGCAGGTTACGCTCTCACAAGAAACGGATAGAACACCCGGTTATCCGAAGCCGCCTGGATACTTCTTGCGTTCCTTCCAAACGCAAAAACTTGCGAATATCCATTCATGACGAGTCGATACGTCGATAGGCTGACCAATACTTCAGGAGAACGTAAGCGATGGCCTTGCATTGCACACAGTGTTTCCGCGTAGCATTGGCGAACTCATTGGCAAGCGAGCGATGTAGATATAGGAGACTTGCTTTGTAAACTCTCCCAGCTGCTCTTCCCGCTTGTACAAGACGATGCGATCGCGACCAGGGTTGGTGAAATCGTGACGGAAGCAAAATCCAGAAACTGAGCGGGAAACCCGGCCATTCTCTCGCATCTTGCTGAAATGGGGTGAATAACCTTTACGTGTCGTTCTGCTGCCGGTCTTGCATATGCTCATTGTCGGTCTAACCTCCGTCGTAGTTATCTCCAGCGCTGCCGTTGCTACTACTACCTGGATCGTTACGAAATTGCGCAACAAGCCAAGCAAGATGTCCCTCCGAGTCGATACAGAAAACCTGCCCGTCCTGAAGAATGATCTCATCATTCGTGCTGCGAGGGGTAAGTCTTCAAGAGGCATACCAAGGAAGATATCGCTAGGGAGACTAACTTATACCCACGTGATGTTCTATGTACAGGCGAAGAGACTGAGCGGGCTCCTGTTTGGGTTATGCGACAAGCCGGACGTTACCTTCCCGGTATGTCGTCTAAACACTTACTCGTAAAGTGCATGCCCCCCTCATAGTTAAGCTTTGTTTCCTCAGAATTTCTTGAAGTCCGAAAGCACCATAGCTTTTTCGAGTGTTGCAAAACCCCAGAGATCGCCTGTGAACTCACTCTCCAGCCTATTCGACGGTTCAAGGGTCTGCTCGATGCTGCCATCATCTTCTGCGACATCTTGGTAGTTCCCGAAGCCATGGGTATGACAATCGAAATGAACCCCGCACCTTCTCTTCCCAACCCGATCAGAACTCCTGAGGATCTGGAGAGACTTCCCGAGCGAATTGATGTCAACAAGAAGCTGGGATATGTCTTCGAAGCCGTCAACCTGACCAGACACAAGCTGAATGGCGAGGTCCCGCTGATTGGTTTCTGTGGTGCGCCATGGACCTTAATGGCCTATATGGTTGAAGGTGGCGGCAGCAAGACCTACCAAAAGGCAAAGGAATGGCTCTATAGGTGGCCCGAGGCCAGTCGGACTTTGTTGACCCGTGTAGCCGATGTTTGTGTGGATTTGTTGGTTGGACAAGTCCTTGCTGGCGCTCAGGTAAGCTGCAGGATTTCATTCTGCGATGGACAAGCTAAGTTGAAGAAATCTTTAAAAAAACAGCTCCTCCAAGTCTTCGATTCATGGGCCAGCGAACTCCCTCCCGCTCTGTACCAAGAAATGGCTCTTCCCCCATGCCAATACATTGCCAAACAAGTTCGAGCAAAGCTTCAAGCCCTAGGCCATCCCGGCGTACCTATGACCCTGTTCGCCAAGGGCGCCAACGCATCTCTTGATGTACTCGCCTCGGAAGCCGGATACGATGTTCTCGGTTTGGACAGCAGTATTACCCCTGCACAAGCCCGAAAGCTCGTGGGACACAAGGTCGCACTTCAAGGCAACGCCGATCCCATGTTGTTGTACGGAGGCCAGGACGCAATCAAGGCGGAAGTCAAGAAGATGTGCGATGGGTTCTTAGCAGGTGGAGGAGGCTGGATCGCTAACTTGGGTCACGGTGTCACCCCTCAAGTTCAGGTCGACGACTTCAGATGCTTCTTGGAGAGCGTGCACAAATACTCGAGGAGAAACCCGGAAAAGGCTGAGGTACAAGTATCGAATGAAAAGTTATAGATCAGTAGATCGGTAAATCCGCAGGCAACGTAGCGAGGCCAATCTTGCAGGGAATAGGGCTTGTTCACCATGGATATAACCAACCCACGTTATCGTTTCCTATTGTACTTCTGCCATCATGATCATCAATTCACAGCTCCTTGCATCTGTATGTTGCGCGTTGCCGTGATCTCGTTATGGGTTTTTATATGGGCCCACGCGATCGTTTAGACCTGCATTTCATCGTCTGTGCGATATTTCTAGTGTCAAGTGCGTACAACAATGTCTCGTGGGGATTAATGACCTTCGTCCTCATTCGAGTGATCAGTCGTCCTCCGGATTAAGGTCCAGGTTGATCTGGTTCCCAAACTTGGCTTTTCTATTAATTGCAGGATTTCTCGTCAAGGTGGTCGCCCAAGTACTGTACAGAGAGGAAATAGGGCTTACAGTTGTACTTTGAGATCCCTCATTCCCGTTTCACATTCTTCCACTCGCTTCTCCAATGACTTGATGTCCCGCTCAATCGCCCTGCGATCCGTTTTCAAAGATCTGAGTGCTGCTTTTGGTTTCAAGTGGAAAAAGGCCTCTCCTTGCTTGTAACTGATGCACCGAAAATGGAAAAAAGAAGAAGTGAGAATGAATATCAATTCCGGTTGAGTTGGTATAGGTGTCATCTTACAGCACCTGGTCATCTTCGTCTGCCAACTCAAGTTCCATCTCCAAGTCGTCGTAGTATTCTTTATCTTGCTGTAATCAGAGTACAGCTGTGAATAGACATCTTCCCTGTCTTGGACGGAGTAGGCTCTTACCTGTCGGACTTTCAGCTCGTCCTGAAGATCTCCCAATCGCGCATTGTACTTTGAAAAGGTATTGATCCGCTGCTGGTCCTCTGGAGCAAGGGACATAATGTGAGTACCATTATGCGATGCGGTAAGGTAAGAAGGAATCATGCTTACCCCATGTCACCTCGATACCATCCGTTTCCTGGTCGTCCTTGGGCAACTGTCGAACCGCAATTTCGATGTCATCAGAGCCTGAGATTTGTCCCCAAGAAAGGCAAGGGGGGACACTCACCAAGCTCATTTTTCGATTGACAGAACCAGCTTCTTGCTCCCAGGTTATAGGCTACAGTTCACCAGACAGAAAGAACAGTAATTGCAAAGCACATAGAGATCAACGAAAAGCTACGTGACATTCATCCTCGTTTCGTGTTTCAGATATTGCGATCGACGACCGCAACTTAGCGCCGCCAGCTGCGCCGCCTCTTCCCAGTCTGTTAGAGAAGGTATAGCGGAAATGTTTGTCCATCGCGTCACAGGACGGTCTTTCCGAGCAGGATTACACTCTTCACCGTCAAGGAGGCATTGGAAATCCCCTGCACCATCGCCATGCCGCAGGAATTACTCTACTTTCCGCCTTACTACGTAGTAGGTGTGTCACAGCGTTGGAAGACGAAGGTTGCGGAGGCTGTCCCGTATGCTGACTTCGATTGATGCTATCTTTCGCAGTGGGTATCTACCGCCTATTAACGGACCACCACCTGCGAAAAGCCGTATGGGACAAAGTCAAACACGCAACTGTCAGAGGTATCGCTGTCGGAGCGGTCTACCTGACGCTCACTTATTCGGCACAGCGGTGGTTCGTGCGGAACTTTTTGATGAGTGGATATGGGCTATTCGGGAAGAAGAGTGTCAAAACGCCTCCTGAAATACTGGAGACTGGGCTGAGCTGGTTGCAGAGAGTGGATACAGTTGAATGTGAGTTTCCTTACATATCCTTCGACGTCAAACACAGCCCTGGCGATGACGTAATACGTTAAATCGAGATGGACGAAGAAACTCGCTGACTCTTCATCGTTTTCAGACACGACCATTCTCTTCATACTCCCGCAGTTATCATTTCTCCTGAACTACTTCATCCGTCGGAATCTTCGACTTGCCCGATCGAGGGCTTATGACCTTACCGTTCAATCACGAGGAAAGCCAGAGTCATTTTGGGGAAAAGGTTATGTCGAAGAATGGGAGCAACCACCCATTATTCAGGGCCTGAATGATCCCAAAGGAACAAAGGGGAAACAACAGGAAGGAATATTGGGCTGGATTCTTTGGTGGCCTAGCCAGATGTTGATTCGGCATTGTGAGGATGAATCGCCGTTTTGACAAGCAAGACGCTGTGCTGATCAAATCATACCCTTCAACTAGTCATCCTTATTCCCATCTCCCCTTACCTGCCCATCTTCAACATCCTGTTCTTGTCTGCCACTAGGGGTCTATACACAGCTCGATCTTTGCATCAGCCTTACTTCCAGGCGAAAGGATTAACGCCACTGGAAATCGAGCTATGGCTCGAGGAACGGAAATGGGGATACCGAGGTAAGCTACCATTCAGCCTATAACTTTGCTGCGCCTTTTGACAGAGATCCTTCCCTTAGCATTCGGTATGGCAGCATCTGCATTAGAATCCCTACCTATCGTCGGCCTCGGGTTCTCCGTGTCAAACAGAATAGGGGCGGCCATGTGGGCATTTGATTTGGAGAAGAGACAGCATCGATTTGCGAATGGTGAACTGAGGAAACTGAAGCCGGATGAAACGGGCGTTCTCGGATTTGGAAAGGTTCTTGCTGTAGAAAAACAGAATGAAGAGCGGGAGCTTGCGGAGAAGGCAAGAACGTTAAGGGTAAAGGAGCTGGAGCTCGCTTCTCAACCTCCTCCACTGCCTCCAAGAAAGTAGATGGATCCATGGCGGAGGAAAACCAATGAGAGCTGACGGCCTCGATGATATCAATACACTAGTACTCTATTGTAACGTTCATCTGACTTTGGATGTACAATCCATCATAGAAAAGTATCATGTCGCTAGTCATCGATTCTGCTCGCCCTCCAACTCGGCTTGAACGGCAATATCTTCCAAGTCGAGTTCGCTGTTAGGATGCATATCGCCTCCATCCTCGTCCCCTTCACTGATGCCAGACGATTGACCATCGAAAACTGCAGTTGGATAGGTAGCTGGCTCTAGACTGGTAGAAGATGGCGGCGTGTTATTGGCATAATAATCCCGGGCTGCTGGAGCATAGGATGTCTGTGGGTCGTTCTCTCCCAGCTTGCCTTTGGGATCTCTTGAGTTTTCGTTGAAGTTGATTCCGTTCAATCTGCGGGTACGTTCTCCTCTGAACTTCGGAAAATGGGGCGCCCGTTTGTCTGGGGTTTTCTCTTTCTCCAGCTTTTTCTCTGTCAGCTCCTTCTGGAGCCGAACAAGTTCTTTAATCCGTAGTAATAAAGCCAGCTCCTGCGAGGCCAGCGCTGACGTCGGCTGCTCTGAGAACCCGGTTATACTGGATGGTCCCTTGTATCATCACAGCATCACACAGGATTCCGGTTGATTTCAGCTATCTCGCTCTTGATTTTCTCAACTGCTGCTCAAACTCACTGCGTTCATGATATGTTGGCTTGGGATCGATCCCACCAGATACTTAGACATTTCGCTCGGTTGTAAGTCATGGGTTGATAATGCGCTTATTGGGACCGTAACCGTCGTGCCATCTCGACTCGTAACTGTGATGGATTCAGGGAAACTGCCACCGCTTCGCCCTCGAAAAGATGTCCCGTTTGAAAAACCCGCCTCCTCACTAGGTACATATGAGTGTGAGCTCAGGACATAGCTTGGAAGCGCCGAAGAGAGGGCATTTGGGAGACGGTGATCTGAAAGGGAGGGATCGGTTTGCACAGACACCGCTTCATTGGTGCCAATGGTGGAATGACGCAACGTGTGTAAGAAGAGTGAAAAGAGCGACGGGGCGATGAAGGATTGCATGCTAAGGAGGGGGGTAGTCGGAAGTTTGCTTCTGCAATTCCGGTGGAATTTGAAGTCATCTACATACCTTAAGGAAATAGTGTTCAGGTGACCTTGTCGGTTCAGACTGGACGCTAAGGGGAACAGGCAAGCACTGCTTATGATGCTTCGTATGTCTGTCGAGGATTTTGGTTTCGAGAGCACTCCTCAAACGGAAAGGAAGGATAGGGATGTTAGGTTAATGTCAAAGGAGGCGCTACCAGTCCTGAAGCGTGGTCGAAACCGTCACAGTCGTATGTTCGTACGAAACATGATTTGAAATATAATGGCAGATACTCTCGAGATTCCATCACAAATGAAATGAACTGCGCTACTGAAATATGTGCTGAGAAATTGTCCATAAGCTTCTTCATACAGTGATGCACTTGGTTCAGAGGAGGGCAGTATCCTCCTGTGACGCATGTGAGCAGATCCGACAGGGACCCTCTTTCCCTGGTAATATATCACGGCATGATTACGTTGCTGCAAGAGTCGAGTCGGAAGTTTGTCAATTCAGCTTGAAAGGTCGATCGTTGGAAATGACGACTTACTCTGCGAAACAGGTGATACTCCATAAGCCTTGTTGCAGGTTTCAAGAAGAGCTTCAAATTCTTCATCATGGCACTTTCCTTCGCTTCCTCGACAGAGTTCGTTCGCCAGATTGTAAAGAGCTCTCCTTCAGGCCGATACCTCAGCTAGCAGGCAAGGTTGTTTGTCCTTGTTGATGGAGCTCGTGGCCGTTAGGTGAAGAGGGAGGTGTAGCGGGAGGAGTCCATGGGTGAAACATCTGTCGGATCTTACGCCCCATTCGATCTGTTGGGCAAGATTGAAGATACAATCCGTGGCCGGTATATAGTTTCAATTCGTCGAATGCACCGTGCATTCCGTAACGCCTGGCAGCGCACAAGACCGCTATGATGAGCTCGTATTCCATCTTTGCAACGTGCTTTACGTCGCTTTCATGTGACGATGGGGTGGTGCGCTTAGCTTCACCTTCGTGGCGGATCCAGCAGAAGGCGAGGGCCGAGGCGATAAGGAAGGGCTCGGTGCATTCACGGTGAATGGTGATGCGGTGGTAACCATTCTTGTAGCGAAGGATGCCCGAAAAGTCGAATCGCTCCAAGCCGAAAACTATTGGGGTCGATATCAGTCTTCATTCGCTGACACGAAGAAGGGTGAAGGGAAGGTGACGTCAAGCGTGACGGACTTACCCATCTTCAACATGCTGAGGTACGTCGTAATCTCGATTACGCTTGTCGGATGTTTAGGGCCGATGAAGGTAACGATCGTATCTTCGATAACTTCGGGTTTTACCAAGTTCTTCAAATCTTGACCATGTTGCCTGAGAAATGTATGCTATCGTTGTCCGAGAGAGTTGTCGACGAATGTTGAAAGCTTGAGTGTTGTTACGAACAGGACAGGGAGATGGAGTGCACCTCGCGAAGTTGCCTTGTTATATACAGCTTGCAACTCGTAGCCATTGATCGAGATAGTAGAAAGGCGGCCACTGAGCGAAATAGTGGAAATGATGATGCTTGCTGTTGCCCGCGAAGCCCGGTGGATATGTTAACCGTCTTGAGGGAGCTGTCGAGCAGCTTATGTCTCATCAAGTTGTCTATCTCGCGCTTGCTTCCGCCTGTCCCTCGGACCAGACCGACCCCTTCTCAAGCTGAGGGCATGAGCTAAAAAAGACGCGCCGACTGCTTTGTTTACGATGTTGATCGACGCAACCTTCGCCTTCAACATGCCTTCCAGCTCTTCTCACCGAAGATCAGTCATCACGAGTGAGTAGCAGTGTCAACTATCTGAAGCGATAAAGGCTATCGCACAACCGAATCCGACATCTTCACGGAGAGAGGGCTTTCCTTATCACCTGCTCCGCCCTTCGGCTTCTTAGCGTCTTGGTAGGGCGTTACTGGACCTTGAGATTGATCCAAGGTGTCGGAAGAAGGCAACAGCAGCGGCGGATCCGGCAACGTTGGTTTGAGTGTTCATCTTCATCTTGAGACATGTCGGACGAGGAGTTCGATGACTTTTCCATCATCGACGACGACGCTTTAACCCAGATTGCTTCTATCGAACAATCAGTCGGAAACTCGCACGGAAACATCGCTGCGCGCAATCCACTCAAGTCGGGTTTAACAACATGGTCTCTGGGGCAGAGAGCACCTGCCGGTAAAGCGCCAGCATTTCGTCTTAGGACTGGTCCGCTCCCGGGGAATGCAAGATCGTCATCCAGCTCGGAATCTAACGGGCCTTCCGTGGTTTCTGCGGCAATTCGGCCTTCAACGACCATCAACGATACCCGTGTTGCGCAAGGGAGCACCACTACAGGGAGATCGTCCGCACGGAATGTTGGTGTCGAGGATACCCGCATACAACCGATCTCCAGGGGGGATACGAATGTGCGAATGAATGGAGCGAGTTCTCGAGAGGTGAATCCCATTGAAGTGTTGTCGGACGGTGATGACCCAGAGATCGAAGTTTGTTCTCCGCCACCAGGCAGTAAATCAGCAAAGGACGGATTTGGCCAAAACAACAGCGGCATCAATAATCACAGCGTCTCTGCTGCGGAAGCTGCCAGGATAGCGAGGGCAAACGCGATCAGAGGTATGACGCGAACGTCCAACGGCGATTCAAACTGGCTTACGAACGCTCAGAACAACCGTCAAAACGGCCCAGGAGAGAAAACGAACATGAACAAGACAAATAGCAAGACCACTAAAGTTGCCGAGTGGGATCCGGAAAAGCCTCAAACTCAGGTCGTGCAGACACATCTTCCGTTCAGGCCGATCACCCCGCGAAAGACTGGCAAGACGTGGGATAGAACAGCGTATTCAAAGTCTGGGCAACGAATAGTAAAGAAGGGATCGGCGAAAAAGAAAGCGGTGAAGAAGAAGTCGGGTGGAGGTGGCTGGGATGACGAAGCGTCAGGCGACGACGATATGGGAGAAGAAGAAGAAGAGGAGGAGGAGGAAGAAAGCGGCTTTGATCAATTTCCAATGCCCTTCATCGATCCTAGTAAGCATGAACAGCTCGCTCTCGCTATACTGGAACATGATCTGATTAACGCCATGTTTGTTGTTTTAGGCAAGTACGTTGCCCACCTCGAAGCAAGATAACGGTCTGCTCGGAAAATCTAATTATTTGCTTTGCAACAGACCGATTCCGCCACCAAGGCACCAGCCTCTGGAATGCAACACATCAACATACATCTATCCAACGAATTTCCCCAAGCGAGAGTACCAATATGAGATCGTTAAGAGTTGCTTTACGCAGAACACATTGGTGGCTTTACCTACGGGTTTAGGGAAAACGTTTATTGCTGGAACCGTTCTTTTGAACTGTGAGTTGATTCTGGAAGGCCATAACGAACGACTTTGGTGATTGACCCTGGCTTTTTGCAGTTTATCGATGGTGAGGGCAATTGCACAATGCAGGCGACTACTCGATTTTGACTATTTGAAAGTTTAGGTTTCCATCGGGAAAACTGGTATTCTTGATGCCAACGAAACCGTTAGTCAACCAACAACACGAGGCATGTCAAGCATCGTGTGGTATTCCTTCGGCAGATGCAGCTACCATTACCGGTGATGATCCTGACAATTGGCGTGAGGCAGCTGTAAGTCGCTCTACTGCTTGCATTGAATAGTCTATTCTAACGAGTCCCGGCGAATTCTTTTAGTGGCGGGATAAGCGAGTGTTCTACGCTACCCCTCAAACCTTCAGGAATGACATGGCAAGAGGACGAGTAGATCCCATGGATATCGTCTTAGTCATCGTTGGTCAGTTCAGTTCCAAATACTCTCAAGCGCCCTAAGCTAAACGCTGTTTTGATATTGTAGATGAAGCGCATAAAGCAACCGGCAATCACTCATACGTCCAATGCATTTCGTATCTCATGGCCAATCACCCGCATTTCAGAGTAGTAGCATTGACGGCTACCCCGGGTCGGACGCCGGAAAAGGTTCAAGAAATCGTTGACAATTTACATATCAGCCATATCGAGATTCGAGAAGCTGAAGCTCCAGAAATTTCGAGATACATGTACAAAAAGGTAAGTACATGGAAGCTTCATCTCAGATCGGCTTGTTGCTCACCCACCAAGAGCTATGTAGAATATTTACCGACACAGAATTCATATGGGCGATGAAATCATGGAGATTATCGACATCTGGGTACAGTTCATGAAAGTACGAGATTTACCTGGACGTTCATCATCGTTCGAGCTGACGCCTGCATCTTAATGAAAAGCCCTTGATTGAACAACTGATCAAGGCGGGTGTCTTGCATGAGAGGGCGCGTTTTGCAACCCAGTTAAAAGCCTTCAGCATTCAGCAAATAGCCAGGATGGGGTTCGTTAACAAGAACTTTAAAGTTGCGTATCCAGCCATGTTTCTCTGGCACATGACAGACGCTTTGTCGAAGTTGGTGAGTAACTGCCTTGACATGTACCCACCTGGGCATATATTAATCTCTGATTTTGCATTATAGATGGAATACACCACGACCATGTTCATGAAGAAATTACGCGCTATCGCCGACGAATCCCTTAAAGGTGTCACCAAAGCGGCAAAAGAGGGGTTAAAGAACAACCCCGAGTTCAGGAAGCTAGAGAAAAGGGTGGATATCTTGATCAATGAAACATCATCAGGTGCGGATCGCCATCCAAAGCTAAGAACAATGAAGAATTTGGTAAGTTACGCCTCAAGCAAATGGCTGTTCAGTGCGGTAAGACTGATGTGAGCTGTTCTACGTTCTCAGGTGGTCAAACATTTTGAGCAAGCATATAATGCTGCAAATGAGTCCGGCAAACCCGCTGTCACACGTTGCATGGTCTTCTGTTCCTTCCGAGAGGGTGTTACCGAGATTGTCGTGCGTACTGTACATCAACATCTTTGTATGGCGATCACATACTTATCCGTTTCTTGTTTTCAGGACACGCTGAATGAAGCCAAACCGTTGATAAGAGCGCACAAATTCGTCGGAAGGGCGAACGCATCGAAAGACGATACAGACAGAGGGCTAACACAGAAACAGCAGAAAGAGGTGAAATACAATTTCCTTCTCACCAATTGACCCAGTACTCACATACCTCGCGCGTTAGGTTATCGATAAATTCAGGAAGAATGACTACAATGTCTTGGTGTCTACCAGTATCGGCGAGGAGGGTCTTGACATTGGAGAAGTCGACTTCATCATCATTTACAATTGCCCAAATTCCAGTATCAAAATGGTAAGCAAGGCAATCACCCACGTATTGCGACTGCTCATTCTCACAGGACTTTCTCCCCACCTTCCCACCTAACAGTTGCAACGGGTTGGCCGTGCCGGGCGTAAAAGAGACGGTCAGATCCACGTCTTTATGACAGAAGGTCGAGAAGACGGTAATTGGGATACCGCACTCTCTAGCCATCAGGACATGCAATCGGAAATTATCACCGGACGAAACATCGAGCTATACGACGATGTCGAACGACTTCTACCAGAGGGGTGCAATCCAACCTGCATTGAACAAGTTTTATCAATAGATCCTTACGTTCCAGAAGAGAAGACTCATAACAATGGAAAACGCAAATCCGCGGCATATGCAAAGACGCCCAAAGCGAAAAGAGCTAGAGGAGAACCTGTACCAGATGGAGCGCTGGATGGCTTCATCATGGCGAGCTCGCTCACGAAGAAGGGAAAGAAGCTCGGATCTGCAAAGAAAGGCAGGCTCGGGATTAGGACTGATCTGTTACCTGGCGCAGACTCGGATTCAGATTCGGATGACATGACAACGCTCTCACAGCTCGCTCGACCAAGAGTGGAGGACAGTGAAGAGGACACCCCGCCGCCACCCAAGAAATCAAAATCAAAATCGTCTGGGTCTTCCAGGGCCCAACCCAAATCCACCAGAGTCCATAAACTTCCGGTCGGATTGGACACTGACAGTCCTCTGCAAGCCAAGTTTGCGAAGGCGTCTGCTGTACATGCGGACGACGAATGCTCGTCTAGTCGTGCCTCTACTCGAAAATCAGAAACTGTAAAGCGAAAGAAGAGTATTGCTGCTGCAGATTCTGATACGGAAATGGCCGAAGATGGAGATCCACTAGATATCTTTTCTACGTTTGCGAACCGTACAACTAGTTCAGAAGAGGCGCCCATCACACGAAAGATTACGCCCAAGAATCCGAAAGGTCAGGAGACTTTGCCAGGTTCCGATTTCAGCAATATCGACAGTCGTTGGATGCTAGATGTGGACGATGACGAGTTTGAGTCTCACATGTCGAGAGGCAGTGCCGTCAAGACACCATCTACAGTGAAAGATTCGACGTCACGCTCAATGCCTCCACCATCATTCATTCCCGCTCGAGCATTAGTGAAGACTCCCTCTACGATGGAGCCATCGCCTATACCGGTCCGGAAAGCAATTAAGAAGAAAATCATTTTGGTCACATCTTCAGACAGTGAAGATGGACGGATCGCCCGCATCCCTTCATCTGATATGGACGCGCCGCTGAATTTTACTTCGCCCACAATATCGCTTGGAGGAAGACAGACCAATAATCGCCCTCGCAAACTCAACCACCTCATTGAAGACGACGTTGTGGTAGAAGGCGATACTACTATGGGCGAAGACCTTTCAGGCGAAGAAAGTGATTCAGATCGTCGTTTTGCTGGTCACTTCGAACCTACTCAGGCACCTCAAGGATTCAACCAACGTGCAGCCTATCTGGCTGGCCTGGCAACCCAAGGACGACCCGGAGGTCCCGATTTTAGTGATCAATCTGACAGACATGGGCGCTTTTTGGCGAAAGCGCGGAGACCTGTCTATCTCAGTCAAGAGGATGACGGGCTACGGGAAGGTCCGAGTTCCGAATACGAAGGTTCTTTTGTTTGCGGCGATGATACTGTCGAGTATGAGTCAGACGAAGATTGTATTTAGCTCCCAACGGCGTGTATTCCTCTGGTTGTATTGTTAAGACTGTAGCCAATTAGCAATTATGCAGATCCATCTGAGATAGCATTGATATACAACTGGAGTACGATTTCTATTCGACGACTCTCAACTTGCGCTGCACGAGCAACTTGACGTTTGGTGGGGTATATAGTTTGTCTACACCGGCACTTCCGGTACCTCGAAGAGGACAAAGTCGTAATACTCCTGGTCCATGATAGCGCCAAACTCGCCACCGACATCCCCGTCGCCTGAACCACTTCCTTTCTTCTCCTTCGTAGTCAGGAAAGTAAAGTAACCAGAAAGCGACTTTAGCGTCTTGAGTGAGCTTTTGGCATCGGGCTATCATGACGGCGACGCAAGAGGCCATGAGTCAGATCGAGCGTTCTCGGGATTTGTGTTCCCATAGATTGGGGCTTACCTTCACTACTACACCAGAATACTCTGCGGGCAAGCCATACCGAAGAACGCTTTCGACAAAGACCCTCACTGCTTTCAGGTGCACGAGTAACTGGTATGCCTCTGAGAAGTTTGTACGTGATAGTCGTAGAAGATCGGACTGTTTAAGAGAATCTCAATTTAATCTTGGGGTAAATGGAGGGAAGAGAGCGGGAACAAGACTTACCCAGAGCTCCTTCTCCTCCGCTTCCAAGTCTGCCAAGTCTTGTTTCTGCTTTTCTGCTGCAGTTTCATCCCACGTAAAGTCTCTTGCGTGGAACCTAATGTAAAAGGTGGGAAAGGTGGTCAGAGGCGACCTACGCAGTCAAGGTCTCGATCAAAACTTGCTTATTCTCTCGACATTTGTGAATGTATTCATCCTTGACCTTCTTGAAGATCGTAACCGTTTGTAAAGTAAATTCACTGTCAGACGCAATTTTTCTGAAAGGGTTGGCTGATGGTAAGCTGGAGGAGCCTATCGATGATAAATCGAGTTGACTTACGCGGAGCTTCTTGGCACTACCATTGTCGTTAGTCTTTCGTACTTATCATTCCAGTCTTTGACGAGATTGCTGAATATCCAAATTCCTGTGAGCTTGCAAGATAAAGGGCGGGGTTGACAAAGTCCCTTGAAGTACCTACTTGGGCACAGCCACAATCAGAGTTTCTAGATATTCGCTGTCGAGTACAATATCCTCTTTCTTTACCACTCCAACCAGTGACCTCGTTGATAGATTACCCCTAAGGAAAGAAACGATCGAATCAGTATCAACGTTCCTCGCACTGGCGATTTCCTCAGCTCACGTTCGTTTCCGTTGTGCACTTGTAAGGTTTCCCTTGATATAGTTGTAGTTTTGTAGCTTTTGCTTCTGAATGGTGTCTATAGAAGCCATTTCCTAAGATGAGAATTTCAGCTGTCATGAGCGCCAGATCAAGCGTCTCCGGCCGAATCCTAAGCGCACCTTGTTTAAAGCCTCGATCACCTCCAGAACCTTCCCACCTGAGCCCCATCTCGAGCGATCCCATTTCCATCCTTGACTTGATCCTGGAGAGGGAATCATGTATCGGTCAGCTGGTTGGTCATTCACCTGAAGAGGATACCCCGAATAAAAATCATCATTGTAAGAAGGCAGCTGCAATCGGCTTGTGGAATGGGGAAGCGTACAGTGGCATAAGATCGCATCTTTTGCTTGTCATCAGACACTAAGCTCCGGATTGTGTCTAGCAGCTTTGAAACGGTTTGTGTGAAGTATGAATCGTATTTCGGTAAAGCATCGGACAAGTTTAGTAGTGATGAGAGCGTTCCAGTCTAAAGAAGGTTTCAGCATCGCCGTCGACAAAAGAGTGAGTGAGATGATGCAGAGCCATTGGCGCGTACAGAAGCAATAGGAACTGACCTTGAGATCTGGGATTTCTAGGCCACCGACAACGACGTTATCTCCTACGAGTGACTTGATGCTCCTGAACAAGTCTTGGTCGTCCCCTCGACGGTGGGGAGCGGCGATCAACCAGTAGGCGGAATCGGAGGGCATTGCGCAGTTTACGAGCGGTTAATTCACAGTCTCTGTCCAGCAATACGGCAAGGATACCGTATGGACGTGAATCAATAACGTTGATGAATTGGTGTGCGTCGAGCAAGACGAGTGCAAGACGTCATCCAGGTAGATCATCAGCGCAATCACCTCCGGGCGCGCGGAGATAGCGCGTTCGCTGCCCGTTGCCCGATAACGAGTTTCATTACCCAAGGGTCTATTAGCTGGTCCACCAGCTGCACAGTATACGTAACTTTTGTAGTGAAGTGCAAACACCAAGACGCTAGGGCAGGGACTGAAGACTCGCAAGGGCTGATGCAACAAGGCAGATGAGCCACTGGAGGGCACATAAGCAGAAAAGTTGCGCAGATAATCCACGAATATCAAGTGGTTGGAAACGAATGGGTAGAAAGCTCGCACGACGCTTATACTCGCTTATAGCCGAATGCACAGCACATCTGGTCCTTTACATTCTATGATTTATAGTACATTCCTGCCTACAAAGATACCTACTATCGCTGAACCGGTGGCCGGGGGGCTGAAGCGTCAGGCAATGGCTGGGAAGGTAGTTCAGCGATCACTGGAATATTCAAGAGAGAGGTCACTTCAGTTTCACATCCTACTCGTACGGACAAGGTGAAACCGACTCACATTCATCTACACCCCTAGTATATGAGGTGTTAAACTCCGCACTATCCTTGGAGGTCGCTTGACTCGGCCAAGGCAGAGAAGAATTCGGCACATTCACGGACGACGACGCTGCTCCCCCGCTGGCCTTGGCGGCAGGTGTCGACGGCAAACCAGCGAGCTCAGCCGTTCTCTTCATCACCGCTTCCCTCTTATGCTGGTCCCTTTCTTCCAACTGCTGTCGTACGGGCAAAGGGTACATGGTGGCAAACGTGAGATAGCTCGTATGCCCACGAACATCAATCACGGGCTTGAAGTTGAGCGTATTAGAGTCCAGGAACCATTCTTCCTCCTCTTCCTCGACTTGATCTAGCATGATCCCCAATTCCGACTTTTCGGATGGCATCGTCGTCGAATGATCATGGACGGCAGTAGTTGGTCTTGCCGTTTCTCCCTCCGCTCCGGCAACTTTCGGCCGTTTTGACACATCCTCCATGCTCTGATCACCATCTCCAGAGGGAATTTCATCCGTCGGTGCCGTATCAGCAAGTTTCCGCTTCTTGGACGATTCCACTTGATACCGCCTCCGTTGTTCTTTACGTATCTCCTGTCGCCGAAGCTTAGCTGATATCGACGATACCGTTTGGAATTCGGGTTGCGGTAATGTGACTTCGATAGGTTTCGCGAGTACTTCGAACATCTGAATATCTACGGTACCACAAGATCCGCCTTGATTCAGAGCAAGATCAAGGGGTCTTTGACTAAAAGCTGACTTACCGACAAACCCTTCAGCATCAAGTGCCGCCACTGTTCTTGTGACCTGTTCGATACAGGGACTGTAGCAACATATTCTGGTAGACAGGTCAGCCTGTTTCGGAAGACTGTCAGTAAAGCCAGACTTGCATCAGCGCAAATCTATTGAAAGCTTACTCTGAGTGCTTTCACCACATGAGGGATAGCCTCCCATGGTGCGGGCAAGTCGAGAAAGACTATATACAGTACTGGATCAGCGATGTTAAAGATGACAAACACAGTTATACCCACCTGCATCTATGTCCGAGGGCTCTTCGCCAAATCCGTCCTTGCAGACATTGCGATGACGGAGTCTAATGGTACTCGATAGTCCATGTTCCTTGAATTCCTCTCTTTAGTATCAAGCGTAATGTGGGAAACGGGTCAAACGTGAGCGCGAAGAGCTTGCAAAGCGCATAAAAAGAGCGGCACGGGGCTTACAGTGCCTTTTCGTATCTTGTAGCGTGGTATTCGAACGAAAATAGTTTCGGGCCCGATTTCCACTCGTCCTCACTCCCCTCTCCGTATCCTATTGTTCTCGCTAAAGAATGACTCATAGAGCCACTCCCAGTACCGGCTTCTATGACCCGTGAACCAGGTCGGATCCTTAATTCGTTGGTGATAAAGCTAATGTCCGGCAGGTAGACGATTTGCGTTCTGTGTGGTAAAGACAGCGTCCACAGTTCCGGTGTGGGGCGTAACAGATGAACATATCCGGGCTGAGGCGGCGGCGAGGTCATCTGTTTTGAAAGCACTAGCCATCAGCATTTAGGCCAAAAAAGTCCTGAAAAAGAAAGACTTGACGCACCTTGCTTCCATATTTCCGCCCAATCATATCATCATGGCTATACTTGCCCCATTTATTATGGAACATCTGACCTCTAGTGACAGTAATGGCTTGCAGAGACTCCCGCGTCTATGTAACGAAGAACAGTTGTTCGGGATACCGGACACCAATCAGACAGGAGGAATAACGAACAGCTTACCATGAAGACGATAACAATGTCCCCTTCCTCAATATGCGTCTTTGAGTGGAAGAAGTAGTTGTCGGGGACATGGGGTAAATTCGAGTTGTTTTTGGAGGCAGCCATGTCGACCTGCTGGTGGGTGCTTTCGTGAATAGGTCCCTCGTTCTTGGAGGGCTGCTGGCGGATAGGGTCAGTCATTCTGAAATCTGGACTTCTGATAAGACGTGAATGCCCCTTTCAACGCTGTGTGATCCCCTATAACCGATAGCGCAATGGGAACATGAGCGTTGTCGAGACAAATGAAGCGTAAAGTTCTGATTCCATTCAAAATATTCGATTGCAAGCAGATGTTCAGGCGGACTAGATTTACTTCCGCACACCCACCACGTCCTGTTAATGTCTCGAACGCAACTTCTACTTCAGTGCCCCTCGAGATCCTAGAGAAAGGTCTTCCAGGACAAGGTGTCAGGCGACTCGGATGGCGGCTCACTGATCAGCAGATTCCCATGATATCGTTATTGATCCATTCCCGTGGCGAACTTCAAACCGCCTTCATTCGAGGACAGGTAGTACTACACGTAATTTGCCTTTTCATATCTCGAATTTACATTTCCGTTCAGTCCTTATCTCATGATACCTCAACCTGCATCTTCTGCTGCATGGCTGCATGCCTATCCGCTTCCTCCCTTTCCCTTCGGATTTCGTTGATTTCGTCCAAGATCTCCTTGGCGCCTCCAGCCATCAGTTCTCTCGCGACCCGATGACCCCACTCTCCAGCTTCTTGATGACTTTTGACGAGCACCTTGCCGCCATCGTAGGTGACCTGTTTTTGACCGTCAACCGAGGTGACGCAAGCTGTGAGGTGCAGGATAGCATGTTTTCCGAATCCCGATTGCCAGAGCAAAGGCGAATCAAAAGTCGGCGTTTCCGGATCCTTGTCAAATGGCCGTGTGACTGACGTCGTTTCGCTCCCACTCGTGACTTCCTGGATCGAACAGTCTACTCCGACTGGTACGGAGCATCCGCCCTCGAGTTCATTCAGGAGACCACGTTCGGCTGCTGTTGTCCATTCCGCTTGCCAGTCCCCTGCCGCCTGCAGAATCCTCTTGACACGGCTGTCACCTGCTCGAATCTCTAGGGCGAGGGCGCCTTGGCCGACAGCATACAGCACCTCGGGAGCTTTCAACGTGCAGGTGACTCGGTCTTCCCACCCAAGTCGATTTAATCCGGCAGCAGCAAGAATGAGGGCGGTAAAGGGGCCAGAGGGTTCATCGAGCTTCCTCAGTCGCGTATCACTGAAGATGCACAATAACGATATATCTCAATATGCAAATGCGGATGAAGGGTTGACATGAAACTTACAGGTTTCCTCGCTACGACAAACAATACAGGTACAGAGATAAATGGAAATCATATCAGATAATCGGCCCAGCAGCATACTTTGGTGCGCTCATAAACTTACTACATCCATTACTTTTAGCCGGGGATAGACTCTCCTCAGCTGTGCTATCCTCCTAACGCTGCTTGTACCCACAACGCTCCCGTCAGGTAAATCCGCCAAGCTTTTGTAATGCAGTCCCTTCTTGACAACCAAAGCGTCGTGCGGATCCTCTCGGGGCAAAATAGCGGCAATCTCGCAATCCTGCGGTACCGTTGTCGGCATATCTTTCAAACAGTGGATAATCATATCGAGCTCGCCCTTCATTAGCGCGACTTCGAGTTCCTCTGTCCAAAGGGATTTCGCAGGGACTGCTCCGGCTTTCACACCGACGATGGGTTCACCATTAGCAGCTGTACCGATTGCTTGATTATCGCCCGATAAAAGGTATAGTGGCGACGTCTTGTTTCGATCTCCCAAGACGGACATGGGAGTCACGGGGAACTGCAAGCGGTCTTCCGGATGTAGACCTTTGAGAAGAGCGGCGACATGGTGCGTCTGTACTAGAGCGAGCTGAGAGTTTCTAGTGCCGAGTCGGTAGGTGTCTACTTCCTGCGAAGATGTCGAGGAAGACGACTGCTGCTGCACATCTGGAGCAGACGATGAGTTTGTCGAGTTGGGGGCGCTCATTTCGGAGGGAGTTTTGGACGGAGTCGAAAGGTTATATGATACGCAAGCCGCGATGACTGATGGATAGAAGAGCAGACCCAACTGTACATAGCAATGTAGAACACATAGGATAACTCTCCTAATAACCGATTGCTTCAAAAACAAGGCCGATCGCAATGCGCGCTTATACCCGTTCCAGCTTCCTTCCATAACCAGGGATATGGTACGGCTAAGTTCGATATCTGGTTCAATCAAGGCCCGGTGACCCTTCGACTAGCCACAGCCTTATCGAACTCCCAACAGTCCTTGCAGCTACAAACCATCTCTTCAACAAATCGCAGCCTCACTATGTCGAGTACTTCATTTCTTGGGAAGCCGTTAGCTGCTCTGGCCGTTCTCCTACTTTTCCATGGTTGGTTGACATGTTGATGATCTCCCTACGTATGAAACGAGTGCTGATAGGTCTCCTGCAATAGCCGCATATTCCACTTATGAACGCAAGTTCTTCCGGAGCATTCGGGTATTGGCGTTGAAAGGACTAACACCCCCCTCTCCCCGTCATCAGATCTCTCCATAATGAAAGCCTTGGGGAAGCCTGCCATCGAAATTCCATCATCTGTAAGTCACTACAAGAAAGCCGTGGATTGTTCACTAGCTCATGCAAATAGCTCTACACGTCTCTCAGATCCGCTACGAAGCCGTCATTTCCTTCCTAATATTTGTTCCGGCCGTTGCGTTGGCCTCATCAAAGCTGGAAGACATTACGTGGAGGGGAGAAATGAATAAACGGTACGATTGAACTCTTTACATCGAGCAGATACACAGAGGAGTGTAGCTAATCTGCGGCCCCCCTTCTTTCGCAGTCTATCCGAAGATATCGACTCGAGGGTGACTTTCTTGCCTTTTGGTCCAGCTGCAAGGGCGGGAGGGTCGACATCCTGATCATGACCTGGTAGGGACACTTTGCGTTGTTGTAATCCTATCTACGAGACCTTCCTCCAAGTATGCATGACTGGCTCCCCTTACACAACCTTACCGACAGAGCCCGACACACTGCGCGACTTGGCATCATCTGACAGCAAGCGGCAAGTGCTGTTGGTCGCAGGACTTGTTTCGCCGAAGATATCGGCCAATCCAGTTATGGTCTCCGACAAAAACGACACGTATCATATTTACGAAATCTCGTCCAACATGTAGGGAGTCGCAAGCCAAACAAGCATCTAAGTATATTTACAACCAAATGGAAAACTTTAAACAGCCCCATGAATGAGTCAGAATTTAGCGACGGCGATGCTATAGCAACGGACGTCGATCACGCGGTAATAAAACAGAGAAAGCTGGTCGATACACAATAGTCGCCTGTGTATTTGGCGATGGGGAGATGGTTACCCCTTGTTGGTAGGTAGATACAATGGTGGTAAAATGACGGTAAGGGTGCACAAAAGGGCGCAGTATTGGAAGTCGAGGAGCGCGAGAGTTGCCGGATGCAGAAAGGCGTTATCGCCAACGCCAGCACGTTTACCAACCCCATAGTTGCTGTGATATTCAATCTACAGGTTTCGAGCACGATCAAAGAATGAATAGGCGGTATTCAGGCGTTTCGTGGGAAATAGCAAGGCCGCGAAAGTCGTGTATTTCGGGAAAAGGTGGATGAGCATCCAAGCCGCAGGCATTGTTTCACATAGGTTGTCAGAAAGTCGAAATCTATATTGTTCGTTTGTTGCCATAAAGTCGTTATTGTTGCTGCTAAATCGTCCGAGGAGGACATCACGTCTGAACCGGTGAACCTAGCAAGACCGTCTCTGCAGAAGCTGCACTCTCCATTTCAGTCGTTGTGTGCTTGTCCTCTGTTTGCCTTGGTGCAAGAATAGTACCGCCCGCATGGGTGACACCAAACTGCATCGGGTCATTACCGGGATCATCGAACTCTGTGTCTGAAGTGGAGGTTGAAGAACCGAGACTACTGGGCACGAGAAGACCTTGCTCGTCTACGCTGTTGATGGAAGGGGTTGTGTCGAATGTTCTAGGTGTCTTTTCACGAGAAACACCTTGACTATCGTCTTCGTAAGAGAACGGCTGGCGTCTTTGCAAGTTTGACAATTGACTCTGGAATGCTTGCTCGTCGGCAAACTCGTCCATCAGTCCTAAAGAGTTGGTTCTCGAGTACAAGTCCGCGTTGTAAGCACGGTGGGCAATGTCACCTTCATCGGATGAATCCGAAGAGGAAACAACTGACGCGGAAGATGAGGAGACCGAAGTCGCGGTTGAGAGGGGAGAATACTGGAGTGGCGCGACCGCTTCCGGTAGGCTGTCAAGGGGCTCTTGGTCGAGAGAATCACGAGTCGTATGGACCGATGCCTGGACTACTTCTGGCTGCGTCATCGCCGTTGCCGGAATTTCACTGCTGATCGGTTTCCCTCGCATTTTCGAATTGAGAGACGAGCGGGAAAGACGGATGTCCCGCGGAGACTGAAGAGCAAGTGAAGAGAGACTGTAAGTCAAACTGACAAGCAAAAGTAATGGACATCGACCAAAAGAGCTCACCAGGTGGAGGGTTCGTGCAATCACTGATCGACAGGTATCGAATTTCGGAAACGAGAAATCGAGATTATCCTTCGTTAGCCGGATTCGCTCCCTGACAAACGAGAGTTGAAGGTACGCACAGTAGGCTACGAGGTCCTATATTTTGAAAGAGAGGTATACGTCAATATTGCAGTCGAACGAGGTGATCCAGAGCCATCAGCCTTACCAGCAAAACACAGAACACAAAGGGTATTGCCAAAGTAGCTGCTGCAAATCTACACATTGCCGGAATCTTAAAGGCCAAACAGGAGTAGATGAGCATGAGCACTGCTGGGAATTGTTTTATGGACTTACACTTGATAGCAAGGGTGGCAGCGGACAGTCGAATGCGAGTACATAGAGTACGTGTGAGATGCCCTCTGATGAGTCAGACATTTTGTTGCAAGGCTTTCAATGTGAGCTCTCGCTTGAGGATGTGGAGAGAAGTCTTCGAGATGTTGGGTACAATCTAAACAGGATAGCTCTACGTTACACCACAGAAAGCGCTTTTCGTTGCTGCCGCTAGTGTTAACACCTACATCGCGAAGCGGTTAGCGGTAGGAAACGGAATTGCCCAGCGAAGGGATCTAGCAACGAGATGGCTACGAACACTTACAAAGACGAGAACAGGGTTGCCCTAATCCTTCTGTGCTTGGATCGGTGGGAGGTTATACGAGATACGTGCGGTGTGCTTGACTCCTGAGTACCGGGGCGATACAACGTTGCAGTGAACGACTTGTGCGGTATCAGGTGATGAGAAGGCCGGTCGAAGATTGCGCGAGGACAAGTAAAGGTGATACGCCGTTGTCGTGCTGGTCGAGCCACGATGTCTGCTGCGATCTTGACGGCAGATCACACGTATATAGGGGAGCCTCGTCGCTATCTCGTTTTTCCTAAGTCGCCCCGAGGCGACAACGGAACGCAGCAGGATCTCCAGCTGAGACACATACACAACCTTTTGCATCCGGATTCTCTCACGAGCCCGCTCAAGCGGAAAAGCTTGTTGCCTTGTCTGGTGGAGAACGACTTTCCGACAACGGGTTCATGGCGCCCATCGTTGGATAACGAATTACGAGATAGCACTCGACTTGGCAGACGGTATAGCCGCGACTGGCTATATGCAATGGGTTCAGGGAGAAAGCTGGATGTAATCTGGTTGGTCTGCTTGTCCAAGCCAGGCAGTCTCGCATCATCATGCTCGACCATCATCTAGCACCCAGGCCGACCTCGTTTCTTAGTGGCGAGCTACGAGCTCAACTGCGGTGTTTGAAGCGATGAGCGTGAGAGCTTTCGACATAGATCAGCTTGTAGACCCAGAAGAGTGATGAACAGCTCACAGGAGCAGGTACATCTACAATTACAAGCTCGTCTGCACGGCTGGATCGCTGTACTTCTCTACTTTACCATGATCAGCTACGAGTAACTCGTTATTAGCTCCAAAATTACGTTCCGAACGCAGCTATCCGTATCCGAACTTCCGAAGCAGCGTATTATCTTCGCCTTGCCTTTTTTTCCTAAGTGATTTTGAACAGGACTTTATGAGTGGCGCAAGATCCACCTATAATATGCTTCCATCTATTCGCTGTGGAGATTCTGAAGTGATTCGATCAGAATTATCAATGACCGAAGGAAGACCCGTGTCGGGAGATGAATGAAAATGTGGGACAGCCTATTGCGAGCATACCCAAGACGCCGCTAGCAAGACATTGCGTTCCATCTCATTTTGATATCGCAATATTGCATCATCGGTCGTGTTCGGACAAAGATAAGAAAAAGCAGCTGCTGTGCTCCTTCCTGGATACTGTGTAGATACATGTGTCCTTCGAATCGACTTCCCTTCAGGTCCGTTACTATGGTATACATTGTTTCCAGTTCTCACCGTCTCCTAACAGCCTCCATCGACTGATAGGACCTTTTGGGCAATGTGATTTTACTCATCGCCCGGAACACGGTATCAGGCGACATCCAGCCTTGAGGCGGGTGCAGTAGGAAGTTGATAATCTCTGAGGGTTCGACGAGCTTGATAAGCTGTTTGCTGAGCATGAGAAACAGCGCCGCTGCAAGTTTCACAATAGCTGTAGGACCTTGAACAATTATGAGATCCACGGCGCGCAAACACGTTGGAAGCGGCAATGTTTCTGCAAACATAGTAAGAGTCCATCTGCGTAATGGAATATAATCTAGTCACCAGCACACGTGTCAGTTGAGAGAAGAGGAAATATGGGAAACAATTGCCGAGTCCGAAACTCACAAAGATCAAGGCACTTGGCCAGATGTTGTGCCACGTCGGGATCGTGCGCATGAACAATCTCGTGCACGATCTGTGCCCAAACCCTGATCTGCTTGTCGGTCCCATTCGCCGGGATTCTTTGTAGAAAGCTCTGATAAAGTGCATAACCCTCTGCTTCGTGAAATGATTGCGTTAGAAACAGACTTGCGATCCATATTGTGTCCGGTGACGGTGGCGCAGTTCGAGTTCGAGTAATGTACAGAAACATGATTTGATCGATGGTGTGGAACCCGTTCATGAATGCCCTATGGGAAGCAAATCGCCTGATGGGCGTCATATTACCGTTGTCAGCATAAGGACTCCTTCACTGAAACCCTAGTGAAAGGAGGCGACGCTCACTGTACTAGTCCGGGATCCATCTGAAGCGACGGAATCTCAAACGAATCAATTTGCGCTTGGTACTGGTGGTGAGGTATCGACGGAGCGTTCAATAGCCACTTCCACACTCGACCCCGTACACTGGGAGGGATGGACTGAGCTTCAACGAGATGCTTGACCTTTTTGTCAGAGCTCAGGGTGGGCGAATGTTCCGTCAAAGCCAGCTGATAGGAAACGACCTCAGTCACCAACTTTATTCAGACCAGTGGCACTCCCAGCTGTATACTTACCAACGTCTGTTCAAGTTTTGAAACTTCTTTTTCGGGGGTCCGCATTGTTGCAAAAAGTTGAGGTACCGGGCTCTCTGAAGCCAAGAATCCATACTCATCATATATCTGCTCGTTGTCTGGCAAAGAGGTAGGTACGAGATTTCTTGTGGATTCGTCCAATGCGAAACTTGCGTCGGCGACCTTGATTAGAGGCGAGCGGTATTCACTGTGACTGACTGGGGTCCGGGCTCCAAGAGAATCTGTGACAGCTACAGCTGACGACGGCAAGTCAGGACGGACAGCCACCGTGATCGTACGTGAAGGCTTCTGGAGAGGCAGCCCATTTTGGGCTTCTACGTTGTTATTTGCTGGCGTAGTGATGTTCGCATGGGATGGCGATGATTCCCTGCCTTTATGTAAAGGCAAGGATGTTGGGGTTGCTAATTTCGGGAGCGGAGGCGGGGACTCTTGTGCTAAAATGGCACTCATGTCAGGACGTTGTTCACCTCTCACCGACAATTTTCTGCGGATGGCAGACAGTTTTGCGGTACCAGACCGGGACAGAGACCTCCTGGCCCCTTCATCTTGATTTTCTTTACCTTGTTGCTGCGTGTTTGCGGCTGGAGTTTGCATCGTTATACCTGCGTAGGCGGCTTTCAGGGAGTTCGATGAACCGCTACGATGCATTGGCAGTGGCACTTCCACTGTTGAAAACGATCTCGAGCGAGGCTTTTCGGACGGGGAAGGGAAGAACGGAGAAGAGTGTGCGTGCGGAGAGCGCTTGCTGAATGTGGGAGAGGGTGAGGCTGTCTCATTGTTTTGGTACAGGTGCCTATTGGGCGTAGCGTATTCAGGCGAGTCCATCTTGGCCTCGGATTGTGAGTTGTAGACGGAATGTCCAGGTAGAAAGTTGATGGGCACTGGATGGCGAGCACTGGTCAACTCCACGGTCAGTTGACCGTGTATTGTGTCCCCTTGTACAAGCTTAGTAGCTATTGCACTTTGCTGTCCATCCGGGGTGAAGGTTGAACGTTGCACATCCGGAGTGTCCCTGCCTCGGGTTGGCGTGCTGCTTGCAGACGCGGAAAGAAAAGAAAATGCGCGAAATCGCTTTGAGTCGGGAGACAACGACGCCTCGAGAGGCGCATCCCTGAATGCTCGCGCAATTGATTGCGAGTGAATTGACTGAGGCGAATATTCTTGTCGCTGGGTGGCGGAGGGACTGTGATTGGTCTGAACCTTGAGGATCCCGTTGATTGGCTTTTTCCGCATGTCGATGATAGCCAAGTCACGCTCGGTTGCCGTATCATGTTCGGTTGTCTTGGTATCGTCCACGACGGAAGTTGAGTCATTCGATACTGACAACGACCTTTGCGCGTCCGGAAGCGTATGTGTAGATTCTGATAAAGGTGATGTTGAAAACCCTGCGTACTCGTTCGACACGTCCCATTCCCCATCGCTTTCTGCTTCGGCGAGTTCCTCATTCACGGGGCTACGTACTATCTGTCCTTCGCTTGAACCAGAGAGAGTCTTATCGGTGATCATTTGCAGAGATGAACAGTTGACCTCCCCTGCGGACACCTGCTTCGCACATGCACCGTCCGTGACTACATCGGTTTCGATTTGATCATCGGCGCCATTCGCATCAGGCTGTTCGCCAAACAGATCGTCCGCCTGTACTCCCGTCGACGCGCTGTCGCCAATGACCGGAAAATAACTCTGCACACCCACGTCGTCCACGTGATTTTTCCGCAACACATCACTCGCAGTACTCAATCTATTTGCAAGCTCTCTTGCGACCCGGTCGGGAATTTGCAAAAGGGCCGTGGTCTTTGAGCTGTCTTCCTCTGTAACCATGGCTTCCGATGTATCGTCCAAGAATTCGTTCGTCGTTACACGTTGTGCAGTCGATGATATCCTAACATGATGTCTCGCCAAAGGGTGTAATTCTTCCTCCACGGGAGTATCGACTCCACTGGGAGTATCGACTCCACTGGGAGTATCGACTCCACTGGGAGTAGACAAGCCTGAAAGACCAGCGGCAAACTCAAACGGGTTTGACTCTCGCGTCAAGTTTCGCGCGGCCGGCTTCTCGCTATGATCCGGGATATCTAAAGAAGAAGTCACATTGTCCAAGGCGGCGCCGTCCTGGGAGTCACCCGATGATTGACCCGCAACCTCTGCAACCACCATTTCGGGTTGTTGAATTCGGAATCGACTTTTCTCAGGCCTTGGCGGAGCTGGAGTCGACAGCGATAGTGGGACCTCTGGCGTTGGAGAAGTCTGTGGGGCTATGGAATGCAATTTCGATTCTTCGACAGATTGTTCATCCCCAGCAATCACTTCCGGAGCACCAGCTCCATCAGTAGCCTTTACTGGTTCTGTGATCAAAGGTATTGAAGGCTCTACCTGCTGTACCACCGCTGCCGGGATCCGAAGTGCCTTGATACGATCGATGAATGAGATCGTAGTAGGGTATCGGATAGACCCTTCTGAATCTTCATCGCTTTGCTCGTCAGCACTAGACCAAGTGTCGTCCGAGTCCACTGTACTTGATCTCCTGCTCTGCATGGAACGAAGTCCCTCGTGGGCATCTAGATCAGTGTGATCTTTGGCGAAAGACTTGAGTGTTAACGCGATTGCTTGGACTTTTGCTTCGTCGTCTTTGTCATCGCTGTTCCGGCCAAATTCAAGGGGGCGAGCTGGAGAAGCAATGTTTTCGAGGGAGATGGGTCGAGAATTGTCGGCGTCCCGCACCGACGGAGCGGTGTCTATTTCTGGCGAAATCTTCTTATCTGTCTTATCAACATCATCCGCTACCGGCGTCGTCGACGGGTCGTATACGTTTTCTCTACCCACATGCGTTCCGTCTTCATCGAGTGATGGCGCTGAGGCCACAGGCTGGGGAGATGAAGTAGGGTCTACTTGTAGCGATTCCATCGCACTCGATTTTATGGCAAAATCATGATCAACGCCAGAAGACGAAGAACCATTGTGAGGTTGTATCGATGCCGCGTCAGAATCAAACCGTACATGTTGGTGGTAGAATCTACCGATGACACCCTCACATTGCCCCTGTATAATGTAAGCAACAGCGTGAGCACGCCGTCGAAGGAGACATATACATAGCCTTCGAGGTGAAGAACCCACCAGATAGGTGCTGTCTTTTATCAGAACTCGCAACACTGTAATTCTGTCACCAGCGAAAAACATCAACTCTCCTTTGCGATTCGCAATGCAGTCCTCTAGACTGGGAATATGCAGGCTCTTCAATATCGTCTACTGGTTTGAATTCCTCGCAGAGCACTCACGCGACAGCGCTACCGATGCCACCTTTTTCCGCTAGACGATTCCATTTTGAGAGACTCATGGCATCCAGTTCATTCTTCTTGGGGTCCTTTATAGGGGTCGTTACTTCCTGCACCAGTGTGGATGAAGAGCTAGGAGCCGTGTCGATATACGGGTTCGGTGATGCTGATATTGGAGACTTTGCGCCAGACACAGAGACCTCCTCGTCTGCGGCACGGAACCCGGCCTCGGACTGTCGGGGCTGCATCCTGCTCCAGGCTCGTCGAGACTCGCAGTCCTGCCCTGTAGATCGAAGTGTATGCGGTCTGTAGTGTACTTCGAGAACAGGCCAGGTCGATATGTGGAAGGCCAGTGCCAGAGGCGAGCAGCGAAAGCGCCCTAGTAAGTAGAAGGAACGCTCTCCCAGCTGCGTCACAGCTTTCGTCACCGATTCTCCCTCGACTTTCGTGTTTCACATCGCCGAACGCGTTGTTTACGTTTTGCACCTCGTTTTGGGGGAACGAACACACGTCATTCCTTTCCTCCCCTGCCCGTTTCACTGGGCCCCGCATCAGATACGAGTTGTTTGTCGCATATCAAGTGCCCCGGGTGCCCTCGACGGATCTTCCTCCCTCTACGGCGTCGATGGGAAAAGTCTTCCAAGGAAGGAGTCGTCAGCTGTTGTGTAGGGTGCAGCACTGACGATCAAAGGGATCAAACTCTGGCCAGAGTGGGCGTTCGGCCGTTTCGGATCGTCGGCTTTCACCGAGATGGAGCGCTCAGCCAAACTCGTTCGGTGGGATGAGCCGACTGGCACTTTTTGTGAAGCCGGAGCTTGTTCGAGAGAGTGTGGGCTGAGGTCATCCTGTTCTTTCGTACAAACACATCGAGCGAATTAGGGTATATACCCAAAACGTTCCTCTTCTCTCTTCTATATCCCCATACCTGAACCGTTCCAGCTCAGTCAGTCTCTACATACAACACCTCGACATCTCGCCAACAGCCAGTGGCGCCCTTTCATCGTCGACACCTTCGATCCGATCCAGTTCAATCTGTCATGTCGTCCATGATGATAGCCAAAAAGCTTCCTGCAAGCTTCATCCCCGTTGAATTCGTTGCGTCCCAGACCCACTGCGTCGGTACCTCGACATCCTCGTCTTCGTCCACCAGCTCTCAACGAACAACACAACAGCCCAATCTCGTCGATTTGCTCCAGTCAAACTATCGCTATCTCCTAAACCCGCCAAAAAAGGCTCCCACTGCAAGCACATCGTCGAGGCCCTCTACTCGCTCCTACCCTCGTCGACTCGGCAATGTTTCAGGTAGTATTGCTGATCCCACCGATGGTGACGAGGCCGCGGGAACCATCGTGGCGGAGCAGAGGAAAGTAAGGAGGAAAGGAGAAGCGTTCAAGTCCCCTCCAATGGACCCTGCCATCACGTCTATGGCTCATGCACCGACACCGGCCGGTCAGACTTCGAAAGATCCCCTCGTATATGTTGGGACCATAAATTACCAATTCATCCTCAGCGCCTGCCAATCGCTCTCGCATGGGGTGCCCTCGAACCGCTCACCGCCGGGTAGCAACGACCACGGTAACAGTAGCTCATCGAAGAATAGCAAGAAGAAGGGTTCTCGTTCCAAGGCTAACGATCGCTCGACGACAGACGCCCCGTCAAAACAGACCAAAGGTTCGGCTGCCGTTGGGTCTGCACATAGTTCGAGGTAAGTGCGGGTGTGCCGCTTGCCAGAATAGTGTACAATAACTGACAGTCTTCCATGTTATCCATTTTCGCTCTGACAGGGCTCGTAAAGCAAGTGAAGAGCCACGTTCGAAAAGTACTCGGCCTTCTCGTGCCGCATCGCAGCAGCGGAGCAAAGCCTCGGATGTCACTGATGCTGCCAAGCGAACAAGTCCAACACGCAAATCATCAACCAAGGACGCTTCTGCTGCAGCACCTATTGTAGAGGATAACCTGGAGAAGAAAGGGCTCACAAACACGAAACAATCGTCCTTGGTACCTCCTCCTATGCCAGCGCATGCGAGTGCGCACCACCTTGCACCACCCTCTCCTCTCCGACAATCAGCGGTCCCTGTTCGTCTCGCAGACATTGCACGAGCCTCGAGTCATCCTGCCTTGGCTGCGTTGACGCGAAGCTCTAGCCAAGGAGGAACAGGTTCCTCCCCGATCGTCGATCCCGAAAGTAGCACCGCCGCCGCCGCCTCCGCCGCTACCGCTCGACCTCTGAAAAGACGACGCTTGAGCGCGGAAGCCACTCTCGAGAAACCAGTGGAGGAGGAGCATGATCTGTCCAAGAGGCTACGCCGCGCATTGGCAGCCGAATCGTTGGTCACGGACCCGGCGCAGACAGCGAACACCACTCGACCTGCACGTTACGGTACCCGATACGCGACACGTTCCGCGCCAAACTCCCCACCGCAAACCACGGCCAACACCTTGCCTTCTCTCGACCCGCTGGAGTCAGCGTCGGCGGAAGCTGCAGGAGGAGCACGTCCAGCAAACCCTGCCAACGGCCGAGCCGGACGAACGGGTGCACTCCGCCGAACGGTCTCGCACGATGTCTTGCCCGAATAGCCAAAAGGTTCTACCGGCGGCAGCAGTTAGTGCGGCCTTGGCGGAGTCGAGTGAACCACCGTTGCGGACGAGAAGGGAGGCGTCCTCCGTCCCCAAATGACAAGAACTTTGCGAACGTGAGGGGGAAAGGTGCCTGGTTAGGGTTGGCGAGATGGAGTGGCTGTATATCGAAGAGGAAATCATCTGGTGCCCAGAAGTGTGAACGTTTATTTCCTACATGTATTGTCTATCTGTGTTTTTCTTCGTTTAAACGGTCTTCAGGTACGCCTTTGTAACTTCTCCAATTTTTTGTATTCTGTATGCTGCACAGAATCATGAATAACGCCACGGACAGAAGCCCTGATGACCGCCTGACTTCTAAGCCATATTAAGATTCTCATAGGACGTGAGTGCCAACTTTCTGTTTTACTTCGAATCGGCTGTACAGCTGGCTATACCAATCTTGCGCAGACTGGGTTCCTGCAGCAGCCTAGATAACATTCAGATAACCTAGGCCTCCTGAGGTGTATCTTCGGCCGCTATTGTATTCTTTGAGGTACCCTCCAGTTTCCAGCTTGCTCGACCGCTTGCCTCCACACCATTCGTCCTTTTTCAAAACCGGGAACTGAATAAATGACGGCTGAGATAGCATGATAGCACAGCTGCTAGGCAGACGTTTGCCGTTGCGAAGCGATTGCGTGCTGCATACTGAAATAATAGCTCCAAAACTAGCTGCAATAATCAGGATTCTAGAGATCGACCGCAAATGTCTCAATGCTGTGCGTTCCTCGCGGACCGCTCAGCAGCTAGTCCAGCCTTGCGCAGGATCGCCGACTAGTGAATGAGGGCCTGGAACGAACCATGGAACGGGCGTTCCATAGCTAATCCCATGCTATCAGGAACACCCCAATGGGCCCAAGGATGATGCGGGAAGCAATACATAACAGAACCTAGACGTTGCAGACAGTGCCTAGACCATGCCAGGTCGCCCTACCCAATGAAACCCCTGTATCAATAATGACTCGCGCCGAAGGGCTTGTTGGGCCCCTTTGAGCGTTCCAGTTCCCGGAGCTATTCAAACTTCGCGAGCTGGAGGTCCGCAACGCTGTCCTATGCTCATCGTTCGAACAGGAATTTGCGGGACGTACGACCTGTCCGGTGGATACGACTATCTAAGCGGGTAATGGCCAGTCAGCTGTCTGTGCATTCGGCTGACTCACCAGGACCGGTCGGTGTTTATTTGTGTTCGGTCGTTCGTTCCATCGATCGCACGTTATCTGCTGCCCGCTGCCACTCAGAATTTCTTCCGGCTCTACTTCCTCCGCTTTGCCCAAACACTGTAGACCTTCAGTGCAAACCTAAGCGGACCAAGCCAAATAGTGCACTCTAGGTCAAAGGCCTCGTACTCCGCCGCCGTCTATCACTCCTTGTTGTCTTTGCACAGCGGGTTTCCCGCGTCCACCAGTCAGTAAACTCCCGCAGTTTTTCCGGTTATTGGCGGAAATTAGGTTTCGACACTTGCGTGCGCAACACAGTCAGCCCATCTGACACACTCTCTGGTACGAGAATCAGACTGCCCTGTTCGTATACCATCTGGGATCTGGGTAGCGTCTCAACATGTCCGAGTCCGACATCACAGCGCCGGCTCATCAGCAGGCTGATCATCCAGCTCCTGTCATTAGTGTCGAGGCTCACGAGATTCTCGTAAACAAATCTCTTCCGCCTGACACAGTCGTCCAGGTCTACGATACCGGTCAACCTCAAGGC
Source organism: Naganishia cerealis (assembly GCA_030039265.1). Lineage (NCBI taxonomy): Eukaryota > Fungi > Basidiomycota > Tremellomycetes > Filobasidiales > Filobasidiaceae > Naganishia > Naganishia cerealis. The sequence goes on along the minus strand of JASBWR010000005.1, from coordinate 249,495 downwards.
GCAGTCATACCTCGTCGGAGAAGTAGTGCCTCCTCTCACGATCGAGCCTTGCTCCGTCGGAAGCTCATGCCGAATACATCTACCGCTGCTTCGACGCCATCTATTCCCCAGGGCTTACCGTTAAACAGCGAGACGATAGCAGCGATACCATCGGTTCCCACGACAAAGCCTTTTTCCATTCAGCCTAGGAGAGCCAAACCGTTTGAGACTCAAGCGGTCAATCATCTCCCCAATTCGTCCAGTATCATGCTGGCCGATCCCGTATCGCCGGAACCTGTGGGTCGCTTAGGAGCCTTGTCATCGGGATCAGAAGCTGGAGGTTCCGAGCTGAGTGGTTATCGAAGTGATGGAATAGCAGCGAACAGCACGGCATATAGCACTGCGCCCACAAGTGTCAACAATACGGCTGCTTCCACACCTGGAGGTATAACACTTTCCAGCAAGTTTCCGCCAAAGTCGCAACTGTCGGCGTCAAATACCTCGGGAACGTTACCGAATACAACCGGATACAATACGGAACCGTATGCTGCTGCTCAACCAGGTGCAAGCCGGTTGGCTCAGGCTGCTGCGGCGAATATGGCAAAAAGGGGGATGATGATGGGCAAGGGTGTGAACAGTGAGGTCATTGACGGAGAGGACCACCCGTTAAGCGGGAAAGTGCTGGCGCGAAGGTATGTTCACCTTGCTATATCTCATCTTGATTCGACCCAGTTCGTCGGTTCAAGATTAGTGTTGATGAACTGCGCTTCCCAGGGGATATCAATCACATGTACTATTCAATCATGTCTTTCACCTCGAGAACCGATGGTCGCATCTGCGCGAATTGGGTCAAGGCGCGTATGGGCTGGTTATCTCTGCCCAAGATTCTCTCAGTGGGGAAACGATTGCCATCAAGATGCTCACAAAGGTTTTCGACAAGGCGATTCTGGCGAGACGCTGTTTGAGGGAGATCACTCTGTTGCGACATCTGAATGGACACGAAAATGTGAGTCCAATATCCTTGGAGAAAAGAGACAATCACTAAGCCATTGAATCCTCAGATTACAGGCTTAATAGATCTTGATCTTGTCGTCGAAGATTTCAACGAGATGTAGGTGCTCTTTTCTTTGAGACCCCACACTGGATTTGAGCTGACGGTGATCTTCCATGATTCTAGCAACATGTTTATCGAGGTACGTTGTCTAAATACTTGCTCTCTGTGCTCTTTCTTACAATTTGTCTACGTAATTCGTTTCTGCACTTGATAGCCAATGGAAGGTAAGGTCATAATGCGAGAATTTGGATCGGCTGGAACTCCGTGCTAATACTTCCGCTGCTGCATCAGCCGATCTGCATCAGATCATCAGATCCGGCCAGCAGTTGTCGAACTCTCATATACAGTACTTCCTTTATCAAATACTGAGAGGCATGAAGGCAAGTTGACCGGATGAGAAAGTCGAGGGAGGGTAATTCTAACCATTACCTCCCCCATAGTATATACACTCTGCAAACGTGATACATCGAGATTTAAAGCCTGGCAATTTGCTAGTCAACGCTGATTGCGAGCTCAAGATTTGTGACTTTGGATTGGCTCGAGGCTTCATCCCAGACCCTACTGAATGGGATCCAAACTCTCAGCCGCCTGGAGGTCCCATGACAGAATACGTTGCTACCAGATGGTAGTGAGTAGTCGTATTTCCTGAAAGTCGTCTCACAAAATGCCTTCTGACCTGTTTGCGCTCCTTCAGCCGAGCTCCAGAGATCATGCTGTCATATAAGCGGTATTCTACTGGCAGTAAGCTTATCTAACTTCCTGCCTTGCCGGAACGCTGGGAGCTGATGTAATTTGGGCCAATCTTAGTTGATGTCTGGTCGATCGGATGCATTCTCGCAGAGTTGCTCGGGGGAAAGCCGATATTCAAGGGCAAGGAGTAAGTTGACTTTGATCTCGTTCTTTCCTGATTCCAGTTTCTGACAACACTGCGTCGATCTTTTAGCTATATTGAGCAGTTAAACCTGATACTACAGACTTTAGGAATCCCTGGAGATGCCACGCTCGAGCGAATTGGAAGTGACAAGGTCAGCGCCGGTGCCTCGGGAGCGAAGTGAAAAACGTCGCTAACTCTTCATTATAACCCTTTTCATCATTGCAGGCTTGTGCTTATATCCGTACATTACCCGCATATGAAAAGGTGCCATTCGAGCGATTGTATCCAGCTGCGGATCCAGACGGTAAGCATCTCACTGCAAGCCTTTTTTCCTCCATGCTGTGCTTAGCCGTTTTCTTTGCAGCGCTGGACTTGTTGGAACAATTGCTTCGTTTCGATCCTGCCGAGCGGATATCTGTCGCTCAAGCGCTCAAGCATCCTTATCTGGCGCCTTATCACGATGAAATGGATGAACCGGATTGCCCATCAGTCTTTGACAAATGGGAGCAGGTTGAAAGAACACATACTCTGGACGACTTTAAACGGATTATTGCCAAGGAAGTCGATGAATTCCGCAAAGAGGTGCGGACGGTGGAGGAATGGGATGCACCGATCGAATCAAGCGACATTGTCGAAACAGAGAACCCGGAGGATGATATGGTGGAACGAAGTGTCGATGGTACGGAGCAAGAGGTCACGCAGGAATCGGAGCCGTCGCAAATGATGACGAGCGAAACAGTGGTGTCGACACCGGACAAGTCGGAGAATATGTCGCTACAAGGAACTCCACGTGCTTCCATATCCGTCGGCCACTCGTCGCCGAGTCCCGCAAGGCGAGCTCTTGAGAAAGGTTCAGGAGGCACACCGAGGATTGCAATGTCACCTCGAATGCATCAAGGAGAACCCCCACAGCGGATTCAAGGATCGAGCCAACCACCATCTTCTTCGACGTCTGCACGAACCGGTCGTCGTCGGTCCTCTGTCGGTTTCGCGGATCCATTCACACGACGGCCCGTCTCCATGTTTGGCTTGGGTCTCGGCATGTCCGGGATGACGGCGTTGGATGGTAGTATCGGTGTTCCGGCAGCAGGAGGCGCAGGTGGGGCCGCCGCCGGCGAGGGTCCCGGCATTTCCGCTTCGCTACCACGAGGAGGACATATCACCCGCGCGTCGATATCAGGCGCGATGGAGTACCGCGCAAGCAAATCCCGAACCTCTTCGTCTTCCTCTGGTATTCGCCCCTTGGTACGAAACCTTAGCTCGCTATCGATGGCGGATTTGCCGTTGGTGCATCAGCATCAGAATACGGCTGATCCTCCGCCGATGAGCGTGTCTCCTGCTGACGCGCCACCCAGCGAGGTCAGTTTTCCCATCGTCACGGGTCTTTCTATGCATTATGCGTCTATTTATGCCAGCTTGCTAACGACTCGTTTTGGTCTTTTGCTTCGTGATTACAGGCCCCGCTTACGTTTGGGAAAGGATCTCGACCCGTCAGTGCTCGTCAGAATTCTCGGGAAAGTCATCTGACGTTTGATCAAAGCGGCGTATGAGGGATCGTCACGTCAGAATGCGATCGACTTTGCATGCGCAGGCATGGTTAACCACCATTACTATCACCATTATCAATCTCTACGACATAGCTTTTTCTGCATACCATCCGCATGCACGACCTTTAGAATAGGTTCTCTGCACTTTCGTCGCTCAGTATGAGCACATGCACAGTTGTATAGTCACAACGACAGTCATCATCTTACAGGTAGAGAAACCAGAGGCAATACCCATCGTCAATCGGTAATGATGTCGCCCACGCATCGGTGTGGGTTGATGATAGCTTTGGCCACAGTGGGATGAGATGCAGCGAGGTATGTGGGTTGTGCAAGATCACGACCCATGCACTATAATATTACTCGAAACGGAAACCCACGGCGCGCGAGCCGGCAGGAGGAAAAACGTGCTTACGTAACGCAAGATAGACGCAACTGTGCCATTTTGTGTTTCCTCTGCGTTTTCCTGGGCGTCGCTGGGCCGAGTTTGTTTTCTGTGCCCTCTCCCCCACGACTGCTTCGCCCGCCACTCTGCCTGTCCCTGTCACTGTTCGTACTTGCGCAATTGCCTGGACGACTGCCCCGGTCGCCCGCACCCAACAACCTCCAACTCCCTTCGCCCTGCGCCCGCCATCAGAACAGGTCACGTTTCTCCCGTTGGCAAAATCAGGTCAGGTGACCTGGCACCGTTCGTTGGTCGATTCGATACGTTTCGTTTCGTGTTTACGTTCCGCCGTGCATTGTTGACGACACTGGTGACGTGATTGGATCTTTGCCCTGCCACACAAGTGAGTGTTCGGCATCCTCACCACACGGCCTAGTGAGCCGTCTCACCGTATGCGACGCGCTGTGCGTCACATGCCTATACCGATACATGTCTCGTCAATCTGGTGGCCATGCTCCCTGTCCAATGATTACTGACTCTACGCTCGACCCAGGTGGTTTGTTAGCAGCGTATTGTGAACCGCCAACTGGACCTACAGAAGGCGGATTTTTGACAACATGGAGGAACAGCACGGCGGGCCGGCGTTTCCATTGTCGGCATCTGATTTCCAGCCGGAGCAGGCTATGGCAGATGAGGTGAGAGATTCCCCCTATGCCTTCTTTGCTCACTAGTCCTGCCGTCTCTGATGACGCGATACCTTGGGTTAGACTCGCGATGCAGTCACACGACTGGCCATTCTGGCGGAACATTCAGTAGAGAACATGCAAGCCAACGACCCGCAACATCATGGGTTGTATGAGCCGGAAACTCCAGGGCAGCATCATGATATGAATGGCAAGTCGCTGTGATAGGTGCTAGGTCCGTCTAGGCTGCTTACCTTTATGAGTGTCTGCTGTAGGACGAGAGCATGACGTTGGACATCAACAGATGGATCAAGAACACGACCAGCAGCTTCACATGGATCCCGAACTCCATCATTCGCAGCAACAACAAGAACATCTTCCGCCCTCCATGGCCGAAGCACTGGACCAGCAGAACCTGGACGAGCAGCATCTCCGTCACGCCGAGGGCCTTCTTTCCTTTGCCAACGAAAACGTCGGCAACGAATACTATACCAGTCAAACGGATAATCTGTCCCGGATGTTGGAAGCCCAGACGGTGGACACGCTCGGCGCCGAGGGTGGCAACGACATGGAGAATGGACCACGCCACGATGATGATGGCGGCGGCGGTGGAGGCGTGCAGTTGGACGAGAACGGCTACCCGTTGGATTCGGGTCTCAATGGCGCTCTCTACGGGAACAGTCAAGACGCACAGCATGCGGCGATGATGGCCGCCGCCGCCGCTGCGGGCGATCACGGCGCGCATATGGGGATGGAAGGGGTCGATGGCATGCACGAGGATTATCATTCGGCCGCGTCCGGCGGGTCGAGCAGGATGGGGATGGATAGTTCGCGCAAGAGGAAACGCATCACAAAGGAGACGATTCCGGCAGAGGCCGTCAAGCTCAAGAAGGATGTTCATGTGAGTTGTGCGGTCAAGGGAGACTACCTCGAGACTGATGCTGTCCTATATTGATATTTTCAGAAAGAAGTAGAAAGAAAACGACGAGCGGTGATCAACGAAGGCGTAGCCGCGATCGCTGCCGTCCTCCCCACGAATGAAAAACAAAAAGGATTGATCCTGGCTCACGCCGCACAGTACATCCGACAACTCCAGGAGAATGAGCGGATCAACACGAATAGCTGGGCTGAAGAAAAGGGGATGCTCGAGCAGGATATTGCGGACTTGCGGGTACGTCTAGTTGGCTTGGTTGGTCGGGCTGCATTTGACTCGGTAGGCGAGCGTGCTGACACCATGTCTGCTATACGCATTGCCCTCCATAGTCACAGCTGCAACACACTCAGGCGCGTCTGGAACAAGAACACGCGCATTTCGAGCGTATTGACCTCGCATGGCGGGAAGCCGAGGACCGAGCGGCGGCGCTGCAGGCCGAGCTGGACGATATACGCCGTCGCGTCGTCCTCCCCGCCGGGGGTGGCGATAGCCGTGGGATCAGCGGCGGTGAAGAAGACGAAGAAGGGGAACACGGCGGCGGCGGCGGTGGGGTGGATCTAGACCAAGAGCACGTGGATGATACGATGGATGATAATGACGAGTTTGCGATTGAGGCGACGACCACGACGGCGGCGACAGTGACGGCGGAAACGGAAGCCGTCGGGGAGGAGGGACATGGTGGCGAGCCAGAGCACGGGGAGCATGATGGTGGGGATCCCGGTGAGCATGATGACCAGGCGGCCGGGTACGTGTCCGAGCCCGGGGATCACGAGGTGCTGGCTGCGTAGATGGGGTGGAAAGAGGGCCGGTCTGTACAAACAAACGTTGTAATCTACCCAGTACGACATACGGGCATTGTGGAGTTGCGGTGCGCCCGGTGCTGTTATCCGGCGGCCGGGCGAGATGGCCGTCATTGGCGGAGCCCTGGATGCTCGCCGTCGTGTTTATTGGTAGCGGCCTGGGTGTGTCCTGTCCATTCATCCCATCCATCCCATCCCATCCATCCATCCATCCACCATGTCCTCCGCACCCACCATACAGCAGCAGCAGTCGACCGGCATCGCCGCGGGGAAACGGCGCGTCAAGCACGGGCACGCTCATCATCCCCGTGGAGCGGCGTTGAGCAGCAATTCGTCCAGGGATGCGAGTGATGAGGTGAGTTGCCGCGTGACAGTCGAGTGGGGCGGGAGAGATGGCTGGGGAAGGGTTGTGGCTTGAATAAGCGGGGGTGGCGGGAGCGGGATAAGGAACACCGACTGGGATACATCTCGTCGGTGACCGCGAACGTTGACAGCAGGAATGCCGGACCATGTGCCCTCAGCCGAGACGACATGATCAAACGCAGTCATTCAAGCTCACTCTTTGCTTCCTTCCTTCTCATCCTCTGATAGGACAACACGGAAGAACAAACGGACGACGCTGCGAGCACCATCTACCCTGCCTCACCCACCGGCACTGCACCATCAGCGACTCCTCAAGCATTACCTCACGAATCCTCGCCATCGACCGCTGCGGGAGCACACCCACTAGCTCACCAGAGAGTTGTTCAGCTCGGCACTGCGGGGAGACATACGATGCGCGAGGTAGGGGGAGACAGCGATGCGGATACGGGTGATAGCGAGGCTGTGGATTCTCCTACGTGAGTGTTCGAGGAGGGGAAGAAAAGGCGCCTGTGTGCAGGGCTGATTGTGCGTGTCTGGTATGATAGGTACGATGGGGATATCGAGAGCTCGTCTGTGCATGGTGCGTTGGCGCACGCGCAGGAGGAAGCCGAGGCGCAGCAGCAGTTGGTTCAAGGACGAGGACAAGTGGATACGCCCAAGCCCGTCGAGCCGGCGAACGTGGCGGTGATGCCAGAAGACGACGTTCATCCTATCCCACGCGACGTCATCTCTCACCCTCTCCCGCCCTCGGAATACACGCGCGCCGCCGCCTCGGCACCCGGTATGGTCGTTTCAGGTGGGCAAATGATGAGTTCCCATTCTGGTCCCCCAAAGATGATCGAGCCCCCCGCGCTCTTGCCCGAAGCGGATATCCGGGCGTTTGTTCGGCGCGCTATCGAGGGGCAGGGGCAGGTGGATGGAGTGTTGAGGAATTGGAGGACGAATGAGCCGCCTACGGATAGGCCCGTGAGGGTGTATGCGGATGGAGTGTATGATTTGTTCCATTTTGGGTGAGTCATGCGGCGTTGATGCGTGGATGGTGGATGCTTGTGCTAACATGGCATTCCCGGTGTAGACATGCCCTGCAACTCCGTCAAGCCAAGCTTTCCTTCCCCAACGTTCACCTAATCGTCGGTGTATGCTCCGACGACCTATGCGCGGAACACAAGTCGGCGCCGGCGATGACGCATGCCGAGCGGTGCGAGGGGGTCAAGCATTGTCGATGGGCTGACGAGGTCGCGCCCGATGCCCCTTGGCAGATCGACCAGGAGTGGATCGATAGGTACCGGATTGATTATGTGGCGCATGATGAGATGGTGTATCCGACCAAGGGGATAGTGGACGTTTATGATTTCGTCAAGAAGCAGGGTGAGCTACGCGCACGTGGTCTCTAACGATGGCATGTAGACTGTAAGCTAATCCATGCGTCTGGCGCAGGACGATTCCTCCCCACCCGTCGAACACCATGCATCTCCACCTCGGACCTGCTAGAACGCATCGTCCGCGGGTACAGGGACGGCTTCTTCGACTCGAAGCTCGAGAAGAATGGGCACCCGGAGTTGATGGCGAGCGATGTTGACTGGGACTCGAGCGCGAGTGTGGAGCGGAAAGAGGCGAGGCGGAGGAAGGCGGCTGCGGGGAGCGGCGGCGCGGCGCGGCATGGCAAGGAGCAGGAGGGGGGCGTGAGAGGCCTGGTCAAGGGGATGAAGGATCTCGTGACGGGCCCGTAGCTTGACTTTGTATTAGATTTCCGTGATAAACACGACCTGATGGTGCGCCCGAACGAGCGGCCGCTACCCGGGATCCGGGGCGAGCGAGCGTCCATATCACCGTTCCACCATCCCCGACCGGGCGGGCGGACGGCGGGGACAGCATCCAGCACAGCATGCCACGTATCACGGAACGGGCACTCCAGCGTGTCCTGGACAGGGCCGCAGCGGGCGACAGGCTCGGGACGGCGATTCGCGAGGCGTTGGGCGCTGTCGACCAGGTGTTGGATGATTATGGGTGGGTTCCAGCCGGTTGGTGGGAGGCAGGGCATAGCGGGCTGATTGACTGGTTTCGTTGGGTGCGGGAAGAGAGGAACATGTCGCCATGAGCTTTAACGGTGGGAAAGATTGTACGTTCCTCGTACGAGAGGCGCGGCAGGCGAGGTGGAACTCACGGACTGACGTGCGTGTCGGTGTCGGCGTTGATAGGCATCGTGTTGGTACATCTACTTGCGACGGCGCTGTACCGGCGGAGTCGAGCGAGGCGGCTGGATGCAGCGGCACGGCACAATCAGGGGAACAGCCACGAGACCACACAGGTCAACCCCGTCGCTGTACCACCACCACCACCGCCGCCGCCATACGCACCCATCATCGCACTCTACATCACCGCGCCCTCTCCCTTCCCCGCACTGGAACACTTTGTCGCCGATGCGGCCGAGTACTACGCCCTTGATCTGCGCAGGTACGGGGGCGGGATGAAGCGTGCGTTGGCAGAGTTTCAGCAGTCGGAGCGGGGGAGAGAAGTTCGTGCGTTTTTTGTAGGCACGCGGAGAGGGGATCCGCATGGTGGTACGTTCGCTCGTTTGCTCTGGTATGGGCAGGCGGGTCGCAGAAGGGTAGGAAGGCAGCAAGGCAGGACAAGGCTGACGATTTGTTGTTGGTTGAGCGTAGCAACGCTGCAGGTGCGCACGCCGACAGACCCTGATTGGCCATCGTTCATGCGTATCCACCCAATCCTGGACTGGTCATATACCGACGTATGGGCCTTTCTGCGGGAGCTGGACGTGCCGTATTGTTCTTTATACGACGAGGGGTAGGTCCCCGTCGGTCTCCCGACTCCGAGAACGAGATCGCTCATATGCACTTCTTCTCGCCTCCACCTCCCGCGCAGGTACACATCCCTCGGATCAACACACAACACGCATCCGAATCCGCTGTTACGGAACCCCAAGCGGCGGAGCGGGTACGATCCGGCGTATGTGCTGCTGGATGAGAGCAAGGAGCGCGCGGGGAGGGATGATATTCCCGACGGCGGGGGAGTTGGGCCGCGGCCGGGGGTGGGGGACGAGGGGAGCAGATAGCATCGAGCGCAGATAGCATCGAGGGGCAGAGAGCATCGGGGATAGCATCCAGGGTTGTATCCCACAGTCACTATACATAAAGATAACCGTGGATTTGCCACCCGGCGGCCGGGGCGCGATTTCTTTTTATTCTTCCGCGAGCGGGCTGGGCACACTTGAGGCGGGCACCCGTCATTGCATTACCTTGCCACCGATACGTCGGCCGACCACAAGGATCCCTGACAGCGACCTCGAGACCAGCCATGCCTCCCAAGAAGAACGCAAAAAAGGGCGGGAAAAAAACAGTAGACGACGATGAGTACTGGTGAGCTCGCGGCGAACGACCGACCGGGGTTTCCATAAACCGTGAGACTGACGATGCGTGGCGAAACAGGGCGAACAAGGAAGCCGCCATCGTGGATCCCCTGAGCGGACCGCCGGGCGAGGACGATGTCGATGTACCCCTGCCCGCCCGCACTGGCGGGAAAAAGGGAAAGAAGAGTGCGTTTGAAATGTTGGAGGATTTTCAGGCGGGTGTGCGGGACAACGATGAGGAGGATGATGCACCCGGGGGTGGATTGATGGTACGTTCTCGAGCAATTTGCTCGTATTTGGTGCTGGATATGGGGTGTCTGACAAATGCGCTAACACTACTCCTGCTGGGCTGTTCGTATCTAGGCAGCGATCGCTTCCAGCAAGGACCGAAAGAAGAAAAAGGAAAAGAAGCCCGTGCATGACGACGACGAGGACGATTTCTCTCCGACTGCCAAGCCCAGCGCTGCGGAACCAGAGCAGGCAAACATCGACGACGAGTGGCCCGAGGAGGACGTTAAACCCAAAAAGGGGAAAAAAGCAAAGGGCGGGAAAAAGGGAAAGACGCAGGCGCGAGACGATGACGAGGATGAGGATGCGGGTGTAGTCGAGTCGACACCTGTACCGGCAGCACCTCAGGTCGCTGATATCGACGACGAATGGCCCGAGGAGGACGTCAAGCCGGCGAAAAAGGGTGGGAAAAAGGGCAAGAAGGATAGCAAGGCCGGGACACCATCGGTTCCTTCTACCCCTGCTGAGCCAGTAGACCAAGACATGGATGCTGTTTCCACTGCTGCTCCGGCTGAAGTCGCTGCTGCATCCCCTGCCCCTGCTGCCGACAACACCAACGACGACAAGCAAGACGACGCGGCCGAGGACGGTGGCGAAGTCAAGATCTTGTCCAAGAAGGAAAAAGAACGACTGAAAAAGGAAAAGGAAAAGGCGAGGAAGAAGGCCCAGGCGGCGGCGAAGAAGGGAACAGCGGCCACCCCGGCTGCTGATGGCGAACCATCCCCGGCCGATGCTGCGGAGCCTGTGTCTGCCCCTGCTCAAGAAGACGGCGCGGACGAGGATGGAGAAGCCGCTGGTGGTGCCGGTGGCGCGTCCGATAAGAAGAAGAAGAAGAAGAAGAAGGCTGCTGCTGCCCCTGCTCCCGAGGAAGACATCTCCGCCGCCGCTGGCAAGCCGAAAAAGGTGAATGCGCGAGTGGCCGCGTTGCAGGCTGCGTTGGCTCAACAAAAGGCGCTCGAGGAGGAAGCGAAGCGTCGGGCCGAGGAGGAGGAACGAGTCCGGCTCGAGGAGGAACGTCGGGCCGAGGAAGAGGCCAAGCGTGCGGAAGAGGAAAAGCTCGCGCGAAAGGAACGTGAACGGTTGAAAAAGGAACAACTTCGACGTGATGGCAAGCTGTTGACGCCCAAGCAGAAGAGGGAGCAGCAGATGGCCGCGCTGAGAAAGGAACAGTTGCTCGCTTCCGGTGTCGTTATCGAGGGTCTGCAGGGCAACAAGGAGACCGAAAAGCCGAAAAAGGTCGTTTACGGGAACCGAAAGAAGCCGCAGCCGAAAAAGACGGAGCCCGCACCTACCCCCGCCCCGGCTGCCGAGCCCGAGAAGAAGACGGAAACCGCCCAGCCTGCCGCTGCTGACGAGTCAGGAGACGATTGGGACAAGAGCGATGATGAAAAGGCTGTCGAGCAGCTTACCCAGGCTGTGGAGAAGACCAAGATCGAGGATGACTCGGGAGACGATTGGGACAAGAGCAGTGATGAGGAGGAGGAACCGATAAAGGCTGCTGCCCCGGCCGCACCGGTTGCAAAGGCCGGACCAACGACCAATGGCAAGCCTGCTCCTGCCGCTAAACCCGCTGCTGCCAAACCTGCCGCCAAGAAACCTGCTGCCGCCGCCGCTGCCGATGAATCAGAGTCCTCCGAAGACGACTCGGACGATTCGGATGACTCGGATGACTCGAGCGACTCGGACGACGACTCGGATGATTCGGATGACGACAGCGATAGTTCCGAAGACGTCGAGACCCCTGCTCAGCGAAAGGCGAGACTGGAAAAGGAGCAAAAGATCAAGGAAGCTGCTGCGCGTCGGGAACAACGGCACAAGGAAGCCATGGCTGCGCGGAGCAAGGATGACTTGCGAAGTCCGATTTGTTGTATTCTCGGTCATGTCGATACAGGTAAAACAAAGCTATTGGACAAGGTAAGGCGAGGACGATCGAGAGACCGTATGTTCTCTCTTAGTGCGGTCGCTGATCATGCCTATTCGGTCTTGTAGATTCGTCAAACCAACGTTCAGGAAGGTGAAGCAGGTGGTATCACTCAACAAATCGGTGCGACCTACTTCCCTTTGAGCGCCATCAAGGAGAAGACGATGGTAGTCAACAAGGTGAGTCTCCATTTACGCAGTCCCCTTTACTGGATGTGCACCGCTCAATGGGCATCCCGTTCGTACAGGACAACTCGTTTGATTTCAAAGTTCCTGGTCTTTTGATCATTGATACACCCGGGCACGAATCTTTCACCAATCTGCGATCCCGAGGTAGTTCCCTGTGTAACATTGCCATTCTGGTTGTCGATATCACGGTAGGTCTTTCCCCCTTCTTAAGCGAGCCAGGAGACGACGGTAACGAGCGGTTCATTTGTTTTTTGTCGTGACAGCACGGTCTTGAGCCTCAAACCCTTGAATCTATTCGTCTTCTCAAGGAAAGAAAGACTCCCTTCATCGTCGCCTTGAACAAGATCGATCGATGTTACGGCTGGAAGGAGATTCCCAACGGTGCCTTCCGAGACACTTACGCTCAGCAGAGTGAAGGTACCAAACGAGAATTCGAAAACCGTCTCAAGGCTACCAAGCTCGCTTTTGCTGAACAAGGTTTCAACTCTGAGTTGTTTGACGAAAACAACGACCTCGGTCGAACCGTTTCCCTGGTGCCCACATCTGCCATCACGGGTGAAGGTATTCCCGACATGATCATGCTGTTGGTGAAACTGACGCAGCAACGTATGACGGAACGACTGATGTACCTGTCCGAACTCGAGTGTACGGTTCTCGAAGTCAAAGTCATCGAAGGGTTGGGCACGACCATCGATGTCGTTTTGTCCAACGGTGTCATGCGCGAGGGCGATCGTATCGTCGTGTGCGGCATGGATGGAGCTATTGCGACAAACGTTCGAGCCTTGCTAACCCCGCAGCCGTTACGTGAGCTTCGAGTCAAGGTAAGCCGCTAAAATATTACGTATCATTGACAGATTGACCAACCGTCGCATTTCGCTCGCAGTCCCAGTACGTCCACCACAAGGAAGTCAAGGCGGCCTTGGGTATCAAGATTGCCGCCCCTGGGTTGGAAAAGGCTATTGCCGGATCCCGACTGTTTGTTGTGGGTCCGGACGATGATGAGGATGACCTCATGGCAGAAGTCGAGTCTGACTTGAAGGGTTTGGGCGAGTTCCTTGACCCGAGTGGCCGTGGTGTCTATGTGCAAGCTTCGACACTTGGTTCATTGGAGGCGTTGCTCGAATTCTTGAGGACTAGCAAAATCCCTGTTGGAGCCATCAACATCGGTCCCGTGTATAGAAAGGACATTATGAAGTGTGCGGCCATGTTGGAAAAGGCACCAGAGTATGCGGTCGTTTTGTGTTTCGACGTTGGCGTTGACAAGGATGCCAAGGCAATGGCGGAAGAACTTAACGTAAAGATCTTTGAAGGTGAGTCTGACATTCTCTTTGGGGCGCTGCCATATGCCTGCCAAGTCTGATCCTGAAATGCTATCTATACCTTTTTCAGCTCAAATCATCTACCACTTGTTTGATGCGTTCACGGCCTACATGAACGAGGTTCTGGAAGCACGACGAAGGGATGCGGCTCCCAACGCCGTGTGGCCCTGTCGATTGAAGACCCTCCGACCGTTTGCCAAGCGTGATCCTATTGTTCTGGGAGTGGACATCATCGAGGGTTCTTTGCGTGTGGGCACGCCCATTTGTGTTGTCAAACTAAACAAGGAGACTGGCAAGAAGGATATCATTCCTCTTGGAAAAATGTAAGTCCCTTCATCCTTCTGGCTATATCGTCGCCATGTCGTATACGTTTCCACGTGCTGATTGATGGCTTTGATCTGTCTTGCTTGCTGAACACAGTACGTCGATCGAGATCAACCATGTCAACAAGGATGTCCTCAAGAAGGCGCAAATCGGTGCTGGTGCAGCGATCAAGATCGAACATGCCGTGTACCAGTCAGCAAAGGCTTTCGGTCGACAGTGGGTCCCCCTTTTCCCGAGAAGAACCGCAACGAAGATGTGCTATGCTAACAAGCGCTGCTCTTGTTAAACAGTTTCGATGAAAAAGATGAACTCATTTCACACATCACGCGGCAAAGTATCGATGTTCTTAGTAAGTCGTTAGGTTATGATTTTCGATACCCTCGTGCGCGCGGTGTCTAATACGATGTCACTCGCCCTTCGCAGAAAACACTTTCCGTAATGAAGTTGAAATGTCCGATTGGGCATTGATCAAGCAATTGAAGGCCCGGTTGGATATTGCCTAGATGGTTGGCTGTTGTCCAGGTGCAGTGACGCACTATCATTCAAAAGGCGTATTGCACGGGCGTGCAGAGCCGATCCATAATCGATCGTCGTTGCGATTTGCGGGCGTTTGGTCGCCCGCTCGCCGTTTTGTATCTCTTAGGCATAATGAAATGATTCCGATAGGTATATCTCTTGTATCAGGTCAGCGACGGGTTCGCACTGTCCGTGACTGCAACTGCCAAGGGAGGCACTCAAGCGATACGGCAGTGAACAAAGTGCCTCGCGCGGGATCAACATTTCTTGCATGTCTATAGTTGCATGAAGCGCGATGGTACAATGACTTGCAACGCGCTCATCAGCGGGGATGTATAGTGCACTGGACGAGGAATAGCGCTCTTTGTCGTGGAGCGAGTGGGAATACTAATCGGAGAAGGGGAAAAACTTCGGGGTCAGTTCACGACGTCTGTCATACATGAACTCTCCTGGCACACGTCTATCGACCATGCGTTTGGACTTACGTAGAGAAAGTCCTCCTGTCGACTCTGTTCAGTTTTTTTGCCGTTCGGGCGTTGGTTTGGGTATTTTGACCCCGGACAGGAAGACCAGCAGCGTGCCTAGACGAAAGGTGTGAGGATGTTCAGTACTTTACCGAGGGAGGGGAGGAAGCGACCCACGCCGACTTACCTTCTTCCTTTATACGTTCCGATTGTTCGCATGTGCGCAATATCGCTCTGAACAGCCCTCCGAAGATCCGTCTCAATCTTCAAATTCTGCAATGGGTCTTCCCCATCCGCGCGTGCCTTGCCCTTGCTCGTGCGAGGAGACGGAAAGGCGGACCAATCCCCATGTGGCGTGGCTCCTGGCGGGCAAACGGGAGTGGGCGCCGGGACGGGAGTGTTGGAGGGAGATGAGAGGAAGGCGGAGAGTGCGGTGACTTGTGATTCTGTAAGGGAGGAGACGAGTGCCTGTTCGTGGATTGAAAGACGGGCTAGAATTCTGGTAGAGGTGTGGTGGGAGATGCCATGGAACGAGGTTAATGCGACCTGTGAAGGGGAGGGGAGTGAGCCGGGCGGTGACGGTGTTTTTCTCGTGCGGGAGACTCACCCGGATGAGCTTGTGGTCTGGGAGGCTGTGTCCGAGGAGATGCATGATGGAAGGCTGGGTGGGGCGGTGGGGATGGCAGGGGGAGGGGTGGCAGGGGGATGAGGAAATGAAGAGGTGAGGGTTGGTATTCCCTTCAGTGCGCGGCGGATGCGATCGAGTCACGTGACGGCCAGCCGAAAGGGAACCCGCTCAAAGTCGTCGACTCGGCGCGGTGGACTCGACGACAGAACCGACGTCCTCCCAGCCACCATGTCCGTCTCCAGGTCTCTCGTCCCAGCAGCAGCACCCGTCATCGTCGAGACACTCAGAGCCGGCCCTCTCACATGGAAGGAGCTGTGGAAGCAGTGCACGTCCAATGCCGCCGTCGTCCGCCCAGCATCGGCAGACTCGACCACTCTCACGCCTCTGCAACGCTCGTTTCAGTCCAAGTCGTATGTATCAGCGCACTCTACAGACTTCATTGCTTGGATCTGACCTCTCCCACTTCCTACCATCCAGCAACTTGAAAAAGCGTATCCTGCCTGTGCTGCTGGCGCAAGGACTGATTGAACGACATGCCATTACATCCCAAAGCAAAATCTTGGATCCCACGGAACGTGCACAGCGTCTTGCCG
The DNA here is from genome assembly GCA_030039265.1 of Naganishia cerealis. Taxonomy (NCBI): domain Eukaryota; kingdom Fungi; phylum Basidiomycota; class Tremellomycetes; order Filobasidiales; family Filobasidiaceae; genus Naganishia; species Naganishia cerealis. The sequence goes on along the minus strand of JASBWR010000005.1, from coordinate 233,271 downwards.
ACAAGACTCTTCATCGGCACACTTTAGCGTCGTCAGCTTCGTTGTCGGGACACGCAGCGACCGCCGGGTCGCCGGTAACATCATCTGCCACTGCCTCCTCCAGCAGCAGCAGCAGCAGCAGCAGACACACGACCGAATTCGTCTGGGCTGTGCCGCACGCCCTACTCGACGAAGGAGCACAACACCCGGCTCTCCGGGACCCGGCTACGACCGCACGACTCACCCAGCACTTGGAAGCGCTCACCACCGGCCGGGAAACGGTGATCGAGTTGTCGGCAAAGGTCAGGGCAATGCGTGCGGCGGAAAAGATCGAGGAAGAAGCGGGCAAGAGGTACCCTATTCCGACTCTACAAGCGTCGTGGGAACGTCCTGTGGGGACCGTGGTGTCCGCCGCCGGCAGCAGTAACGGTGCACAGTGGGTGACGAGTCGCGGGGAAAAGAGACACTTGAACAAGAGGAGAGCGCTGTCGAGGATCGGAAAGGAGAGGAAGATGCAGACTTGGTGGGATGCATTGGAGCAGGCAAAGGTTCAAGGCGGGAAAGAAGCTACGGCATGATTCGCATGTCCCATGTACTGTATCTCTCCCGCCGCTCTATGCCATGTTATACTCCGGCCATCCATACTGGATATCAGAAACCCTAACCTCATATTTCGTCCGACAGCGACCCTTCTGGAGCCGATACCACGTCTTGGACAGATCCCTTTGCATACTTCTTCTTGGCCTTTTTCTGCTTATTGGCCTTTCTCCTCTGCGCCTTTTCAATGCGGAGATCGCTCTTCGATTCACCCGGATTGAGCAACTGATCAATCTAGGGCACACGAAAGAAATTCATCGTTAATATTCTCGACAACCCCTTGATATATCCTTTGCCCAAGCGGGGACTGGCGAGTTGGTCTTGGTCACATACCTTTTCTTGAAGCAGTCGCCTCGCCAGCTTTCTGTTCTGAGATTGGGATCGTGTCTCATGGCAAAAAACGCGCAGTCCCGTGGGCCGATGAATCAGGGATACCTAGAAAGAGGAAAAAGGGATTTTCCATGAGGAGTCAGGAATGAACCACTCGTTTCTTCACGCTTTTGGTCGTGGAGGGCTGCTCACAGCATTGCTTGTCTTGTTGGTCGCTAAATACAACCATGAAGGGCAAGGCGTTATCAGCAAACCCGTCGTCTGCGTGTCGGAAAGGTAGAGAATCCCCAATCCTATAGGGAGAACACGGTACCTTGTCCGCCGGGACCACTGCCTGCAGCACACAATACAAGCGAGTCAGTCAATCAATCAGCTCGCTCCTCATCGCTGTCTGGGACGGCAGAGCCAACTGAGAACGGTTGAACATGTAAAGCAGAAAAACTATACCTCTGACAAATTGCTCTTCGAGGTCTTCCTCCACGAGCTGTGGGGCTTGCCGCCGGGACAAGGCCTTGTTGATCTTTTTGATAGACGTGGTCGCCGTCTTTGGTTTCGAGGCTTTCGCGTGACTACTGTTCGGCGACGTTTCAGTGTTGCAGCCGTCGCTTATCGCTGGCTGATATTGCTGCTTTTTTTCCACATGATCTTCGTGAGGACGAGCAGCAGCACAAGTATACGGTCTAGGAGACCAGCTGGGAGATCCGAGGTCGGGGTGCGGCAGGAAGGGTGCGGGCGCGTACGATCGAAGCGATGGAAGACGAGCTATCCCGGCCGTACGTCGTCGAAGGCGGGGGAAATGTAATAGATGAGATGCAAGGCTCTGCATCGCTGGCCAACAGCATTGATGGGGACCCTGGCATGATGAAATCGAGAGACACAAAAGAGCGAATCCAACGACGAGACCGATTGCCCATGTATGATTCGTCATTTCGGCGGCGTGGTATTTATACTGTTATACAACGCTCTCAGCTCGTCTATATCGCACCACTCCTCAGTCACGCATCCTCCCCATCAAATATCATATCTACATCGCAATCTATCCCCGGCAGCAGCTCCGCGCCATCCAAAACATCCAGTCCATCCATGTGACTCTTGACGTGACCAGTCTCGTCCTCGCCGGTACCGGCTCCAAGCAGGGCATCATTGGCGCATGTGCTCAGCGTACTGTCTCTGCGTCCTTTTCGACCTGAACGAGGAGTTGCAGTACCAGCCGTTACCGTTTCATTATTAGACTTTCGTTTGCCACGCGTACTGCTCGAAGTGGAGGCGTTGTTGCCGGTAACTTTTCGTCCTCTTTTAGATACTGAAGGGCCTTCTACTTGATTTTCTGCTACGCCCGGCTCCTCCGGACTGTTCTGTATTGATCCAACCTTGTTTTGTTCTGCGATTTCTTGTGCCATCGCCACGCCTGTGGGAACTTCATCCTCGTCTTCGTCTTCAAACGCATAGTCGAGTAGTTCATCCAGCTGTTCATCCGGTCCGAATCCCGCAATAGTGCGACAAGACCGAATGGCCTCTTTTAGAATATCGATATAGTTGTCTCTTCGTTCAACCTTTCCATGTAACCTCCCGATATACTCGTTGGAATATTTGAGAAGAGCCACTTTGCTGACGGCTTTGTTGGGGTTACTGTCAGGAACCAGCGATGACTTGGGAAGCAACCGTGGCGCCGAGCTACCAGGAATGGGCTCGCCGGTCTCTGGATCTAGCGCTTCAGCGTTAATCGGAGGGAGTAACAGACGCAATTCATCAAATCCCGCCTTGAGTGAGTCACGTCTCCGCTGTTCCGCCTGTTTGTGCGATGACTTCCGGACTTCAGGCGGGATGTTGGCTTCGTTGGACACTTTATTGTTCTTGCCATTCTTTGTAGCCTGTAACAACGGTGACGCTTTTGTTGTCGGTCTGAATGCAGTCGTTTTGGCTACGAGGCAAAGCAGAATATGTAAGTGGAAAGAGCCAACATCGTCACGGGCAATTCTCTTACCTCCAGGCTTGATGGCTCTCAGGCGTTCTAATGCACTAGCAGGTATCAGTCCGCTCTTTCCTGCTGATGCTTGATAGTTTGTTACACTGCCAAAGCCCGATGGGTCGAGATTCGGTAATGTCATTTGCTCGGCCTTGGGTGTTTGATTTTGGGATTGACTCGAGTTCCTGGTTCGACCGGACAATGCGGACTCTTGTATTGCCCTGGTTGTAGCCACGGATTCAGGTAAAACCGGAAGGCCACCAACTGCGCCTATCTGCATCAATGCAGCTGGCGTAATGGGCACAAAATTGGTCGAACCGCCCTCATTTCGTTGTCGAAGGGGCGGAGGGGGCGGCGGCGGCATCAGAATCGCCGAAAGATCCACCGGGGAAAGGGATCCAGAACCAGTGGAGCCATTCGATACACGGTCAACCAAGTGACTTCCGGGCATAATGGCCGGAGAACAAGTCGTTCCATTCGTCGCGGCAACCAGCGGAGAGGAGGAGACAGAATTACCGCTGCCCAGGTTTGATCGTCCCGGCCGTTGCGACGGTTTGATCATCGGTGAAGGTCGGGTCTTTCCGTTTCCGGAGCGATGTGGCCCAAGCGCGGGAGATCTGGTAGAAGCCGGACGAGAGCTGATTTGACGGGAATGCGCATGGCTTTCCATATATCCGTCACATTGCGACTGTGGAACAATTTCTGTTGGCTTTCGGTGAACGGGTGAAGGCATCGACGCTTCGCTAGTTTGGCTGCTTGGGGTTGTAGCATTATCGCTTAAGAGTTTTGCCCATTCGGTGAGATAAGCCTGGCCATTGGCATCCATATTCATAGACTTCTGAGCGTGAATAGAACCTTGCGGCAACAATGCCGGAGAGACCGTAGCTGATTCGGCAATACGCAAGGGCGGGTATTGGGGAAGATGATTTGCGTGTATGGAAGCAGGCGATGTGGCGATCGACAAGCTTGTGCGATGACGTCTACGGGCAGACACGCCATGCTGGACCGCAACCAGCGCAGGAGATCCCAATGGCGAGAAAATCTCCTGTGTATTGCTATTTGCTGGTGACGGTCCTTGGAGTGGTGTTCCCGTCGTGAACGAAAGTGCACTGCCGAAATTAGTCTGCATTTGCGGATGAACCATTGGAGAGACATAAGGGCCCATTTGATTTGGATCCTGGTGATGGGAATGCCGCTGTTGCGACTGATAATGTACCTGATGTTGATGCTGCTGCGGCTGTTGCTGCTGTTGCTGCTGCTGCTGTTGCTGTTGCTGTTGCTGCTGTTGCTGTTGCTGTTGCTGTTGCTGTTGCTGTTGCTGTTGCTGTTGCTGTTGCTGTTGCTGTTGCTGTTGCTGTTGCTGTTGCTGTTGCTGTTGCTGTTGCTGTTGCTGTTGATGTTGCTGTTGCTGTTGCTGTTGCTGTTGATGGTAGTGCGTTTGAGATTGCGAACTTTGATGTTGCTGTTGTCGCTGCTGGTGTTGAAGCTCGTCTAATTGCCGCTGTAGATTCATCTGCTGCATCTGGATTGATTCAAGTCGTCTCTGGGTATCCGTTGACGTTGAAGTTGACGTTGACAGCTGTCCATGAGAATGAGGTGTATTTGGTTCTGTTCCGAAGTGGGGGGAGGTATTGAGAGACTCCCCGTGATGAGTGATTGCAGGGGACAAGAGAGGAGTAAAAAGAAGCTAGCGTAAAGTCACGATAGTGTCAGAGGGGAATGATTTCACAACTGGATTCGCTCAGCAAAACACTAATGAAACTCACATCGCCCCTCTCGTTCAGCGAGTACTCTCCCGCGATATTACCAGCTTCAAAGCCAGTCCCCAGTGGAAGAGGACTGACCAACTCGGTGTGCATATTAGGCACCATTTCCCCACTTTGAACTGTTTGTCAGAGATGTCATTAGTATGAAACCTTGGCGGTTTCGTTGTTGCGGCCACTCACCAGGTGTTGGCATAGCACTTGACCCAAGAGGAGGTGCAAAGCTGTAAGGCTTCATCACGTCCTCTGCCACATTGTGTGTACCGAACGAGGCCCTTTTCTTCACCTCGTCGTAATCGACAATCCCGTTGCTGGCCCAATGCCCCAAGGATGAATCGGGATGCGAAGCCGATGCTTGATAAGGGTTGACCGGTTGCTGATTCTGACTCGCCTTCTGGCCATTTATCTGGGCGAATATAGCAGGTGACTGCATATGAAATTGAGCAAGCTATCGATTTCGACCGGAAATGGAAAAAAAACATCCGCAAACAGATAGGATGGAACCAGTTGAGTATTACATGAAAGTGGGCTTTGGACGATATCACTGACCTGTTCGTGTAACTGCTGACTACTATGAGGCATAGCTGAATGAGCAGTATTTTCCAACAGATTCCCAGACGATTGCCGTGCAGGATTGTCCCAAGTTGCTGTAGAAGGCGTTACAGCATTTGCTGTTATGTCATTTTGGTGCAAAGTATTCTCCGTTGGTCTGCTGGTGTTCGAGAGGTCATGACTTTGTTGCTCCTCATCTTGGCCTAGCAGACCTAGGTTGATCCCTGTAGAAGCCAACATCCCATCCGAAGCAAAGCTGGAGAGGTCAAAGTCGAAATAGTCCATGGGTAATTGTTGGTGCGGATCGCCGTCTGCGGTATCTCCTTCAGCCATGGTACTTGGCGGTAACTCGCGGATAGGCGTCACCAAGCCGGAGGAAGACGCTGTAGACGCTGCCATATTGTTAGAGATCAAGAATGCTCCTGAACCCATGAGAGTCGGCACCTCTTGGAAGTCGCCGCCCAAGTACAATGACTTTTTCCCGTTGGGCACGGACGCGATATCCCGCTGGTGCAATCGGTCGGGGCCGTGCAAGATGGATGGTTGCTGCCGTATGTCCATCCTCCAGCCTTTTCTTGTGATTCTTCCGAATAGCTTCCTCAATAGTCACTGGTCCTCGGGCACAGCAGACAATTTTGAAGAAGCCCGTAGAGAGCTCTGTAGAATATCGAACCTGAACTTTCCTGTTGTCCCGAGCTACGGAGCAGCGGATTCCGAATCTATGGAGCTCGACGGACTCGACAAAAAAAAAAGTCCAAGCAGGATTACGGAAACAAAAGCGCTGCGATGAATATTATGATTGTGTCTTCTCAGTCTTCGTCAAGAGCAAACGGTCTTCGTTCAATACATCGTGGATGCCCTGCGGTGACCGAAAGTCAGTGAGTCAGACCGCCCAATAATGAGTTTCTGCAGACAGCCCGCAGCATGCGCCAATCACGTCGCAAGTACTTGTAACCGAATACGAAGGTTCTTCCTCGGTATCTCCATGTTCGGTCGTTTAGCAATTGATGGTCACACTAAGGTCACAACTCCGTATAGGCTGAGCCGTGTCTCACGTATTTTTTTTGAGGGTCGTGTGGACCCGTGAGCTATCGTTTGCAACAACCGATATTCAATCGACACGGGTCACCAAGCTGGTCACCAGCTGGGCCACCACAGTTTGATTTCCTCCCTTCCAGCTTCTTCTCGGTGCGTGTATTTTTGCGAGCTCTCTCGCATCTCTAACTCGCGACTATGCGATATTTCACTGTCAATCGCCAGAAGGTCAGTAAGACCCGACTTTCCCCTTCTACAATGCAAGTATTATCAACCTCAAATATTCGAGACAACTTGTAGGATCGACGAGTATAAGCTAATTGGACTGTACATTCCTTGAACGGTGAACGAGAACCTTCGACAGCAGCTTGTTCAATGCTCTTCAATCGCTGTCGAGACTTTGAATATCGGATCTGTTTTTGAAGGCTTGTTTCCCCAATTACGGTTCGGGTTGATTTCACTACCGTCAGTTCCGCCTCCAGAGCTACCACCCGCAACCACATAGCAAATGAATGAGCTTGTCGGAAGAGCCGGAAACTCGGATAGCGACGGTGTAGAAGCTGCTCAGCCAGCAGCCAGCTGTCGTACACGACTACGCGAGGAGGCTTTACATGTATACGCTTGTAGCGATGCGCATTTTCCACAAAAATCGATTGCGTTGCACGAAGCATATTAGCTAGCAGTTAGTAGCGTGGCAGGGCTAGAAACCCCACCGGTTCACTTGTTAATGGCCAAATTTAAGTGAATAATATAATAGCCTTGGACAAGCTCATAGAACATCCCATGGATATCAACAACACGCACAGCCGAAGAGCTAGCTGTTAAAACCGAACGAGAGTCCCTACCAAGCTGTGTAGCCTAGCACGCGGCTCTGACGCTTGCTACTGCATGCATCGGTTTGCTGTTCGGATTCTCCTCTGCTCCTTGAGATGCTGTAAATAAGTTCCTCTAAGAGGCAAGCTGGTCGGATCACTGCGGTGTCGGATTGTTCATCATATTCGCATACATCACCTTCCCGCACAGGGGGTTGGCAACCCATACAGGCTTGTGCTGCACTGTAGTGAGAAGACGACGTCATCCATCTCTTATGTAAAACGTAACTTCGCCGCGACTACTTATCCCTGCCCATGCTGAGGGACACAGAGTTGTGACGCCGGACGCCTTAGAAAATTCAAAGATGCCGTTGGCAGAAAATGCAGAAGAACTCGAATACCTTCTCAATTCTCTATTCATTCGGTACATGTGAAGGCCTGTAAAGATATTTCGTGTTTGCGTTTGCTTTTGCGCCTCACGTCGTCTTCTAGGAGCTGCAACGCGGAGCTTCACAAGTGTTAGCTCCTGCTTGCTAGATTCGGGTTTGTGCTGAAGTGAGCAGAGAATTATGAATTTGCCTGTACATGGACTTTATCTAATCAGCGGCGTACAGAACCCAACGAGCGAGGGCTATGTAATCTTATCACTGCAACCCTGAATACAGGTACGAGTAGCTATTCGTAGGGCTTGAGAGACAGCCCGAGGATATAACGATGTACTGGTATCACCAGTCCATCTAAAGTCAGTAACCGAAGGCTTAGCTTGAAATTGCATTTGATCATTGGTTGGTCGCGCGACCCACATCTCGACCTAACAGCACACGGTCAATCGAGATTGACAATGCATCTCGAGCTTCCATAAGGTTGACTGAACAAGAGATGCTTTCATGCTCTACAGCCTCATGGATATGGCCAATCAGCTGTTATCGCCGTTGCGCTCACCGTTCGCTCACCGCTCGCTCAGCTTTCTTACTGTCGCAAGTAAGTCCGCTCCTTCCACAACTGAGCCTTACGCGTGCGAGCGATACTGCAGAATCCCATTTTTCCTATCGAGCTTTTCAGCTATCTTTTCACCCTGTCAAGCCGAGGATTTCCGACACATATGGTCGCCGCTCAAAGGCAGCAGCAAGTATCAACGACTAGCCCAACCACCGGCATTTCTTAGGCGCAAATGCTGAGCTCAGCAAGGTTCCACCCACGCACGTGCGTCTTGACAATTGTCGTAATCGAGGCCAAGGTCTTGAGTAGCTCTTTGGGTAATAATTATTCAACTTGGAAACATTACACCTGATATTACTGTGAAACATGCCGTGAAGCTGAGACAAGTACATGACTATCCGAATTTACGCTACTGAGGTGTGAACCAAGCGGAGACGTCTCATGGTCTTAATTCCCATTATTGTCGTCGTCGTCTGGCGTGGCATGTCGTTGATGCGGGCGGAAGAGATCTGTATTGACCAGGAAACCACGTTAACAAAACCTTATTGCTCTTGATAACTCGTGCTTCCTCCGAGAAGGGCGATGTATAGTCGGAATAGAGGGAAACCTACCGATCATATCGTTAAGCGTGAGCTTCATGTTCTTGGTACCCTGACCTGATAACGCTGCCGCCGCTAGTTCCCGCTTGGCATTTTGAAGCTGTTACAGTCATCGACAAGAATAAGCTCGGTTTCGGATCAAACCTGAACTGTAAGACACTCACCGTTAGTATACGGTCTTCAACACTTTCATGAATCGTCAGCTTGAAGATATTGACGTCCAGCTTTTGCCCAAGACTAGAGTTTCGAGACGGAATGAATTAGAACGTAGATATCACAGGGGAGTCAAGGTCCCAAGACCTACCGATGTGCTCGGTCGAACGCTTGATCCTCCAATCTATTTAAAATCACGTTAGTTCCTGCTACGACAGTAGATAATTACACACAAATTGCGCTCACGCAGGGTTCCTAAATCAGGGGGTAAACACGCAATCCAAGTTATTCACGACATTACTGCACTTATCTCATGTTGACATGCTTACCACCACAGGTCCAACAAGATAACATTATTGCAACATGTCAAGTTCAATCCTGTGCTACCAGCTTTAAAGGAAATCAGAATAACCTTGACCCGAGAGTCGTTATTGATGGCCTCGAGGGCGATTTGCCGCTTGTCATTAGGCATAGAGCCGTCATCTGACAAGTTCATAAACGTTAAACTTCATTGCTATATCCGTCAGTCAAGGTCACGGCTTACACCTAACGTATTTTATCCCTTCTCGCCTCAGGAATGGTTCAATCAGATTCAAGAATGATGTAAACTGACGTGAGGCAGGAGAGTCAATCAGTCAAGTATTCGCCTTGACTTGGCCCAGGGTGGATCTTACCTGTGAAAATATAATAGTCTTCTCCTTGCCGCCTGATCTAGAGTCTACGGAGCGCAGCAACTTCATCATCATCCGTATTTTAGCGCTAGCAGGCGGTAGGCCTGATGAATCGTAGTCTTCGGACTGTGCTCTGGCCCTTCTGGCAATGGGTTCACAGTCACTACAATGTCGCTGCTTCGGGTCCAATAGCCTGTAGGTATTGCTTTCCAAAATCAGTCCGTGGGGTGGGGGGGAGGTAAAATAGAACCGACGGTACTCACGGGGTAAAACACATGTCACACTTGGCTTGTTTGACCCCGTCCAAGCCAATACCCCCAAGGAGAGCTGCAAGATCGTCCGCCTCCTGGTCGTCATTTTTGGGGGCGGTTCTGAGGTCAATAGCATCTTTGTCTTGATCTAAAGAGGCAGTGACCAATGCGGGATGACAGCAAGCTAAGTAGAGGATAAACAGTCAATTTTGGGTTCACTTAGCAGCTTCTCGCAGGGACTTGCCTTGACGTAATCTCAGCAACATGGTAAGCATTGAGGTATAATTTGACAAAGCGGTGCCTGCTTTGAGAAACTACAACATTCGGTATATATCTCAGCTGACAAGGGGAGTCTTGTCATAGCTTCAGGGCTTACCTTGTTGAATGTCAGCCCTTGCTTTTGCTCGAATGCATCGTAAAAGTCCCTTTCCGCTGGATCAAAGAAACACTGCACAACCTCGACTTTTCGAGCGGGAAGGTTGAGAATCGGTTTTCCATCTAATCCGTTAAGGAAAACGTAGCATCAGGGCATATTGACATCGTAGAAGGCTGCCCAACTTACCGATAGTGGCATCCTTGGTTCTTCGCAGCATAATTGCTTTTAGAACGGCCTGTTGGGGGAGACAGGCACATGTTGGCAAGAATCATACGACACACAGAGCGAAAGACCTACGTGCAGTCGCTTCATGGCCAGCTTTGTGCGGCCCTCCTTGACAGGCGCAAGAATTCGCTCTCTAAAGAGTTGCCAGTCGTCCAGTGGTCGCGCACGGAGAAATTGGAAAAGCGAAAACAATTCTTCCACATTATTCTAAGATAGCAAAGGTCAGACCATGGCACAGCCTTGAAAACGAATTCTCAGGACGCACTTGAATCGGCGTACTATGAAAATGAACGCCGGACTTTTTCAGTGCCCATTTCCCTACTCCTTAGGCTATCGGCTCAACTTACCCAGTCAAGCACCATCGATATTTGGCCTCCAGAGCGACTGCGGCTTTAGCTGCTTTCGTATTACGGTTCTTGATGTTCTGCGCTTCATCTGCAATGTACACAGACACATCAGAATCAAAACGTCAGCTCGCCACTGAAGGCCGTACACACCGATCACGATTCGTAGCCATTTAACACCGAACAGAGCGGAGGCTCCTCCTACTTTCTTGGCACCTTTCTTTGTGGTCTTCTTCGCAGTCTTTCCAAATCGATCTCCGTCAGAATCGTCCTCGCTCGTGGACAAGGAACCAGTCTTATCGGAGGACCGTGAGGCGGCAAAGCTCGTCTTTGCCCCATGCTCAGAAGCCAGAGTCTGAAACGTTGTGATCTACAATCGAGTAAAATGTGAGTCGCCTGCGAATTACAGATTCAAATGATCCAGAACTTACAACAACATCGAATTTCTCCAGTTTGGCAGGCTCTTTATGGCATAATTCTTGTTAATCATTCGCGTACCAACAAATGGCTGGCTAGACCACTGACCTCTGGTACGATGTGGACCGTGATGGGTAGTCACTTTCAGCCGACCTGGCGCTGTTTTTGTCTTAGCTTCTTTAGCCCACTGCTCCATGACGGCTCTAGAGATCGTGATATTGTTATACGAGAGCATTGATATCCCCAATATGTTTGTATGGCTCACAATGGTGCAACAATCCTGTCCCGGCGATCCGATACAAGGCTGAATCAGTGGAGCTTTAACGGTTCGGCTTATAAACAACTATGACTCACAATGTACCGCCTCTGTAACCTGCTTTAATTTCGGATGGGGTGGCAACACCTTCCACTATCCGAGCTAGTGCCTGTACTGTTTTTCCCAACCCCATGTCCTAGGTTACAAATGAACGGTTAGAGACTTTAACTGGAAGCACAGGGAGGGAACACCAACATCGGCAAGAATCCCGCCGTATCTCCTATTACGCTCTCGTTGCCTCATCCACTTGACTCCTCTAACCTGATGAGGCATCAATCTGATGCCTTTGGCAAACCCATCAATCATGTCCTCGCCTTCCTCCATTCCCTCGGTATCCTCTTCCCCATCACCAACTGCTCCAGAGAGCAATTCCCGCATGTGCTCATCAGCCTCCGAATTGGCGACCCTGTCGTAGTCTCCTGCCTGATACTGCACATTATCAAGCACAGCGCCGAAATTCTCCGTCTCCTCGTCGACATCCACGCCGTGAGCTTTATGGGTCAAGGCTGTGGATCCCAAGCTCCCTTTGGGCAAAAGGCGATTTGCAATATTTGCCGGCCAGTCTTGTCTTCCGAGAGGTGTTGGCTTGTAGGAGAATGCCCCTTGGTTAGGAAATGCGGTTCCTGGTCTTGATGGAGACGGAAAGCCACCAGTAGCTGGCTTTATGTAGCTTTGATAGTCAGACTTGGCGTTTGACGCCGAGGGGGCCGGACCGGGTGGGCGAAATGAAGCATACGGGTCTCCTTTGGAAGTCGAGCCAAGCTTTGGTTGAGCCACCGATTTGCCAACTTGAAACAAATGAGGATCGTACGTCAAACGAGAATTGCCTCTAATACTGCTCGGTTTTGGCAAACTGCGAACCTCGCCAAAAAAGTCTTCCGCTCCAAGTTGTGCTTTGCTGGACCTAGGCACAGCAGCAGGGCTACGGATATGTTGATCAGATGCATAGGCCAAGAGACGGAGAGAACACGGAGGCTACTCACCTTTGAATAAGATCGATTACCTCTTGCCTTAATGGCGGCAACACATGGGGTTCATCGTCATCTGATTCCAGATTAATCGCCTTGTTTGCTCTACCAGTAACTCCCCTGGCTTTATTAATGACAGTGACAGGATGTGTCTCGTCAGGTAGTGCTTGCAATCTATTCAAGCGGGATTAGCTGAATTAGAGGATACAGTCTCGAGAGAAGCGGCTTACAAGGCTTCCATCTTTGAAGAAGTAATTTCACTCATAACCCCCAGCGGACCTGTTCTACCTCGGCGGGCGCAGAGAGCGTACTATCCTTGAGTATATCCGGGAGTTTGTACGCGTGGTCTAGGAAGTTTTACTCTCAGTCACCTCCGTTCCAGATCAACTATTGCGAAAGTCTAGTTGATTCACCTTCTACTTTGATCTTGTTTTGAATGTCAGGGAGCGTCATGATCGAAAGCCAGCGAGGTGCGCCCAGGACCGCCACTGGCGTAACACCATCCAGTCAAGCAGCCATGTAATGAACTTCGACGTGTCCGCTGGTAAATTAGGATTGCGGATTCGCTATTATAAAGACGCACAAGCAACAAGCAGCCAGGTGTATAGGGCAGTACTGAAGCCAACAAGAGATGATTTGGTAATTTCACTCGCTTCGCCTCTCCCACAAGTTCTTGAACTCTGCTGCGGCTTTCGACAACAAGACCAAAGTACTCCCCCGTTCTACAATGCTTCAGGCCACGAACAGACACGCACCGTCGTAGTACCATTAAAACGATGCTCAAGAGGCTACCATCGCTGATGAACGCTCATACGTGTCTTGATTTCTACCTTGTATCCTTCTGCTTCGTCGTGTCCCGCGAAATGACCGTTGTGCTCCATAACGACGTCCTGCATCGGATTGCCATCTTGCCCCGCAACGTACTCTCCCAATGGTGTTGTCAGAGGTTTTGACGAGGCATGGTTTCGGTCGAAGCTGGCAGACCAAACTTTATACACCTCGCATCCCAGTAATTTCCCGTTTGATTGCCAGCGCATCACAGGCTGGGCCATCGGCCGCGTCCTTATCTGCTGACTACCTGGTTCATGCCGCGATGAGTGAAGAGTGTTCTCATCAGTAATCACTGTTGCAGCCGATTGAGGTACCCATGCGCCGTCGCGACCCGGGTCCACATCAACTTTACGTTCAGCCGGAAGTACTCTTGAATGGAAAGGATGATCGTCCACATGGATGAGCGGGTCATAGAGCTTTCGATCCGGCCTCGAGTAGAGCTTGAACTCGAGGTACTCGAGATGTTGTAGACCGTGTGAGGAGCCATCGAGATCTGGTAATACCTCCCCGGATGACCCGACCCTTTGACTAACAAACTGAGACGAGTCTTCAGCTGCTTTGGTGAGCGAATCAATCCGACTGTTGGCATCCAGGTTGACAATACGGCTGAGAATATTTCGTATCCCAGGTGGACGAGCCTCCATGTGGTCAATTCCCTCCCCGCGTTCGGGGTTGTCAGAGCGCTTGAAGCGAAACCAGGATTCTGGTGTAATAGGCAGGGTCAAAGAACGGAGCTGAGGAGCAGTACTGATTATGGCCTTTGCCAGGGCATCCTATTCGATCGGGATAAATAAGCTTGGATGCTGTGCTCCTACGGTAGTAACCGAATACCATCGAGAAACTTACCCATTGCTCCAAAGTCACTACAGCACGAAGTCCTTTGCTTAATATATCGACTTTGCGGAGGTTGCTAAACGAACCACAAGACTCGTCCGCCGCGGACTCAAGCGTGCTGCTTGGTATTCCCGAGGTTGTCCGTGCTGAGAAAATCTTGTGCAACAGGGTCAGAACCTCCCCCTCAGAATGACGATGGTTAGTCCTCCCGTATTCCACGTATTCCGTATACGGGGTGAGATCATTGACTGCGAATCCGGAGTCGATTTCTAGCCGGAGGTTTCTCAAGGCAGGACAGCTCGAGTGGAGTGTCTCGACAAGATCGAATGTTCTGCTGATATAGAGAGGGTGGGAAGCGATGTCCAATGTCCCTAAAGTCGGAGCTTCTTGGAGGATACTGGTTTCGAGGGTCGATATCGCTCCGAACCCCCTGAATCCCAGGGTAACAAGATGAGGAAAAGTTGGAGCATGCTTGATACCTTGACCAGAATCAACTTGACGGACCCGAGGCAAATGAAACACCTTGCGAAATGGCGTCGAGCTATCTGGTTCCCTGTTGGTTGAGCCAGCCTCCATAGGCGCGTTCGGGTTGCTATAACGTGATAAAGGATGAAATCGGAACCGTAGCGAGTAGAGATGTGTGTTGATGATTGCAAGAAACGCGGATATATCCCCTAGAGAAGTGAGATCTGGAGGATAGAGATTCACTTGCAAATGGCTGTAAAAAAATTTAGAAAATCAGGACTTGTCTTAAGAAAGGAACAAACGCAGCTTGGCTGACCGAACTCCTGATGCAAATGTATATTTTGTAGGTGACCTTAGAATTTCTTGGATTTTGGGCAGATCCAAAGTCATGCTGTTTGACAACAACGGCCAGAGGGTGCTCCGAAGTTCTTTACAGATGCAACTCATCGAGTGTAGCGTTTCCCTGCGTTTTATGGGATTCTGCGGGCGAGTGTTCGGAGGATTGAGGAGTCTCGCACTGGATCTTCGCTGATTCGGTGCAACTGGTAGGGTCAGACGCCGTTGATTGCTCATTAAACCTCCCTGTAGGTTCCCTGTCCCATTGCGAGCCTCCCGTTGTGGCACGATGTCCACATCAACTGCGTTCAGCGCTGAAGAGACAGGCCTGGTAACAAAGTCTCTTTCACTACCTGGAGTGGTGGCAACATGTAACGCTCTTGGATCACTGCCCAGAACAAATCCTTCGGCGTCGTGTCCCGCCACGCCGAAATAATCACTGCCGGTAGTGGTAGTGTGAATATGCTCTCCCGCAATCGCTCCAAGGGGCGTGAAAGGCGCGCTATTGGGGGTTAGGGTGGGAGGAAGCTGAAAACCGACGAAAGAAGGCGCTGGCTCCCTGAGGAGAGAGGAAGGAAGACGGTGTCGAAGGGCGTCTGCGATGTAGCACGATTCCAGAAGCAGTTCTGCAGGTAGGGAGAGTAGAGAGACGGGCATTCTTTTTAAGTCGTGTGGGCGAGGAAATGTGGGTATCGAGGTGCTGAAGTAGTGGAGGGGGCTTTCCTTTTCGTTATGCAGGATTGAGAACTCTCCGCTATCCCCTACGGAGGAGTTTTGTGAAGCTGCTGCCATCAAGTAGCTAGGCCACTTCAAAAATAGCCTCAGATCTGACGTGTCAGAGACACGCGGCTACTGCCCGTCTCCTTACCGCGATAAGCGAAGGGTTATTACCTCGGTTTTACCAAGCTTTTGTCGAACACTGAACATGCGAAATCGGGACGTCGTATATAAACTTCCTGGACCTCAATCGTCTCCCATGCTCTCACTGCCATGGTCCTCACCCCGAACGACAGCTCTCACAGGAATACTTGCGCGACCAGCACTTAGGACCCCGTAGCTTTCGGCAAACACAGAAATGAACGACCTCGAAGCAGCAAAGCAAACGGAACCGTCCTTGGTCATCATTCCTCTCGACACCACATTCGAGCTATTCCGGGTCTCTCCTCATGACGCTGCTAGATTCATCGATACCCTCGATTCACTATCCAGTCAGAGCCTTCATCGGTCCATTGAGCGTCCGCCCGCCGCCCGGCCGGCTGGTAACGATACTGCTGCCTTGACTGCATATGAAAAAGCGTCGGGAGAAGGGTATGTGAGTATCACCAGGACGGAAGAAGAAATATCAATCTTGTTGGATACGAAGGCCGGGGACTGGTTGAGGGAGAACCAGGACTGGGCGCAAGGATGTGTTGACGGTGTCATCCAGCATGAAGGGCCTTATGGATGTCTACGAGTTCGTGGGCCTATGCCATTACGTAAGTAGATACATTCGTCAGCCCACCGGCACCGTGTTTGCTGATGGCCCAATGCATGTCACAGACTTGACCGGGATCGCAGCCAACTTTACCAAAACGTTGCAAAACCATGCTATCGCCGTCTTTTTGATTTCAACCTGGTATGTTTCCTTCTCGCCGGTCTCATCGGCGTGTTACGCAGGATGATACACGCGCCACTCTACACATGCTTATAGAAGGATTGCTTGCAGGGACACGGATTGGATATTTGTCAAGCAGGATAAAGTCGTTGAAACGGGAAAAGCATTGCAGAAAGACGGATGGATTGTACTCTAGCAACCCTCCGGAACCGGGGTCGCGCACTGCCGCCATGTCTGTTCATCTTATAAGAGTCAACTGCGCAGTCTTGAAAGCATTGGAATTAGGTGGTCTTTCCACCAGGAAACGGACGATGTATCGCTAGAACCCTTGCTTGAGTAGTGAAGAAGGCCAGCTTTTGTCCTTGATGGCGTTCCTCCTTCATTAATAGCACCATGCCGAGCATGGCTTGTGAGTGGCAGGGTGAACGAGCAAGGGGCAACAGGCTCACCCTACATAGCCTTCCCTTTGCGGAACTTCAGAAGTCGAGCAGCTAGTTCATGTTCGGACAGGTTCAGACCAAGCTAGGCGCGAGAGCACTCAGAAGCGCGAACGCAAGTGCGGGGTACGGCATCAAGCGCAACGCGAACACGTCCGCCAGCGTCGGAAGGAGACGCGTCCTATTATTCTATTGACAGCTCATCTTTTGCCTGGAGCGAGTCCCCACGACAACCTCCAGTATATAGATTTTGGCCACCGTTCGCATCAGCAGGAACCGCCACATCTCGTTCTCCCCACCTCCTACTACTTCCCTCGACTCCTCCCCCACGTTCCTTACTTCCCATCATGTCTGTAAGTACAAATTGTTCCCGCTAATGGCGCATCGTCGATGGACAGTCCGAGTCCAGGACTGACACCTCTTATGTTTCTGCTCCATAGGCCCACAAGACCGGTAAGCTCTTATCAAGTATCAAGTCCCTGTTTCCGCGCTGACAGAACAATTCTTCGCTGTGGTCAAAAGTTGGTTACAACAAGTTCGACTTCGACTCGACTGTCGAAACCGACACTTTGCGAAGCTTGTACTTGGTATGTAACGAGAAGTCAAGGACAGAATCGATGGATCGTCTGATTGTCAACTTTTGGTATCATTAGGCTCCCAAGGTCGTTAAGGGCGATGCTCCCCCCAACAGCATTGAGCGAGCGTAAGTATTTGAGATCTCCTAACGGCGACCCCCTTTCCCGCAAGTACTAATTGTGCGGATGTTTCTCGATACCAGATACGGTGCCCAGTCGACCTACAACGATGCCGACAACTCGATCTCTTACACCACCATGGCAAAGTTCCCTCCCGTCAAGCTCTTGCCCAACGCTGAGCGAAAGCGAATCCTCGTCACTGGTGGTGCCGGTTTCGTCGGTTCTCACTTGGTCGACCGATTGATGCTGCTCGGTCACGAAGTCACCGTCTTGGACAACTTCTTCACCGGTTCCCGAACCACCGTTTCTCACTGGGTGGGTCACCCCAACTTTGAAATGGTCCGACACGACGTTATCAACCCTTTCTTGATCGAAGTTGACCGTGAGTCAATTTGCGCTCGTTGGATGTGGTTTCGCACCGGAAACTAATCCTTTTTTCTTCGTCTCCTCAGAAATCTACCACTTGGCCTGCCCCGCTTCTCCCCCTCACTACCAATACAATGCCGTCAAGACCATCAAGACCTCCTTCATGGGAACCTTGAACATGCTTGGTCTCGCTAAGCGAGTCAAGGCCCGATTCTTGATCACCTCTACCTCCGAGGTCTACGGTGACCCGGAAGTCCACCCCCAGACTGAAGAATACTGGGGTCACGTCAACCCCATCGGTATCCGAGCTTGTTACGACGAGGGTAAGCGAGTCGCCGAAACTTTGACCTACGGTTACCAGCGACAAGACGGTGTCGACGTTCGTGTCGCCCGAATCTTCAACACTTTCGGTCCCCGAATGAACCCTTACGATGGCCGAGTCGTCTCCAACTTCATCATTCAGGCCTTGAAGGGCGAAGACATGACCGTGTACGGTGACGGTTCCCAAACCCGATCTTTCCAATATGTACACGACTTGGTCGATGGTTTGATCTTGTTGATGAACGGTCCCGAGACCCGACCTACCAACATTGGTTCCTCGCACGAATTCACCATCAAGGAATTCGCTGAACACGTTAAGGAAATTGTTGCCAAGGTTCAAAAGGAGGAAGGTACCTACAAGAAGACTGCCGAGATTATCTACAAGGACTTGCCTCAGGATGACCCCCAGCGACGACGAGCTGACACTACCCGAGCAGAGGAATCTCTCGGATGGAAATCCCGATGGACCGTTGCGTAAGTGCATTTGCCTTGTATTGATCCTCCCGCTGCCAGTTGTTGACCGCTGCCGGATTGCATCTACCAACAGTGACGGTGTCGAGGAAATGGTTCGATACTACTCGGCCAAGATGCGAGCTGGTGAAATCTAAACGGTTCTCCTTTGAGATTCATCTTGCATCGGTGGTCGCTGGACACTCCTCTTCCAACACTTTTGTACCGTTCCATTCATTAGAGCATTGTTTTGTCATACTAGATTCTTTGGGGTTGCCAAAAAAGGGTTGTCATTTGGGTAAAATGTGATACTCGTGACTGAGGCAATCGTCGTCTGCGGAGCCCTACCTCCTGTCTCGGTGTTTCAAGGAATCCCTTGTCTTGAATATCAAAGGTCGTGTTGTCCTTTCCCGCGTGATGCTTTCCTATTGCTCGTTGACTAGAAGCCTCCAGCGACTGGCCTCAGCAGGCATCAGGACATGTAATTGCTTTTCGACATCTGGTCGACGACACTTATAACTACAGTTGGGCTAGCGCGTGTCCTGGTTACCCAATAGTCCTTGTGTCTCCTCTTCGCTACCTGTTTCTGACCTTGTACTTTGGCCCGTCACCTTGCGTCCCGCCTTCTTTGCAACTCTCCACATCGCCATCCCAGCTTGATCCCTCCACCTGTAAAACAACGGTTTCCTCGAGTCCAACCTGTCCATTCGAATTCGATGGGAGGCGTCCACAAGGGTAGACAGGGCAAAAATAAGCGTCGCGGACACGCAGAGAAAGGAAGAGGCGGCTATCATGAACATGATAATCATCTGAAGCATGGCTGCTTGAGTCACGCTCTTGCCGCCGATGATGGCACCCGTCATCATCCCCGGAATAGAGATAAGGCCAATAACGCTCATTTGGTTGATGGTGGGAAGCAGCGCGAGCTTGAGTGCCTCGACAGCGATGGGACGGCATGCCTCGAAGCGTGTCGCACCGAAGGCGAGGTAGGTCTCAATCTTGTCCCGGTTATCGCTAAGCAAAGTAATAGCGGTAGGGGCATGTTAGCAAAACAACAAATGAACACTCGGTAGGTGGGCTACTTGCACGAATTCTTTCTGCACAGAATTCATCCCAACGCCAATGGCAGAAATGGCATTGCCTAGAATCATCCCAACGATCGGAACTGGACGCAAAAGCGGGATCTAAGCGTAAGCATCGCAAAAAAATAGGAGATTCGACTACCCGCTGGCAGCCCCGAACTCACCGAATTGATCAGGCTGCCAAAAGGGGCGTTGATTCATGGCGAATTGTGATCCAATAATTGAGATAGGTATCGTCGCGGACAACATGGACAAAAGTACCAAAGGGAACTGCAAGAAGCACGAGGACGGCTGTGAGCATTTCTTCACCTGGTATCTTCTTTTAGTAAGGATAGAAGACTTGCCATGTTTGTGAACCGTCTTTTTGTTTTATTGAACGTGGCCTCGACAGCGCCAAGGAAGTTGAGAAGTGCTTTACCATGCGAGAATTACGTAGTAGGGAAAAGGTGAAGTTTGGTTACTTGGATTATCGGTTACACGGATTTTCCATGTACATACCAGCGATCCCGAAAACGCCAAATATATTTCCTGTCTCGAATACCTTCTCCAGGACCAGCCCCATAATACTTAACTGCAGTACACATCTTCCAGAAGCGACTAGCAAGGACGAAGCGATCCCCAGTCCTAGTGTTACGGAGAGGACGGAGTCGAAGACGACAAAGAGGAGGGCGAGGGCGACGTTGAGCGGGGTGAGCTCTGCGGACCGAGATGGCTGGTCCTGGGGCGCATTGAAAAAGGCGGTTCCATTCGAGGCCGTCAGAGATGAGAGTAAAAATGGATCCATTGTACGTTCTCGCTTTGCAGCTTGTCGTTGTAACTACCAGGACGGGGGGAATCTGGCAAAATAGCTGGGATCCACTTTGAGACGTTGCTGTCGTCATCAGACGGCTCAACTTTACGGCGGCCGGACAGCTCAGCTAGCCGACCGAAGCCAAGGCAATGTAAAAGCGCACTCATACTATGCTACAAAGGCCACAAGCGCACTGCGCCGTATATAAACAACTCGGTCCCACGGCCTAGTCTGAAGCCCTCACTGATCTTTTTCTTCAAATTGTATACAGACGCCTTATTGTAAGGGAGCATTTTTCCGTTTGCTGCTACCTGTCTCTTCACCGAGCACGGGTACACAAACAACTAATACTCTTCGACAATCTTCCTTCTGCCGGTAGTTCTTAGATTGAAACCTTTTTTCACCTCACTAGCTGGAGCCATCATTTTCTCAGAAGAGGGGGAGCAGGTCGGGGACGCTATTCCTGGCTTGCTCTTGTGGTGATGGTTCCTTTACCAGTGGGGTTACATGTTTACTATACGATATGCTATCTGTTCTTTAAGCGATGTTCTTCCAGCAATGGAACTCCTGCTGCTCGGCAGTCGGAAACGCCAGGCTGCTTCTTGCAGCTCTTCGTGCTCCATACCCTTAGCTGCACACTAGAGGGGGACCTTTTGAGGACTGGGTTGTCTGTCGATGTCATTTGAGTGCACGGGTTGCAGAGATAGTAACTGCAGAAAAGATCTCGATTATCGGACTTGACCGCGCTGATTCATGCCAATTCCTCTCCTCCACCTATTTTGATGACTGGGAATGAAGACGGCCATGCGTTATCGCCTCGATAAGAGGTCGCTGGTATCTCCTGATATGTCCCGCTATATAACATTCACGGCGCACATCATCTTGTGAATATCCCGCGCAATCCTCCACCTACGACAGGACGATCCCTCTCCCAACCGCTACCATGGACTCTGCATTTGCCATCGCCGATCAGGACAGGTACCGAGACCGGGCCGTCCATCTTCCCAACTCTATCGATCTCAGCCACCATCTCTCCACATTGGCCAAGAACCGTCAGAGCAGTGCGCTCAAGGACCTGTATCGCTATGCTGCCCGACCAGGGATGATTGCCCTCGCCGGGGGTCTTCCCAACCCGGAAACATTTCCATACCTCGAGATGTCCGCCGAGGTGTACACCCCGGATGCGCTCAGCATCACGCCTGCTACCGCCGCCAATCGCTCACCTTCCGAGGCGCATGATGCAGCAAGTATGGTCAAGAAACCGACGTTCTTGTCCTGGTTGTTTGGAAAGAAGAATACGGAAACGATCACCATCCCCAAACCGCCTTCGAGCTCGTCGCCGCTGGATATCAACTTGACTACTCTCCTGCAATATTCTTCCGCTCAAGGCCATCCCGCCCTACAGGCGTTTATCAGGGAGTTTGTGGCAAAGGTCTACCAGCCTGGCTTTGGGGACTGGGAAGTTCTTCTCAACATTGGATCCACCATGGCATGGAACCATGTCGTGTTCATGCTGCTGGAACCGGGAGATGGTGTGCTGTACGAGGAATGGTCGTACCCTGGTGCGATGAACACTGCCGATCCGCTCGGAACTCACAAGGTCTCGTAAGTCGCGCTTGGCACTGTGAATTCGGAGGTGCTTGCTCATGGGATCTCTATAATCAGCATCAAGGTTGACGGGGAAGGGCTTATTCCCGAGGATTTGAAAAAGGTGCTGGAGGAATGGGACGAGGAGAAGCGAGGGTTCCGGCGACCCAGAGTGTTGTATACTGTACCGACGGGTCAGAACCCGACAGGTAAGCTTATGTGGCGTTCCTTCATTCTATTCGCTTGGTACACTTTGTTGACGACCGTTGACTTTTACAGGTGCCACCATGTTGGCTGCACGAAAGAAGATCATTTACGACATCTGCGTTAAATACGGTTCGTATCCATACGGAGTGCCGGAGATTATTCTGCCATTGACCAACCATGCTTTATTCTAACAGACATCATCATCGTTGAAGATGAACCGTACTATGCGCTCTATGCAGATCCCTGGCAGTCTCAGAAACACCCCAAGCATATTGGCGCCCGCTATGCCGATGTCGAGCACCACAAGGACAGCAAAGACACGGATGAAGAGTTCTTGAAGAAGCTGCCGCCTAGTTATCTGAGATTTGATTACCAAGGGCGGGTGATCCGGATGGATGTGAGTGTTTTGAGAGAGATGTAGGGCTTTCTTCCGGTCACACTGATTATTATTCCGCACTTCTTGCAGACGTTCTCGAAAACAATTGCGCCTGGTAGTAGGAACGTATCTTGAACCTCGGGTACTCCCTTTTTATCACAGCGCTTACCTTCTGTACCTCTCTCAGGCTCGGCTGGTTCACTTGTTCTCCGTTGTTGTGAGTGCTACATTTCCATTGGCACAATATTCCCCAGGAGCGTATTGCTTACGCTCAAAGTGATCACCTCTTAGCGCCGAGCGACTATTGCGAGCGACCGAAGCGTCCACACAGGCTCCCAGTGGGATTGCGCAGGTTAGTGGGTCTCGCTGTCATCCGCGCGCTGGTCCTGTACGCTGACACATTTGAAACTTTAGGCAATGGTCACAAAGCTGTTGGCCGAAACCTGGAAATATGATGGCTATATCCGATGGTTACGGGGTATCAAGGCCACCTACGCTATGCGTAGGGACTGGATGGTGAGTGACGTCGACGAGACCCGCTCTGAGTAGCAAGAGCTGATCATGTCAATCATCCCGTCTTCAAAGTGTGATCTGTTCGAATCCGTTTTCCACTTAGAATTCGACCAAACCCTTGCACTCTCGCCATATATCAAATGGGTGACCGCTTTCGAACGAACAGTGCCAGGAATGAATGGTGCCATCATGGACGAGAAGAGGGGGTTCAAGTCCAAGAAGCCTGTCGTCAGCTTTGTTCCGCCTACAGCAGGCATGTTCGTATGGCTGGCTGTGCACTTGGAGAGCCACCCCCAATTTGCACAGGTCAAGCAGGATGACGGAAAGGAGGGAGTGAACAAGATGCTTTATGAACTATGGACCGAATTGGCTGAGAACAATGTAAGTGCCCCCATTTCCCGTTCAGGTAGAAAGATGACCCGCTTATCTTCCTTGTCATGTCACGCGAACTTTAGGTTCTTGTTTCACCCGGATACTTTTTCGACGCTCAACCCGGTGTTCCTCATGAAGGGACCGAAAACTTTGGCTTCTTCCGTCTAAGTTTCTCTATGGCTTCCCATGAGCAGATGGAGTCGGCGATCAAGACCATATACAAGGTCTTTGTTAAGTTTTTCCAAGGCAAGTAGGATTGTCCGACCAGGTTTTGGTCTTGTATATACATATACGCCTGTATCGACGCATATCTGGTGGGCTTTTCCGAACATGCTTATTGGCACTCTAGTTACAAGCCAGAAATTGGCTGCTGTGGAACAGTTATCAACCATTATTCTCGACGATTCCATGAACCATCTCCATCTCGAGATTCTTCTGTCCCAAATATCTTTCAGAAGCTATAAAATCTTCTTGCCTGCCAGCTGCGGCCATCTTTTGGACAGAAAAGGTTACGCCGGGGGGGGGGCTGTGTATATGAGGCGCAATGATCTGGCCATTCGAGAGTGTTATTGCCCTATTACCAGAGCGGCGTATGAACATCGTTCCAGGACACAAAGCCTTCTATATCGTTCAACACTTATCAGCCTTTGTGTCCTGTGCGCTACTCAGCACCCCCCCCCCCGCCGGACCATGGTTTGGATTGACCAGGAATCGCGGGCAACGCTTCGCGCATTGCCGAAAGATCCCAGACGCGGCGATGGCAAACCGCTTCCTTGGCAAACTGCCAATGTCGTCGCAGAGCACAACGAGAAGGATATTATCAGAGTCCAGCCACAACCACATCTTTTAGTGAGAATCATTCGAGAAAGAGCGAGAACATGTGCTTATGTGGATGTTCGCGGGGGGGGGGGCGGCTCATACAGCTGGGCATAGGAAGACACAGGGCATAGCCGTAACAAGCCAACGTCATTTGAAGATCCAAGCAGTTGTTGACCAAGCATTACTGGGAGAGAGAAGGCAATAGTTCTGAATGTGGTACGAATAACAGATCAAAAGAGTAGTGTATTCCATCAAGCTGATCCATTATTTATTCGATGTTTGACTACGTCTGCTTAAAAAGCGTGCTATAGGGAAGCCATAGTACCAGGTACCAGCAAGGGTAATAGCGATGCTGAAGCCTACCATGGAGGAAAAATACGCGCGGAACGTCGGAAACCACGGCGGGTCTGCAGAGCGGAGATGGTAATGAGCTGATGTGAAAAATCTGAGCAACCAGGGAGAAGATAGCTAAGATGAAACTGACAGCTCTTTCGGAAATTTCCGGGTTGGCCGTACAGCCAGAAATCAGATGGTTGAGGCGGACGAGGACTGGCCCACTGAACTATTGAGTTGGGTTGTTTGGATTTAGTTTGTCGTCCAGCTGTGCCCGCATGCTGGTTAAGAGTCTGCAGCACTTACGCATGACGCAGAGGAGGAGGAATCCGTAAGCGATCTGAACGTTCTCAAACGTATGGAGAGCAGACACGGCAGAAGCTAGATCCATTCCAGTGAGAGTGGGAGTACCTAGAATGGAGAGGATCTCAGTTGGATGATCGCCATACCCGTGTGAGTAGATAGCTCACCAGCGGTGGCTAAAGCGGCGTCTTGGGCCAATGTTACAGTGATCAAACTCGTTCCCAAAAAGGGAAGCGTGCCTGCCAGACCAGAGTATATGGTTTGCGCTGGAACAGCAGTGGCGGAGGGCTTTGTATTCTTTTGCTGAAAAGTAAAAGAAACGCCTTGCGTTCAGCCAACTGTTCCAGCCGCTTGTTTGTCTGCTTACTTCCTCGCTCAATTATGACGAGCAGCTCCTGTCACTTGGACACTCACAGAGTCCTGTTCGCTGCTACCCCCTTGATGACCTCTGTGAGAGAAGGTCATGGCAACCGGCGGACGGAACGGGAATGCCATGTTCCGTGCTCGAGCAAGTCGAGTGAGGCGCTTAGAAGAGGAAAACGCAGATCTGCAGATCATGTGGATGGTACTGTGAAGTAGGAAGGAGCATGGCGGAGGATATCCGTTGCCTGTTTCACGATGGAAACCTATAAAGCAGTGTGGGCTGTTACGGAGCTCACCGTCGCTGGAGCATTTCAGCTACTATTGTCTCAAGCGCATGCCGAAACGACACGGAATCAAGTTGTGAAACGATTCAGCTTGCGCGGAGCTGGCCGCGTGTCCGACTCTGGCCGCGACCGACCTGTCTTCGCCCGAATTCCCGAAAGTTAGTTGACTCGGAGCTGGAGAGTCACCCTATTTCAGCTCGAGCATTTCTCTTCCACCTCCATCCGCGATTCCACCTTCTCTGCATACCCGCTATGGCAGACCCAGCAGTCATCAAACGGTGGCAGGCACGCCTAGCCTCTTCCTCGTCACTCGCTCTTCCCACCGACTACCCGCGCCCGACGCCCGCACGACTCGTCGAAGCGATCCAGGAGCATTCCCTGTCTGAGGCTGTTCTCGCTTCCCTCTCCGCTCTTTCGCAGCAGCACCCCAACTCGGATGATTCCACGTTGATCCTGACGGCGTTCCTTGTGCTGTTGCACCGGTACACGCCGGACCCCAGTGTGGCGGTGTGCACCAGCGCCACCTCGGACCCTGCGCTCACTGCGCTCCTGCTTGTGGACTTGTCCAACGAAAAGCAGGTGTTTGGTACGATCGTGGACGAGGTGGAAAAAAAGGTTAGAGAAGCGAGGGAGGACCCAGTGGATGTGGATGCCTTGGTTGCTCTTCGCGCGGATGGTGAGGGACCTCTGTACCGTGTGCGATACATTGTTCACGACGATGTTCAAAACGCTGCCGCCTTGAATGGCGAACAACCGACATTCACTCGATCGACATCGTTGACGACCGATTTGTCGCTTCATTACACACCGGCGACGAATTCCCTTGCGATTAGCTACAATGCACTGCTCTTCTCCCTTTCACGTATCACCCACCTTCTCGCTTCGCTCTCTGCGCTTCTCGCACACGCATCGGCAAATCCTTCGACGCCCACTGCTGTTATTCCCCTGCGGACACCAGAACAGGCGAAAGTGCTTCCGGATCCCAAGGCGGACCTCGACTGGTGCGGCTTCAAGGGTGCGATTACCGACATCTTTTCTGCGAATGCTGCACGACATCCCGAAAAGCCGTGTGTGGTCCAGTCTCTACCTTCGGCAGACAACATCACTTCTCTCTCCTCTGGTGCCTCTACCGAGCGACAGACGTTCACGTATGCACAGATCGACGCCGCTTCGAATGTCCTCGCTCATGCATTGTTGAAGAACGGGCTTGAGAGAGGCGAGGTAGTCATGGTTTACGCTGCGAGAAGCGTGGAATTGGTCGTTTGCGTCATGGGTGTGCTCAAGGCAGGAGGCGTGTTCAGTGTCATTGGTAATGCTTTTTCAGATTCGCGACTTTGCTCTCGAGCAAACATCTAAACTTTTATCGTTTTCGCTATAGACCCCGCCTATCCTCCCTCTCGACAGACGGTCTATCTCCAAGTCTCCACCCCACGTGCGCTCCTGATCATCAACTCCGCCGGGACCTTACCGCCCACTGTCCAGTCATACATCAGTTCCTCTCTTGCTCTCCGCCTCCTCGTCCCGTCAATTAGCCTGCGCGCGGATGGATCACTCTCCGGTGGAGCCTCACCTTCAGGAGACGTCCTTGACGCCTACCAAGCTTTCGCCAATACACCTGCAGGTGTCGTTCTCGGACCGGACAGCCACGCGACCTTGAGCTTTACCAGTGGAAGTACCGGTATTCCCAAGGGCGTCAAGGGGCGGCATTACAGCTTGACCCACTTTTTCCCTTGGATGAGCCAGAGATTCGGGTTGAGTGCCGGGGAGAGGTTCACCATGTTGAGTGGAATTGCACATGACCCTATTCAGAGAGATAGTAAGTTGTTGATGCGCGCGCAGTTGTCTGTGATGAGCTAACAGGGTGATCTGCCCGCGATAGTTTTCACGCCTCTCTTCTTGGGAGCCGAGTTGCACGTTCCGACGTCGGATGATATCGGAACCCCTGGACGACTCGCCGAGTGGATGGCAGATAGCGAATGCACGGTGACCCATTTGACTCCTGGTATGCCTGCTCCATTCGCTAAACGAAAAAGTAAAAGGAATAACAGTGCTGATGCTTCAACTATCAATAGCTATGGGCCAGCTCCTCTCCGCGCAAGCGACCAGACAAATCCCGACTCTTCGTAACGCGTTCTTTGTTGGCGATGTCCTTACTAAACGGGACTGCCATAGACTTCAGCACCTTGCGCAAAACGTCCGAATCATCAACATGTACGGAACGACAGAAACGCAACGAGCGGTATCCTACTTTGCGATCCCCCCTGTCAGCGAGGACTCCACATTCTTGCAAAACCAAAAAGATATCATGCCGGCCGGACAAGGCATGATTGATGTTCAGCTCCTGGTCGTCAACCGTGCACAGCGGGATGTACCGTGTGCCGTTGGCGAGATTGGAGAAATCTATGTTCGTTCGGGTGGGCTCAGTGAGGGTTACCTTGATCCGGCCGCCACAGCGGAAAAGTTTGTCGAAAATTGGTTCGGTCAAGATGTTGATCGAACCGACACACTTGCTCACCCTACCGATGGATCCGCACCCGTGCCCGCTTCCCAATACTGGAAGGGTATCCGCGATCGTATGTACCGAACCGGTGATCTCGGACGATATCTCCCGGATGGAACAGTCGAATGCACCGGTCGAGCGGATGATCAAATCAAGATTCGTGGTTTCCGAATCGAATTGGGCGAGATCGATACCCATCTCAGTCGACATCCTCTTGTTCGTGAAAACGTCACGCTTGTTCGACGAGACAAGAACGAGGAAAAGGTACTCGTTTCGTACTTTGTGCCGAATGCGGGTCAGGATTTGGACGCGCTCGTTAGTGCGAGTGAAGTCGAGCAGGATGACGACGTTGATGTTGATGATGAAGATGAGGAAAGTGGAAGGAAGAAGGATGTCAAGGCGGAGATTGCAAGAGGCTTGAGGAGGTATCGCAAGTTGATCAAGGATATCAAGGAGCATCTCAAGAAGAAACTACCCACATACAGCGTACCGACTGGTAAGTAGCCCGCTTTTGGAGGGGTCACAAGCGCAAAGCTAAAGTCAGTTTCTCGCTAGTGTTCATTCCACTTTCCCGAATGCCGTTGAATCCCAACGGAAAGATCGACAAACCAGCTTTGCCTTTCCCCGATACCGCACTTGCTCCTCCCCCGTCTGGCAAGGCTCTCAAGTTGACTCCCACACAGAAGACCATTTACGACATCTGGCTTAAACTCTTGCCTGTGCCGCCCGCGTCTCTCGATACCGAAGACAACTTTTTCGATCTCGGAGGTCATTCGATTCTTGCGACTCGACTGATTTTCGAGCTCCGGAAGACGTTTGTGACGGATATCCCTCTTGGACTCGTCTTTGAGAGTCCGACCATCGGCGGGTTGGCGGAGAAGATTGATTCCTTGCGGAACGAGGATCTTGGTTTGGCCGGAGACGACAAGCAGAGACAGGCAGGCGCGAACGGGCTACAAGGTCCACCTGTGGAGACTGAATACGCAAAGGATGTGGACGTTCTTCTGCCATCCTTGCCGACATCGTTTGCCCCACTTCCAGCGGACTTCTCCACCAAGAGATTGACTGTATTCTTGACGGGTGCTACCGGTTTCCTTGGAGCATTCATTTTGAACGATCTTCTCGCCAAGCGATCCGACCGGGTTGCCAAAGTCATCTGTCTTGTTCGCGCAAAGTCAAAGGATGATGCATTGAACAGGTTGCGAGAGAGCGGAGAAGGTCGAGGTGTGTGGCAGCAAGAATGGGAGACCCAAGGACGCGTTGAAGCCGTCGTAGGTGATTTGGCAGAGGAACATTTCGGGCTGGATACCACGGAGTGGGCACGGATCGCCAAGGAAGCAGATGCCGTGTTGCACAATGGTGCAATTGTGAGTCGCTGACTTTGCAGAAGTACCAAAGTATATGCGCTGAAACACCCTTGATAGGTTCACTGGGTCTACCCCTACTCCAAGCTTCGGGCAGCCAACGTTGTTTCGACCATTACTGCTCTCAAACTCTGTACTGACGATCATCCCAAGGCGTTTTCCTTCGTCTCATCCACGGCGACTGTTGAAGCCGAGGAATACGTCAAGCAGTCGGATATTATCATTCAGCATGGTGGCAGAGGGTTGCCCGAAACAGACAACCTCGAGCTGAGTAGAACGACTTTGACAACCGGGTACGGGCAAAGCAAATGGGTGGCGGAAAGATTGATTATGGAGGCTGGAAAGCGAGGTTTGGCCGGCTGGACAATCAGGCCGTCATACGTTGTTGGCGACTCAGTATCCGCTGGTATGTTGATACATGTGCACTAGTTAATTCTCTCGGTTCGGTTGCTAATCGATTTGGTATACTCCAGTGACCAACACGGACGACTTTATCTGGCGATTGGTCAAGGGTTGCATTCAACTAGGGTTGTCTCCGGATATTAACAATACCATCAACATGGTTCCGGTCGACCACATCGCTCTTTTGGCCTCGTTATCTGCCATCTCGCCGCCCAAGGGCACATCTTTTGCGGTTGCGCAGGTCACCGCTCATCCAAAGGTCCGCTTCAATGACTTTTTGTCGGCGTTGCCGCTGTACGGCTACAAGGTTGAACGATGTGAATACCTCACGTGGCGACGAAAACTGGAACAGCACGTATTGGAAGTGCAAGATAACGCACTGTTCCCCTTGTTACACTTTGTATTGGATGATCTACCGACAAGCACCAAAGCTGCCGAGTTGGACGACACTAATTCGCAAAACTTGGCAACAAGCCATGGTGAAAAGGCGGGTGCCGGTGTTGGAGAAGGGGAGATGGGTCGATATCTTGCTTGGCTCGTTCGAGCTGGCTTCTTGGACCCACCCCCTGCCAACGCGGATGCCAAGCCATTACCAGAATTGACGGGAACCGCTACCAAAGCCATTGGTCGAACGGGTGCGGCTGTCTGAAAAGAGGCCACACTATATAGAGTCGTAATAAATGCCTAAAGTGCAGTGAATCATACAACCGATGTATACCACCAGACGCGAACGGGAGGACACGCATGATGCGCCACTAGCCGTATTTCTTGATGGCGCCGCAATTCCTGCACATCCAGAACCCATGCTCACTCCCATACTGATAACAGAACTCACAACGCCAGCCAACTGAGTCGTCGATGGGTTTCAACCCGTTGCATGCATCACATCGTTCCGCGTTCCTAGGGTTGTGCAGCGTACATGCCGGACAAGTCCACGAGCCGTCGTCGTTGGCGTGGAAGTTTGTGTGCGCGACGGCGGTAGCGTTCGAGGCAGGCGCGACTGTTGATGTTGTTGTTGATGTTGCTGATTCAGGAACAATCATGATCCTTCTCGCCTTACTTTCCGTATCCGCCAACGCCGGTGGAGTGCCCTTTCCCGCCGCGGCGTTGATGGGTGTTAGGTCATCATCGTCTCCGCTATCAGACACGAGATCAATCATCACCACCTGTTGAGCCGTGCTGGAATTCTGCCGCCGTGGCGTCGGATGACGTCCCGAGTCGTCGTCGTCGGTGGGGATTCGTGGTGGTTCCCTCTCCTCCTTCTCCTTCTTCTCCGACGATGAGGACGAGGCGGCGGCGGCAGCGACAGCGACAGCGGAGGGGGGAAGATCCACCGCATCCCGACCCGTACTTTCCGCAGCTGCTTTTGCGGCTTCCCGCTCCGCCTGGACGTCATGTGAACATGACTTGTCGTCCCGAAGACGTCGTTCTGCCGCCTGTTGTGTGTCCCGCGACGAGCGGATCGGGTCGGGTCGGGTCGGGTGTGAGTTCAACGGGCGCGGCATGTAATGAGGACGGGGCCTTGCCCCCCCGCTTGTGCTTACCTCGACTGCCATCTCCCGTGGGCTTTTCATGACTCCAGCTGACGACCCCACTTGGTTCTCACCGCCCAAACGTCCTCCTTTGCCCATCAACGTACTCTTAACGCGTCGTCGTTCGGCCGCTTCGAGCGCTTTGAGACGTCCGATGTGGAGTGGTACGTGGTGGTGGGACCCACCGAGACGGGTGCCGGTCGAGTGGAAGCCTTCCCCTGGTTGTCGAGTCAGGTGTGGGGGGTGGTTGGTTAGCTCGACCGTGCAGGGCATGAGTGGGAGGAAGAATTACCGCTATAGCCTGATCGTTTTAGATCGTACCATTCTTCCTCTAGTTCGCCCAGTAGCTTGTAGAAACTTGCGTCGTGGGGACCATGTACGTTGTGCGTGAGCTATAGGTACAAGCACCGGCGCGTTAATGCGTGTTCCGGTGGCGGGGTACGCGAACGAGCGAGCGTACCTCGTGAAGCATGACTAGCACGAGCTGGTCTATCTCGTAAAATGTATCAGGAGCTTGATGCGGACGAAGACGGAGGAGAATCTTTGCGCCCCGGTTAACGTTTAACCCTGTTCACACCTCGTCGGAAATCAGAAAGTGGTGGTGGCGGGGCGGGGACAACGCGTGCGCACCTAGTAAACTCGGATTATCGGGAAACATCTACACCCGCGAGCGCGGTCAATCCACCGCATGTGTGTTGCGAGGACGGCAACTCACCTCGGCCAGGGTGCCCACGTTCCATCCATGCCTTGTCATGATCGGCTTGACGAGGGACGCTGTCTTGAGCAGGAGTTGTCTGGGAGGGAGGGAGGGAGGGAGGGAGGGTCAGCCGGGAAGGGGATGCGGGGGGGCACGGGAACTCGCTCTGCCTGCTCGGGATGGGACTGCTTGACGAGGTGTTCATAACGTGCAACGGGTGCCATTGTGCCAGGCGGTCTCGTGCTCCAGCCGTGCCATATCCCACAATCCCCGCCTCTTATAACCCCAAGCCCGCCCGACGCCGCGCCATCGTATGCTGAGCAATAATGTCTCACCCGTTTGCTTCCGCCGATGAGAGGTTGTTTACGATGTGGATCGGGATATGGATCGGGCACATATAACCAGCCCGCCCGCCCGCAATCCCCGCCAGCAACCCCCCCGCCACAGCACCGCCATGGCCACAGCATTCGTGATCGACAGGTACTACCTGACCATCTCCCTCCTCATCACCCTCGTGTGGCAATGTCTGGGCTTCTTCGTCGCATGGACCCTCCAGGTGAGCCGGGCCCGTCCGCCGCCCCGCGACCAGGTGCTCACCATGCTGCCCGAGACTAGTTTGACAAGATCACAGAGTAAGTGCCAACACATGTCGCCTCGGTCCATTGCCGCTGATATATTGCTTCGTTTCCCAGTTTCACTGTCAGTAGTCGCGATCCGTGCGAGACAAGCCAGACACTGACCTCGCGTGGCGTGCACAGGGAGGATCCAACTTTTTCATCCTTGGTGCGCTGTCGTTCGTGCTCGTCCCGTGACACAATCACTCACCCTCCCACCCTGTAGCCCTGATCACTCTCTTGATGGGAAACAGCAAGTCGTCGTTCGTCACCCCTCATCCCGCGCACACGAGCTAACCTACTTTTACCCGGACGAGCAGCCTTTTACGCAAGGAACATCGTGTACGTCCGCCGCTTGCAATTGATGACCGGGCCTCTCTGCTCACCCCCCCCCCCATCGTCGTCGTCGGTAGCGCTTCGGTGTTCGTCATGATCTGGGCTGCACGGTGAGTTTCGCACGCCGCACGCTCCCCACACAGGTCTACGGGCAGGGTACTAACGCGATATGTCTGTGTGCGACGGAAAGACTAGCAGGGTTCCTTTTATTCCGAGTGTTGAAGACGGGTAGTAGGTCACCCCTTCCCCACGCGCACGCGCGCCCCCGTGCCGCGCTCGAGCTCGAGTTTATAACGTACCCTTTGCCTGCGCGCCAGGTGATACTCGATTCGACGATATAAGGAGTCATTTTCTAAAATTTGCAGGGTTTTGGCTCGGTCAGGTATGTCCCCCCTCCCTTCATCCCTCGCGACGGGACCAAACGGCGAATACTGATCCCCTACCTGCCTGCCCGCCTGCGCTTACTGTTTCCAGATCGTATGGGTACGTAGACCTCATCCACCTACCACCCCTCGCGCCACGCGTATAGCTCATGAACGAACCCCTTTCACCGCACGTGAACAGGTCTGGGTCGTGTGTACGTGCCCTTTCCCTTCTCCTACCTCGCTCGTGACTACCTTGCGCACATTACACGCCAACTGATGACTCCACCAAATCCCCGTCCCGTCCCGTTCGTCCGTCCGCCGCCGCGCAAAAGCCCTACCCACAATCATCCTTAACTCACCAGCCGTCTCCGACCCGGCACGAGGCGGGTCCAACCCACCTTTTGGCACAGCAACAGACGTTATCGGGATCATCTTGTTCGTTGTCGGGCTCGGAGTGGAGAGTTTGGCGGATATTCAAAAAGTAAACCCCCGCCCCCTCCCTTCCTTCCCGCGAGCGTGCGCAACCCCGGGGCTGATCATGATGCGCCACGGATGGTAGTATAGGTACAAGAGCTCCCATCCACCTCGTGGACAACCGTGTACCGTCGGTCTATGGAAATGGTCACGGTACGTCATCATCCCTCCCGTTCCCGCGAGCGGGTGTTATCAAGGATCATAAGGAACTGATTGATGATGGACCCCCCCCTCCCTTTCCTTCCCCCGTAGTCATCCGCCGTATTTCGGTGAGATCGTGGTCCATTGGGGATTATGGCTGTTGTCCAGTACGTCCCGTCGTCTCGAGGTTGTCGGCTTTTTCGTGCACGCGCGACAGGGAAGGGGGGTGGGCTGATGTGCTGTTGTCCCTCTTTGCCTTTGTTCGCTCGTTCGTTCATGTTAGTTTCACCCTCCGTTAACGGTACAGTCAGCAGTGGCGCCAGGAGCGCACAGTATGGCTCAGTTGTCGCCCCGTTGTTCACAATGGTATTGTAAGCATGATGCGCGTTTGCTTTTCCCCACCCTCGTATTTCTTCCCCGGTTTCCCCCGGGGTTGCCCCCGCCCCTCCCGCATGGCGGCGGAACGAAATGCTGATCCCCCCACCCCCCCCACCTTGCCCCACCCCCGCCTTTAGACTCCTCTTCGGTTCGGGAATCCCTACAGCGGAAAAACCAACGGCGGAAAAGTACTTTTTGATGTCCCATTCGTCCGCGAACGAGCAGGAGGCGGCGGGAGGGCGGCGGGGCCCGGATGACGGCGCCGTATGGCGTAACTACAAGGAATACCTCGCACGTACATCCATCTTGGTGCCACTTCCTCCCGCCATCTACCGCCCGCTGCCGCAGGTGGTGAAAACGTGGTTGTTGTTCGATTTGCCGGGTTTCAAGTTTGATGAACGTGTGGATGGGAAAAGGGCTATTGAACGGGAAGAGAGGAAGCAGAGGCAGGACGCTTGAGGTGCGGGGAAAGGGAGGGTTGATTGATCATAGATAATGTTTCTTTTGCAATGTGTAAAGAAAGCTGTAGTGCGGAGAACGTGTCAACTAATGCTTGTGACCTGGTCAATTACTACGAGTGTAGAGTGTGTATGAGTTGCTGCACGACATGCGTTGTCGCTGCTCTGCTGCTACTCTACTCAAGTGGGGATTGCAAGTATAACTTCAAGCGGCGATGGCAGGCAGAAAAAGCAAACACTGTCACCCAGCAGACATGCCAGAGTTCACCGGGTCCGGATATGATCGGTGTATGAGTTTATTCTTGTGTTTGACCTGCGCCTCGGTGTTCGGAATGCATATCGATCGGCACTTGACTCAAACAAGGCTCCACCTCCGTCTTGACATCTTTTACTCATCTAGATCCTCCCCGGTCTCTAGTAAACTCTCCATTCTCAAACCTCTCTGGTGTTCCTGGAGCTCCCCAATCACGCCTGCGAGACCCTCACCTTCCAGCACGGCGTCCAAGCCCGTCAGGGTCATCCCTATCCGATGATCTGTCACGCGATCCTATTTGTACGCGCGAAACAACAGTTAGCAACTGATCGCCGCCGATTCAAAGGGAGGGACCCTAGGAAGGAGAGTGCATACCTGGGGGAAATTATACGTTCGGACTTTATCGCTTCTATCCATCCCCTTGACCTGACTCTGTCGCGTTTTCCGTCGATCTTCCGCTTGCTGTGCAAGCTTTTGGTCGAGTAATCTTGCTCGAAGGATTTGCCACGCCCAAGCGCGGTTCTATATACAGATACTCCTACGGTCAGAACGTTTGGCTAGATTCGGAAGAACGAAGAGATGACGTACCTGATGTTGACTTCGCGAATCTTGCATTGATACGCTGATGCCCGTTGGAATATGTGTTAGACGTACGGCAGATTCAGTTTTATTTACGTGCTAAAATTGGCGCGACATGTGAGTCTCGTCGTTCTTGTCCATCAATCATTATCGAATGACTCACCTGGCCACCTGCGCCGCGTGAGCGCATGACTTCCGATTTCACATCTTTCTCGTCCACAATGTCGTCCGAGGTTTCCGTCTTCTCCATCACAGGTAATACCTGAAAGAATGAAACGTCGTCAATGCGATATGCTGGCTAGACATTTTGATAGAGGACCCACAACTACGGCGATGGTACTGGTGTGCACTCGTCCCGCACTTTCCGTTGCCGGTACTCGCTGAACACGATGCACACCCCTTTCAAACCTAAAATCGCCAAATGCGCCTGCCCCATCCACCTTGATCGTCACATCTTTAAGCCCCGTTCCTGTCCCTGTACCGATGGACCCGGCTGTCTTGCTCAGGATCTCCGTACGCCATCCCTTGCTCTGCGCGTATCGTAAATACATGCGCATCACCTGTTCGACAAAGAGTGCTGCTTCATCACCCCCAACGCCGGCTTTGAGTTCTAGCATAGCGCCGAGCGATGCGGTCGAAGAGGGCGGCAGGAGGAGTGCTGGAAGACGCCCATGGAGGAGTTCTGATATTTGGTCTTGAAGCGCAGATAATTCTTCATGGGCAAGTGACCGCATGGAGGGGTCCGAGTCGTCCAAGAGTGTCTGCGCTTCAGCAATAGCCTGTGTTGTATGAACGATGAGCCGGTAATTTCGACTCTTCATTCAATGGTGAGCCTACCTCTTGTGCATCTATGTATTCCTTCCATGCTTTGGACAGTGGTTCCAATTCCTTCACAGTCCTCGCAAGCCTGATCTGAGTTTCCACATTTGTATCTGACGCTTGCTGTATGATAATAGACAACTCAGTACAGCTTGAAAAAAACTCTCTTCAGATCACGACTTGCCTGTTTAACGGCCTCGTTGAATTCTTGGACCTTTGCTTCGATAGCGGCGAGCAGCTTGCTTTGGTTTGGATTTTCCGCAGATTGGGCTCCGCCCTTCCTGGCTTTCACAGACGAAGACGAGGTAAAATGACGATACCCCCGGGGCACCGTCCATGTCGCAGCAGTTGCCTCGTGGACGGTCACGGACGAGGATATTCGGATTCTCCGGAATACCAGGGGGAACGTGCGTGCGATGCGATGCATGGTGCAGGAGGTATGCTCGCGGAACACGAGCGTGGCCGAGTAAAGGTTCGTTCATGTTTCATACGGAAAATACGCGATCGAGTCGGGAGCGATCGAGCAATCTCTGCCCATTCTTCTCGACAACCATGAGCGGATATCCACCTGCAACCCATTACCCTCCCCGGAAAACAGCGCAAGATGGACCAAGATCCGGTAGTCGCAAAAGGTGAGCAGCCAGCGACTTCCGGCCAACGACGCCCACAAGCCAATACTTGTCTTTTCGTGTGCAACAGGGAAGAAGACCATCTTCGTCACCGGGTTCTCAGATACAGTGAACGAGCAAGAGCTGATACAGGCGTTTGTGACGTTTGGTGAGTATATAGCACAGAGCTCTCAGGCACTTGCTAACAGGACTATTGGTAATTCCAGGTGATATCATTGAAATATCAATCCCGACGGACCCGGCGAACCGTACGTGCTTGGGATATTTTGCTAACGCGACCATGCTTGTCAAGTGGGACTCATCGTCTTTTCATTTCACCTATCGACAGGCGACAAACCCCGAGGATTCGCGTTCATCACTTTCAGTACCGCTCTTGACGCGCAAGATGCTATCGACAACTACGACATGAACGAGCTGCCAGGACATGAAGGCAAGGGTAAATACCTCAAGGTGAATCTGGCGAGACCGGACACCAAGCTTGGTGGGACTGGACAGAAATATGATCGTCCTGGTACGTTTCACGCGCGGCTTCCTATATTACAGTGGGTCCGAAGGATGGTGATTGACTGATTTACTCGGTTTCCCCCTCCCATTTCCAATGAACAGTATGGGAAAGCGAAGAATGGCTGCAGGCACATGCCAAACCCCTTGACGAATCGGGTGGAAAGGGTGTCCAGGCAGCATTGCCGCCGGGGAAGACCGAGGCCGAGCATGATGTGGCAATGGAGTGAGTGCTAAGAGCGCACGCAGCAGGGAAGGCCGCGCGTAGCGGTTCTCATACCTTTCGAGATTGTAAGAATTAGGCGGATTATCTCGATTTGTTTGTAATATAATAAAATGCACATGTACTTGACGAGACGTGTTCTCGCACGTATCTCGAAAGACAGGACACCTTCCCAGTACACAGAGCGTACATTATACAAAAGCGGTATGTATGTAACATGGGCATCCAACGGTGGTGTACCTATGCCGCCTATAAACCTATTGATCACCATCAACGACGATCCCCCTAACCTCCTGAGGCTTGCCCTCGCCCCTCTTGCTCGCCGCCTCCCGTGCAGGGATCACCTTGGCAGCGACTGGATGCGGGGACACGTACCCCTGTTCGTTGAGCTGCATTTGTTGTTCAAGGACGTCTTGGCCACAAGCGGCAGCGATGAGACCGAGGAACGGGGGTGAAGGGTTTAATGGACGGGTTGAGAATTCCGGGTGTGCTTGTAGACCGACAAAGAATGGATGGTCTGGTAGAGCACAGCACCAAAAGGCAAACAGTTAGACACGGTTGGCCGTTCGGTCTGTAGAGGCACCTGCAGCGCAACTCACCTTCCATTTCCAAGACCTGCATTCGCTCACCACGCTCATCCTTGCCAATAAACCTAAACTTGCCTGGCGCCTCCAACCGCTCCACCTGCTCCGGGTTCACCTCGTACCTATGCCTGTGCCGTTCCCAAATCGGATCTTGTCCGCCATACAACCGCCTAATTTTGGAGTTTTCCGTTCCCTCGTCAAACACCGTCGGACGTAAGCCGAGTCGCATCGTTCCGCCCAAGTGGGTTTTCGAGATTTCAGGCATGAAGACGATCACCGGATCCGGAGTGTTGGGCACGAGTTCAGCGGATTGGGCGTCTGGTACACCAAGGGATAAAGGCACGAGTGTTAGTCCTCTTCCATCATAATCCTGATTTGAAACCCCCCATTCGACCCACTTGACTGGCCGCAGACATTCCTTGCCCATTCAATACACGCCACTTGGAAACCAAGACAGATCCCCAAGAACGGCACATTCTTTTCCCGTGCCCACCGAATAGCGGCGATCATGCCTTCTGTTCCACGAAGACCGAAACCTCCGGGGACAATGATACCCCTTGCGAAGACGACGATGGAGAAACCCGATCAGCCTACCGAGATGACAGGATTTGATGCGGAACGAACCAACAACTTACTTTGCAGAACATACAGCTCCCCACGCATCGTGGTAGTTTACGGGATCCAAGAGCTCTGACTCTGATTCGAGATGGGATGAGTCGACCCACTACGCACAGGATCGATTGCACACGGATTAGCTCGGGGACGCGAACCCATCGTGCACCTCGAGAAGGCTGAATATGGCCATTCGGATCACCCACTCACCTTGAGCTCGAGCTTCCTGCCGCATCGCATCGACGCGTGTTCGAGTGCCTTGACGACGCTCATGTACGAGTCCTGGAGGGAGATGTATTTACCGACAAGGACGATTTGGACGGTCTCGTATATACGCTCGGCGCTATTGGGGGATGGAATTAGTAGAGCGCTCTTTCGTCGGACTGTGGGCCAGCAATGTGAGCCGTTACTCACCTAGAAGTCATTGCCATCCACCGGTTGAGCAAGTTTGCACCTCTTTCAACGCCACGCTGCCCGACATTGATCTCACCCAAGTTCAACCGCTTGTTAAGGAACTGTATCAGCCCCTGCTCACGCATCAAGAGGGGCACGTGGTACGTCGAGGAGACGTTGTGGACGCCCATGACTTGTTCGGGCTTTACGTGACAGAACATGGAGATCTTGTCCATTGTCGCGCGGAGGAGCTGTTTGTCGCAACGACAGGCGATAAGGTCGGGCAACAAGCCCAGGCCACGCAGGTCGCGCACGCCGGCTTGCGTCGGTTTCGTCTTTTGCTCGCCGGCGACGACGGGGATCAGGGAAACGTAGATGAGCGCCATGTTTTCGTGTCCCACTCTGAATTGGAATTGTCGCATTGCCTCGATGAACGGTGCGGATTCAATGTCGCCGACTGTTCCGCCGAGCTGTCGAAGAGGGGTTGGAAGGGCTCGTTAACGGCCAAGTCGGCTAGATGGCATACTAAACCCCCGGAGCTCACCTCGATAATGCACACGTCCGGCTTCTCGCCCGTCTCATCTACGGGTACAGCAGCGACACGCTCGATCCAATCCTGCACGGCGTTCGTCAAATGCGGGATAACCTGAACGGTCTTGCCGAGATAGTCCCCGCGACGTTCCTTTTCAATCACGTGCGAGTAGATTTTTCCGGTGGTAATGTTGTTGTCCCGTGAGAGGGTGACGTCGAGGTATCGCTCGTAGTTTCCGAGGTCGAGGTCGGCTTCGCCGCCGTCGTTGAGAACGTAGACCTCGCCTAGCGATCATGAGGCCACACGGGAGAGGGGATGAGCGCAGTACACAAGACATGGTCCTGAAATCGTCGACTCACCGTGCTCCGTGGGTGCCATAGTCCCCGCATCAATGTTCATGTACGGATCGATTTTGATAGCGGTGACTTTAAGCCCGGTCGTCTTGAGCAGCAGACCGGTGGAGGAGGCTAAGATGCGTTTGATGGGGATCAGGGGCTGCGGGGTATTTCACGCTCGAAGCAGCCACACGTACCGATCACGCCCTTTCCGATACCGCTGGGGAAGACATGGACGGGGAGGGATGGTCAGCTCGGGCATGGATGGGCGCGCTGGATGGACGGGCTCACGAGATGACACCGCCGCAGACGAGGATGTATTTTGTCATTGTGGCACGTTGGTGGATACGGCGCTGGGCAGAGGAGTGCCAGTGTGGAATGGCGGTGAAATCACGACCCGGCTGGCCAGAAATCCTGGCTGGATCACGTGACCGGCTTAGGTAATCCGACAAAGTAAACAAACGGTGCTGGGAAAACCCTGCGCGCTCATGGTGGGAAGCAGCCGGGCGGTGTCCTCCCAGCCATGCGCAGGATGTCCCGAGTCCCCGTCCTCCCGTGTCCCGCCGCCACCGCAGTCCGCTTCGCCCCTGCCCCCGGCCCCGGCCACCCGCTCGAGGCGCCGCGCATCGCCCATATAGACCAGACGACTGCACAGCACCTGCGTTCCGCCGCCCACCACCTCCATGCGTCCCGCCTCGTCGCGTTCCCCACAGAGACAGTGTATGGGCTCGGCGCCAACACGCTGGACCCCGTGGCGACGGCAAAGGTGTACGCACTCAAGGGCCGCCCCGCCGATAACCCGCTCATCGTCCATGTCTCCTCGCTGCGCATGCTCCGCTCGCTCATCCCGCAGGAGAACGGGCAGCAGCAACACCTCTCCGATCTCTACCTCGCGCTCATCGACGCATTCTGGCCCGGACCGCTGACCCTGCTCTTCCCCGCCCGTAATCCCGTTCGACCACCTCCGGCACCGCAGACGATCGGAATCCGTTTCCCGGCTCATCCGCTCGCCAGGGCGCTCATCACGCTTGCCGACTTGCCTGTTAGTGCGCCCAGCGCCAACAGCTCTGGCCGCCCGAGTCCGACGACTGCGGCCCATGTGTTTGCCGATTTAGGGAGGAAAGGTGCCGAGCCGGTGCTAGGCCCCAGCGGCGAGGTGGTGGATCCCGTCGGGATGCTTGGGTGTATTCTTGATGCTGGTCCATGCGACGTCGGCGTCGAAAGCACCGTCGTGGATGGTACGTCGTGGGGCCGGGAACCGGGTCAGCAGAGGCTGCTCAAAGTCCTTAGACCGGGGGGAATAGGCGTGGAGCAAATCGAACACATCGTTCATGCACTTGACGATACCCTTGGGTTCCACCAACCAGATCAGAGAACAAAAGTCTGGGTCTACGGCAGGGATCCACCGGACGATATCCCGGCACGTGAAGCCATTCATTCTCCCCGCCCTCGACCGCTCCACCAACCTGCACCACCCGGCGTCGCTGCCGGACCGGAAATCCACAACCCGTCAACCCCAGGGATGAAGTACAAGCACTACTCGCCTTCGATCCCCGTATACCTCCTTTACCCGACCAACACTTTCCCTTCGGACCCGCTTACCCATACCACTACAGGCGATAACACCCACCCCGCACATCCGGACGACGAAGGACAGGCGATCGAGCCTGACTCGGTGATACGGAGTATCGTGGGACAACTTATCGCTACTCGTTCGCGCCGCAAGCACTCGTCACCACAGTCAGCAACAACACGGACGGCCCCATCGTCCGGCCGCAAAACCATCAAATTCGGCCTCATGGCGTTCGACGACTCACCCTTGCTCCGCGCCTTCCGTGGCGGCCCTTCCCCTTCTCCTGGGGGAGCAATCCCCACTCCCGTCCCCGCAGATGCCGTCACCCGATCCACTGTGATCCTAGATGACGGAGAAACAGCCGTGGACGTCGTTACCACCGTCAAGAGTCTCGGCCGGACGTCGGAGGACGCAGCACGCGCTTTGTTCCGTGACATGTTGGCGTTCGAGGGTGCGGGTCCCGGTGGCGGTGCGGTCGATGGGAGTGCAATTACTAGCACGGAGGAGGGGGAAGTTGCGTGGCGTACGGATACGGAACACGACGTGGAACCCTCTGCGGGCTCAGAGGATATCTTGCTGCCACCCCTCGGAGGCCAAGCAGACGTGGGTGTGGATGCGATCCTCATCGAGGCGTGCTTGCCGACGGGTGTGGGGCTGGCCGTGATGGAGCGCGTGAACAAGGCTGTTGGCGGTGCTGGGACCGGAAGGGAGTTGGTAACGGGTTCTGCTGCGTCTCCGGGGGCCGTGCAGAAGCGGTTTTGGGTGCATGTGCGGGGATGAGCCGGCGTGCGTGCTGCTCGAATCGAGATTTATCTGTACTTTTTAGAGGATTTGTGTATCATGGATTGGCTGGATCGCTAGGCATCATAATAGGTACAACGGATAGGGGACATGGTGCGCGGGGGAAACAAGTGTACAGAGTGCGTTGTAAGGCCGGGGAGTATTACAATATATAGACCCGTCGTAGTTGGTCGAATGCACATTGTTCAAGGGTGCGAGGACAAGTGACGATGCCCCCTACGGTTTCTTTTGCCATTTCGGAAAGAGCCTAGAGTTCGTAGTCGATTTAGGAAACGTCGCTCCAGTTACCTTTCAGGTGCAAGGCTCGACTACTCACTTTGTGGGAATACACATATCCATTGGGGAACGCCAGCGCGTAATTCTCATCGTCAATCACTTCTCCGCTGATACGACAGACGAGACTGGAATTGGTGTGATGGGAATACGGCACATCTTTGGCCAATACGGCCAAGTACGGCGCACATGTCGGACAGTCAACGTTGCGCTGCGGATGATCCGGGTGTCGATGGAGCGGCGAAGCATCACTCGTTATGGGGATGGAGGGATCGACCACGGTCATCCCTCCCGCCGCACCGCCACCCGTATGGATTGGAGGCGACGAAGCGAGTGACGGGATCGGAAGCATGAGCGCGCGCGAGGAAACTGGGTCCATCGTTGTCGTCGTCCTGTGTCCCTGTCGCTGAGAAGCATCGCCTGCCTCCGTGCTCATCACCACGTCGACGCCGTCGGCGGATTCATGCGGGAGCGTAGTCGCACAGGCTGGAAGCTTGAGGGAGGAAAGTCCGGCAGAGGTGACGAGGGAGAGGATGGGTTGGGAGGGGATCCCATAGATCGAGTTGAATGTCGTTTGGAATTGGTGTCGGAGGGATTCCCAACGCGAGAGATCGTAAAGTCGCTATGGGCGACGAAGAAGCATTGAAAGATTACAGGTGAGAATGGGATCATGCTCACAGTCTCCAGCTCGATCGGCCTCTTACCTTGTATACGCCGACGTTGGTCCCTTGTCCGAAAAACAAGAGCGACATTGCTTGTTCGATTTCCCTCATGTGCGTCTCCTGCCATGTGGCGAGATACTTTTGCGCATACGCCAGCGCATCCGTCTGTTGTTTCTTGCGGCAGAGCTCGATGTATTCTTGTAGACGGAGAGAGAACTCTAGGTAATTCTGCATGGGGTTTGCGCAACGATGTAACGCACCACGTTAATTCACGGTAAGAGGATATTTGGCCGGAATCCCACCTTGGTCTTCTTCAATGTCCCTCTGTTCTCACCGCACCACGCTAACGCTTCCGCACAGCTCTGCTTCTGCACCAATGCGGATTCAATCCTCGCACATTCCTGAAACAAGGCTATATCTACCTGTCCCTGTTCGGTATCGAGGGACCAAATCAGCGCTTCCAATGTTGTTCGCTAAACGCTCTACGTATCTGCGTACTTCAATGTTCCGTTCTTTGGCGTATGCAGCCGCGGCAGCGTGTTTGCCATTTCTCAAAAGGTAATCCACCATGAAACGATCTACGCGTTCCGTTCTCCACCTGATGGACCGAGGCATGAGAAGATGCAGGTGTTGTCACTACGCCATACTGACAGGGATCAGAGGGAAGAAGAGACTTACTTCAACCAAGCTTGATCAGAGTCG
Organism: Naganishia cerealis; assembly: GCA_030039265.1. Taxonomy (NCBI): domain Eukaryota; kingdom Fungi; phylum Basidiomycota; class Tremellomycetes; order Filobasidiales; family Filobasidiaceae; genus Naganishia; species Naganishia cerealis. The sequence continues at coordinate 188,888 of JASBWR010000005.1, read as the reverse complement.
GAGATTGAAGACATGTCTTGCATCTCTGAAAGAACGTCAAGTCGAACTCGTAAGGGCGATTGGGTCGCTGTTGACGGCTGGAGCGCTTCAAGCTGAACGATGTGGAGCATTGGATATCCCTCAGCGATCTCCACCACATGAATCGAAAGAGCATAATGACCGACCTTGCGCTTCAGCCCCTTGATACGCTCCGATCCGGCCTGCAGTTTTTGTAATACTTCTTGCTTCGCCTCTTCCTTGGGGCCTGTAGCCTCATCTCGAGGTGATACTTTGGAAAGGGCTTTGATTGTGGCCTGCGGAGCAATGGAGGCCATAAGAATCGATCGTGCGATAGACTGGCTGTGCTTCCAGAACTCAAACATACTTGGAGAAACGCAAAATCCTTTTCCACCTGCCGCTGTGCCGAGCGGTGGTTTCGACGCATGAGCTCGTAGGGTATCTATGCCATGTGAGGGGAAAGATGACGATGAGCACATCGCGATTCATAAGGCGGAGGTACACGACGGTCCTGACCCTGAGGAAAGGCTCCTCTAGCATTTCCGCTGATGCGTGGTCTAGCTTTCTTTCCGTCATCTTGGGGATGTGTCTGTCGTGTCACTGGGTTGTGGTAGGGAAGGTCTGCCGATGCTATAGACACCTCACACATAGTATCCCGACTCATGACGAGCAGTGCGGACTTGGCCGGGCGGGTGCTCGATCGCCAGCCAGCCAAAGTATAGAGCGTCCTTTTCTACTCTGCATGTACTCTTCCCCATACGTGCCCTATTGCACAGCAGTATCCACAATGGCCGCCAGGGATCAGGCGCTCGCCCGCAAAGCAAACGCCGAACAGGCACTCGAAGTAGCCAAACTACTCTTCCCTGCGTCCACGCCAACGGCTCCAGCGGATAACAGCGTTCAAGCTCTCCTTCAGCGCTTGAACATATCGACTCAACCGGCAGATGGTGAGATAGGGGATCCAGGTCAGGACGTGGCGCGGGCAGACGAGTCGACGAGCAAGACAGAGTTGCTGAAAAAAGCTGCTGAGCGGGGCTTGGACTTGCTGGAGACGGTTCAAGAATGGCTGACTCTAGAACGAAAGAAGACCGAGTTCGGAATGCAGAGCATAGATTGTACGCCTCGCCATTTTCATTACTCGAATACTCAGTAGTATGACTCGAACTGAATAGATTCGCACTTGGATGGCCATAGTCTTGCTCAGTATCCAGCAGAGAGCGTTGATACAGAGAATCACCCAGCACGTCATCGCTTTCTTGCTGCTTCCGTCTCTCAAGGATCTATGCACGTACATCTCTTCAAGAAATCCAATGACAGACAATGCTCCCGCATTCCAGGCATTTGTTCGACCTTTCATATGCATACTTGCACTCTCGATACCTCCGGCTGACTTGGCAAACGCATCCGCCAACGACGCAGACGTACGATCTGAAACCACTCCGCATGTCACCTATGTAACACAGACTTTCCGAAACCCTACGACACTTGTTCACCTGATGGCCGCTTCAATCGTAGTGGGATGGTACGAATCCGTCGCGAGGAATCCTACTTTGTCGATATACTCCTTGACTCGAGGTTACATCCATACTCTTGGAGGTCGAACGGAAACAATCTCGGTCCTCGGTGGGGTCGTACGTCTCACCGCTCCTAAACCAACAAACACAAAAGCACTAGTTTCAGGGGCAAAGGATATAGGGGAAAAAGTACAGGTATCCTGGCCGCCGTATGTTCTCGCGGTGGCGAGGGCGATGATGGCGAGGCAGATCACGATGCCCATGGGAGTGATGGGATTGATGACTTGTACATTCGGAAGTGGTTTAGGGAAGAACGAAGGTGGGTCGCAATACGTGCAAGTCGCAAAAGCATGCGTCTGATTGTTGTGCTGACATGGTCCCCAATAACAGTGGTTGACATGCAGAAACTAGAATATCTCGCCACCTGTGTCGGAACACCGATGAATGAGACGTTGGAGGTAAGTCGCATCCGGATTCTGGCTGGAACAAGTCCATGACCAACTCAAATTTTCTGGCGGCCAGTCATTCTTATCGAAAATCGTCCCTCAACTGATCAAGATCCTCGCACCTAGCGCTCAAGTTGCTTCCATTCGTCCCCCAGCATACACAAGCGCAGCTTCCTTCTGCCTATCAGGCCTAATCTCTCGACATACAGAGGCCACGATGAACATCCTTTCTCCGCTACTACACGCGCCATTCAAGCCGGAAGCCAAATCCGCAGCCGGAACTTCGATGCAACAGGAACACGATAACCACTCGGCTACAGTCGTCACCTCTCCAAAGCAAATCAACGATGCACTCTCTATCCTTTTACCCCTCCTAACATCCACGCCTCCCACCTCAACCATTGTCAGTGCCACTATCTCTCCGATCCTGCCGCAACTTTTCTCCTTGGCCGTCTACCTCGCGTCCGATCGTACGGCGGACCCTTTGACAAGACAAGAGTTACAGGACGTTTTGCGAGCATGGGCGAGACTGGCGGATCGGGACGTGGTGGTCAAGGGCATTTGGGCGATCTTGAACAGTGGTAGAGGATGGGGTCTGACTGATGAGGAAGGCAATGAATTCTTTTGGGATCACTCGACAGGGGAAGATGCTGAAGATGGCGGTATCGCTGTTTGGTATGGCAAGTACGTCGGCGTGAGGCTTTTTCTCTCACTTGACAGTTCACATTCGATGTTGCCCTATCTAGACCGCCCCAAGAACCACTACTCAAAGTCAGACCTTCTGATACCATCGATACAGCGCATATCCAGATCAGTTCAAATGGCCAGCAGCCGAGTCATCATGCAAAGACAGAACCAGGCGCATTCGAGAAGGACATTCTGCCGGAAGTCGATCTCATGCCACCTCCAAAGGAGATTGTTACGTTGTTGAAGAAAGCAGACAGGAAGGAAGTCACGTCGACTCTATATGTAAGATGTCTTCATGCCTATCAGGAGCTCGCACAGGAATTGGAAGTCAGTGAAGCGCATTCCAAGTAAGCCATTGATTTCCTGCATGTCAAGGCTTCAGGCTAATAATCCCTTCGTGCGCTCAGGAAATTGTTGCTGTATCTTCAACTGATCATGCAAATCACAGAAGGCATGTCGGATTCTCTGGGCAACCAAACGGATCAGATTTTGGTCTTCATTGAACAAGCTCTGCGCACAAGTTCGAATGAGGCGGATATCATCACCCATACCAACGGGCAAGATACGGCTGATAGCGATGATGAAGAAGACGAAGACGGGGCTGATGCTGATGCAGAGGCAGAGGCAGTGGATGCAGAGTTGGAAGAGGAGTTGGACGCACGAAGCGTAACCAAACTCGGGCTTATGGAGACTGCTATTCATCTTCTGCTTGCGACTTTGCAATGTAAGTGATAATGCCGTCAAGCGAGGTGGTGCAGGCCTAACCATTTACATGTGCGAAGCCAATCCACGACTCAACTCTGTCGATCAACCTATACTCTTGATTATCGAGAAGGAAGTTGAAAATCTTACTCGGCACCGCCTGGCTACTGTTCGTGCCATCGCACGCAATGCTAAACTTCTTTTATCAGTCAAAAAGGCTATGACAAGCGAGACGGAATCTGCTTTCGGTCCAGAACAACGGTCTTCGACGATGGAACAATACCAAGAAGCCTTGCGATGCTTACAAGATCCGCTTCTACCAGTCCGGGGTCACGGTTTGATTATTTTACAAGGCGTAGTCAAGGCTCCCGATTTCGACAAGGCGCTTGTTCCAGCAATCATGGACATATTCCTTCAAGCCTTGCGTGATGAGGATTCGTTCATGTACCTAAATGCCGTTCGGGGTCTGTCGAGTATGGTTGATGGATTAGGAAAGGAGGTTCTGCAATCCTTGACATCGGCTTATGTAAATGGCTTGGATGGCGGAGCAAGTGCGCAGCTTCGCAAGGAGGAATTGGATTTCAGGTTAAGGATCGGCGAGGCTTTGACGCAATCTGTTAAGCGATGTGGAACTGCTTTGAGCATATATGGTAAGCTCTTCTCACGAACACTTCCCCCATACCTCTTGACTGACTGTGATACGCCTGTCTAGCAAACGTCCTCGTGCCCAGGCTCAACCGCGTTTTCCCTCAAGCCTATCTACCGACCGTTCTGCGTGCATCGGCATTGTCCATCCTGTCCACATGTGCGGATGTGGATTGGCGGGCCGTCATCCCTTGGGCACAGGATCTTCTTGGAGCATGTCTTGATCTTCTACAACTAGAAAGTGTGCGATCGTCTACCCGTCTACCAACCAGCGAAGGCTCTGAAGCCGCCCCTGCTCAGCCCGTGACAGAACCTCTGAATACCCACGATGGCAAACACCCAGCATTGCGTCGGGCAGCGCTTACATTTCTGGGTCTTCTCTTCAATTCGATAGCGACGTCGGAGCAACAACAACGGGAAACTTACCTAGCGCGGGAGCAGTCCATGGGGACACCGACCATTACGATGGCCTCGAACGCCTTGCGACCGCCGGTTACAGATGGAACACCCATAATTCATCCTGGGCTAATGCAAAAGGCTGGAAATGTTTTAGGATATTTGCAAGCCACCGACGTGGACTCGCTCGCGGCTCATCAAGCCGGAGAGGCGCTGTACATACTGCGGCAATTGCGGTGGCCTGTCATAGGGAGTTAAGAACGTCTTGTCAATACGATGATTCATTGACATTATATGATTCTGCGAAGTCACAATATCCCCGCTTGAAGCTGTAGCCATTGGCTTATTCTGAAGGAGGGACACAGCATTTGTCATAAGACGCGCTGTTTGGTATGATGAATCTAGCGATGATGGGTACCACATCGCCTGTGTAGTTGACTCAACTGACAGCCATATTATTCTATATTAATGATATATAACAGCGGAAGATTGAGCTATTAACAGCTATACATCTATAAGCTAGTAGTCTCCCAAAAACCAGGGTTGCGAAAAACGATACAGATACCAATGAATGTACAACGTGATGTAGCCGGTGACCGTGCTGAAACAGTTCCGTCACGACGGCAAAAGCTATGCGACACAACATGCATGATCTCTCGTTGCCGCTAGAAACTGAAATGCATGAACCATGGGTTCAACGCAACTACAAGTGATAGACAATGAGCCTCATGAGTTCGGAAAGGGGCAAGGTAACAACTTACTTGGATACAGAATGTGCGATCCAGCCACAAGAGATAACGGGACAATGGCTTCAATCGATGTCACCCTCCAGCTGTCTGGCATGACAGACGATGTCGTGACAATGAGGCCAGCCTAGACTTGAAGAGTCAGTATCGACCAATTTATGGTTATGACAGGTGGCTTACCACTACAATAACGTTGACGGGCAGAGAGAACCTGAATTTGCGGAAAATGGCCGGCACTTCCTTGAAGAAATTCGATACTTCGACAGTCTTGAGCGTGGCTGCCCAGGTCATCTGGTATCCTATCATGTGGCAGATAAGCGAGGTCGAGATCTGCCAACTTAATCCAGTGAAGAAGATGGAAAAGAAAGCTGCAAAAACAAGCGTTAGGAATAGAGTTTGTTGAACAAGCGTGATGATCGTATATGGCTTACGCATAAACATGATTTGTTTGGTAGCGAAATCCCCGGTATTCTTGACCTTCAATCGGTAACGAAGGACGATAGAAGCCAAGTTGCCGAGACCAGCGAATAGACAAATGCAAACAAATGTAACCTTCCATCCGCTTAGATAAAACTTGTCAGTCGGGACTGCAATAGGAACTGCATCAGACCGGAGCGTTGATTTCTTCGAACTGCCATCACTTACTGTCAAATCCAATCAGAACATAATTCAGCATGGTCAGTGGCCAAGAGGAAGCAATGGCGTAATAAGAAAAGATGTATGCGAGGACTGAGATCTTGCAGTGGATGGGAATGTTGCTCCAAAGATATTGGCGGAATAAAGGAGTGAAAGGCCCTCGGAATAACCAATACCGGAAGGGATGGAAAATCAATTCGGAGCAACCCCAGGCATATTTCTGCCACCTGTTGACCTCGTCATCACAGGTCAAAGAAACACCCTCTTCGAATTGGTCGTCGGAATAGGTTGCCCATCGAAGAACGTAGCCTTTCAATTGGAGAGCCAAGGACAAAGCAAAATCTTCGGAGACGTGCGATTCCGACCAGATTTTCCGAACCCCGTCTTCTTCGAACATGATTTCCTGCAGCGCGGACCAGCGTAAAAACGCATTGTGACCGACGAAGGGTGCTGTGGAGCCGTTGGAGCAACAGAAAGAGATGGCGAGTTGAATACTCCTTGTGAAGTGCGCAATACCGTTCTCGAAGAAATGATTTGCCACCTGCATCACCCCGGAAGAATGCTGAATAACCGCGACTTCTGGACTGAGTGCGAATTCGCTAACGGCATCGGCAAAGCAGTCCTCTGGCACCCGCGTGTCGGAATCGATGATAAGAATATAGGATCCACTGATGCAACCGATATTAACCTTTCAGTTCGAATAACCACACACGAGGCAGGTCACTGCACTTACATCCGTATGTTACCGGCTGCCCAAGCACGGCCTTCTAATTCCTCCTGGGCGAGAGCCAGAGCTGTCTCATATAGATCCAGCTCATCTTGTTCATGCCAAAAGTACCCAAGGCCCCCTTTCCTTGCATGTGCTTCAGGGCGCAAATCGTCCATTATTTCCTCAACACGCAGAGACAGTTGAATAGCGAAATTCATGTTGCTGGCTTTCTTGAATCGCCCTCTACGCTCGAAGCCGTCGACGCCATGTCCCGGACGAGCCACGAAAGCCATGTTGTTATCGTAGTAGAAGTTTCTTCTGGCCTCGACGTCTTCTGGGCTAATAAGCTGGAGACCATCATCGCACACTAGAATGGAAACTGAACCACCTTGTCTCTCGTATACAGACTGCGCCGCTTTCAATGATTCGATCGTTGGCATGATGACCTCCTCCAGTGATTCTTTGTATACCGGCAACCAGACTGTCACATGCGGCAACTCGCCCATAGTTCGTTTAGGAGCAATAGCGCTGTAATAAGCTGAGTTCTGAGTCACTTGTCGAATAGGTCCTAGGATTTGCCACTATTCAACCGGATCGGAATCAGTCGCTGTCATTCATAACTAGGAAACACAGATCACTTACTATAGAGCCGACAAGGCACTGAACGGCAAACTATTCATCAAGACCCGCAGAAATTAGCGATCGGCGGTGCCATCGTTAGATAGATCCATATGTCACCTACAGCAGCAACACAGGCTAGAAGAGGAGCAGTTACGATCAACACGAAACGGGTTGCTTTCCCGTCTAGCAAGTACTCTTTGATCAATGTACCTAAAGGACGAAACGGAATCAGCACAATCAGAAAAAGAAGCTTCAAGGCTGATAACTCACGCCAACCCAGAGAGAGAAGCGCAAGTATTATGATGACGGTTAAACCAGCAGTCACAGCATCGTAAAGCATCACAGGCCTTTCTTTCCAGCGTTGCTTCGCTTGCAATGTTGCCAGATCTTCTGCATCCATGGTAGAATCCACCTCTGTTTTCTCACTAGCATCTGCCTCCTTCTCTCCCTGCTGAATGGCTCGATTCAAGGCCTCCTTCTCCTGTTGTGCGTGAACGTCCAGGTGAGCAGCAAACCCTTGCTTCCTCGTTTGCTGTTCTTGATGCCAGATGTAATCGATGAGTGCCTGCTCAAGGCTTTCCGTTGCTGCAACGACATTCTCCACGGCATCGGCCCAGACACAGAGCACGCCTTCATCTCGAACGAAAGCGGCGTATTGATGCTTTCTAGCACGAGCAAGATGGGATAGCTCGTCCAGAATTTGTATTCGGGTATCGGCATTGATCGTAAACTCAGCCATGTCGGGAGTACTAGAGTGGAAAATGGGCCCGAACAGTCAGTATGTACATGGATTTAAGCTCTAAGTTCAAACATACATGCAAGTAGACATAACCGTTTTCACAATGGGTGATTTGACCTTGAACGCCACCTGGAAAGCTTGTCATGTCAGTTCAATTCCTTGCTAAAGGGATACGAATTTGGCGATACCACTTACCTCCGGGTTCAAAGCTGTAACAGCTGTTTCGAAAGCAGCTAAACCAGGCAGATTCGCTGGATACACCCTTTGGATCCCAGTTTTTGCTCGGATACATACGCCGGTCGCTACATGTTTGCTACTGTAGGTTCTACGCTTCTCCTTTGCCGTAACTGGAGGTCTCTGAAACCATTTCTTCTGTTCACAGCCGAATCTGAACAGGTAATCTGCCATTACGTCGAGAGCATCATATCCGTCTCCTACTGGAACGGCTATTGATGGCGAAATCGGAGCACTAGGCAAAAGTCTAATAGAAGTATGCATTGCGGGTTCGTCTTCGTCATCACTTAGGTCGTCTTGGTATTCAGTTGACAGCCGTCCAAATGGCGAAGATGTCGGTACTGCTCCCATACTTATCGTACTGTCCCCTTCAAGAGTGAGGTCAGACTCTGCATACGATTCCCTACTTAGTCGTTTTGACCGCGATCGAGAACGAGAACTTTGATGATTGCGGTGCCTGGAGGATTTCTTGCGACCTGAACCATGCTTTCTGCCATGACGCCTCTCTTGCTCTGTATCCTCTTCCTCTACGGCTGATGGCCAACCTGGATAGTCATTATCCAACGTTTCGATTCTCTGCTCTTCTGGCTCTATTTCCTCGTCGGACGCCAGTACGTCGGCTTCAAGCTCGAGTTTGAAAACATCGTCAAAAGCGCGACCCGCATAGTTGTCTGTCTTTTCGTTGTCGTAGGATGTTTCAGTTGCGAGGGGAAGAGGTGCCCTTGGAAGTGTTGGGATCAACGCTTGACTGAGCCTCCTGCCAATATTGAAGCCAGGTTTGCCATTGTGAGAGTTTTCGAGAGCATTGGCTCCAGCAGTTCCAGCGAAGCCGATAGAGGAAGATCTGATGTTTGGAGCTACATGCGTTTCTGCAGTGAACGCAGGGGCTCTTCGTCGTGAGAATACACCCATGTGTACGCGGTAATTATTTGGCAATGTCGATGCTCTTCAACGTGCTGAATGATTGTCGACCTCGAGATGGTGGCGCTTCACGGCGTGCGTCCCGGTGATGGTAAGCTGATGATGGGAACAAGACTTAGGGACAGGAGCCAGCTCCTTGTACTCCTAGAAGAAACGATCGAGTCTGGCACCCAACTATGTTGCGAGTTCACTACTATCACGGATGAGTGGTGCGAATTTCGACGGGCTGTGGGAGGGTTATTGACCATGCAATACCTGATCTGGTTGACTTGCTGGTTGACCTCGTAATGTTGAGGTGTCCTCTACGAAACTCTTCACGTGCATTCGCAGGGAATGCGATCTGCCCTGGGCTGTCACTCTGCATCGAGTAAAACATGTCTAGATACTGGCTAAGATGCTGCGAAGTGCTGAGTTTGGCAAGTGATTGTCCTAGAAGCGGAAAGCCTGTTGGGGCTAACAAGAGGTAACTCGCTTCATGCAGCTGCTCTCCACAAGATCCATTTAGCAATCTTTCAGCCTTTTGCCCTTTTTGATGATCTGAGACATGATTGTTTAACTGAGATGAACATTCACTCGGCAACTCAATCGGCGCATTCCGCGCTCCGGCGGCTCCTCCGGCTGTCGGGTTTCCTTTCAACACCCAGAAATAAAGCATCCGGTCGCCTTGAAAATCGTCGGAGCTCCTTGGCAGCTTACTTGACCTGCTCGACCCTGTCGACAGCTTGCTGGAGCGCAGGGAGAGTCGCCAGGGGCATCCCCTCTTCAGCAAGCTCCTCAGCAGATCTCTCAGCAGCTTCCTCGGCTAGCTCCTTCACACCATCTCGAGATTATCGAGGCTCTATCGAGCGGGTTATCGTTAAACATGTGAACGATCGCCCGTCAGGTACGAAAGCCACTGTTGTGCCATATGGCTGGTAAAGCTGCTGATGGGCAGCTAGGCGAGCTACTGTCATAGCCCTGACCAGCTGCCTATTACGAAGCTGTTACAGCAGTTCGCGCCATTTGACGGATGGCTGGTAATAATAACACGAGCTGTCTAGCTAGCTGTCTATTTCACGTAAAGCGCCGAGTTATGCGCTAATTTTAAAAGGCTGGATAGCGCCATAAGCTACTTTCAGCTCTTGGTTGGATTCTTTTCTTCTTGGATGTTTGGCGGTATAGTTCAACGTTGTTACAACATATGGAAGCTTCCCTCCAATTTATGCTCTCCTACCGCATTGTTGGCTGCTCAGTTCACCGCATTCATTCCGTCCAAGTATAACGAGGAGCTTCCGGTGGACAAATCCGCAAAGTTGAAAGCACAGAAAGAGCAAAGTCCATTCGCCAGTAGAGGACTAGTAGACCTTGCGATCGTTAATTGGTCACACCGGCTTGAACAACATGGAGGCACTCATAGAGCTCAGGGTGATAAAGATTACTCATCGGAAGATCCCGCCGGAATAGCTGCCGGCATGGTAAGCTCATGGGAAGCATCCAAAAGGGGAGTGGGGATTTGCACTTTCCGAAACAGCCGTTCCCATTCTGGGATCATAATCAGCTAGATAATACGAGCGAAGATCAGCTTTGTGTGGCTGAAAAGCTGCTAGGTTGGTACACCGGGTCCTAAAATGAGGCGCCAAACACGTTTCACAAATGGGAATATTCTCAAAAGCTGCTGAATTCTTCCGTTCCCTTGCGGAAATCAGGCACGCTTCTTGGCCATTTTGTCCCGGGCAGAATTGCAAAACTCACTCAGGGGTCAGGGGCAGGAAATTCTCTAATGGTTGCCGAAGCTGTTGGCTAAGGCCGAAGAGGGGAACATTGTGAAACCAAAAGTCTCACAGAAGTGTTCAATTTGTGTTGATTCTTCAGAGTTTCTTCCTCAAATGCCGCCACCGACAATAAAGCCTGACGCCCTCATCATGCTGATAGTCTTTCTATGGTGTGAAATTTAGCCTCTGGCCGTATCATGTGCGGCGGTCGATCCTTGACAGGACGATGTCTTGGTCAGCTTGTTGGCTGTGCACGATGCGCTAGCTACTTCGTCTCGGCCACGACAGTATCGATCTGTCACCAGTGAGGACTTTTCCGAAGATAGCAACTATGGATGGAGAGACAGCTCAACACCCCGTCCCACAGGCACGATCATAGCTTCGCTTGCCTCAGAGATTACCTCCTCCTCCTAGAAGATCACCCCATGCCAATTATAACGGTGCTGGTCGCAAGCTCAAGCAATCGATACCTGTCACCACGACGCCCACGCAACAGAGTCTCGAAAGGGTTGGAGAAGTAAAGCTAGAAGTAAGCATGGTAGCAAGCTCCATAATATCTATTGCTGACAACGTCCAGTTCGCTTCTCCCGTTCGACTTTCCCTTCCAGCTACGCTCATCAGCATCGAGCGCATCTTCCCCTCAAATACCATACTCTCAGCAACACTCGGTCTATTAGCGGCTCAACACTCGGCACATCTGGCTGCCTCATTACGCCAACTCATTGTGTGATAATCACCATGCAAATGAATCTCCGGAGACGGCTGTCTTCGATAGTGGCCCCTTTCACGGTTTCTCGGCCAGTCCCGCCAGGCGTTGCACCCGAGTCAAGCTACATCGATGAGAAGACATCGCACTACAGAGAAAAGGACGAAGATGATGCGTCGTCTTCCAACGAGGATCACGGCCGAAAATCATACGATTTTTCAGAAGCGGCGTCTCGTCGTTCCTTTGACACATCCCGGGCGGGCAGCGAATATGCTTCAGACGACGACAGTCAAGATTCATCCGGCTCCGACGCATCCTGGAATTCAGAAGATGAGTTTGAAGTCGGTGATAAATACGATCTCATGGCCAGTCACCTGTACCAGGTAGCAGAAGGAAAGGGATGGTTTCGTTCATCCAAGGCATGGGGTAACAGTACGGGTATTGTTTCCATTCGGTAAGTGAAATAAGTCCGGATGACTGTCCTTTTTGCTAAATTGTTCCTCTCTTAACCTCAGTGTACGTCGGCGAGAATTCAGAACATATCCTGATTGGAAGAGCAAACAGAAGCGATCAACTGCGATAAAAGAGGCCTTGAGAGAATGGGAGCAAGCTGTCTGTCTTTTAAATCCTGAAGTTGCCTTGCGAATATCCTCCAAGGTAGTCCAGGCAATAATGGCAAGAGCGTAAGTTGAGATCAGCCTCGGATGTGCGATAACCACAGCTGATTTTGCGGAGATCTTTTCAGGGAACCCGATGCGCATGAAATCGTGATCGATGTCAATACTCGAATTCAAGTGTTGGATGAAATGTCCCATTTAGCTGGTGCCCGAAAACATCAATGTGCAGCCTTTATCCGCTCGGAAAACTGCTTAATCGTTTGGACAGATGAAGTGGAAACCGTAATCGAATCTGCCGAAGCGCTGGAACAACGTATGATCCATTACGTTTGGACCGGACGTCACAAGGAGACAAAGATGGTGGGCGAAATGTTGTCCTCTTCACAAAGGAATGGTAACCCAGAAAAATCATCCGGTGGTCTTGAATCAGACGAGAAGGATCTGGCAATGATCGAGGAAGATATTGGTCGAGAGGAAGGTGAATGGTCTGCAAACGATCGTCGGCCTGTCATGCTATATGCGCCTCTTGTTTCCGGTCTCGCCATTATCCTCAACTGTGTTTTCGTTTCTTCCGGCATACGAAACCTCATCAAAGAAGCCCTGTTAGATTCCAACTACACTCGTTTCGCATTGTTAGCAACGGTGCCGTTCGGTTTCTTACTCGCTACTGTGAGTCTGACATTGGTTAATGTACACTACTCGAATCGCAAACGCTGATTGTTTGGTGTTATCCTCACTAGTTCTTCTGCATTTGTGTCATCGGTAACCTGTGGCAAATGTTTGGCCCTATCGCTCATTTCCGAGAAAACAGCTCGTACTATTCGGGTAAGGCACCAGTACGCATGACGGGTATATTGCCTCAGATTACTATTATGATGCCAGTCTACAAGGTGAGTAATGTTTTATCCGTCATAAAACTCGATGACCTGCCTTGATCGCTGATTACGTTTTACTTGGTTTCGTCGACTTACTAGGAGGGTCTCGAAGGTGTTATCATACCTACAGTCGAATCTCTGAAGGTAGCCATGGGCACATACGAACGTCAGGGTGGTTCTGTCAACATTGTCATCTGTGACGACGGTATGCAAATCTGGGAACCTGAGGAAGCGGGGCGACGAAAGGCATACTATGAACGCAACAACATCGGATGGTGCGCTCGACCGAAACACAATCACAACGGCTTCATCAGAAAGGGCAAGTTCAAGAAGGCTAGCAACATGAACTTTACGAACAAAGTATCTTTGCGAGTTGAAGAAATCATGGACGAACTTCGACCACAGCCTCCTTCAGAGGACCTCGACTGGCACTGGTCACATGAGGACGAACAAGACATTTATGAAGAGGCTTTGGCTCGTGCTCTTGAAGAAACCAACGGCCTCGCTTGGGCAATGGGTAACATACGAATTGGAGAGATAATTTTGATCATCGACTCAGACACTCGAGTGCCGACCGACTGTTTCTTGGATGCCGCCTCCGAGATGCATTGGGCACCCGAACTATCCATTATTCAACACGAAAGTTCTGTTATGCAAGTTATCGAGCACTACTTCGAAAACGGTATCACCAGTTTCACGACCCGTATCAAGTGAGTAAAGTGACAAATTGCTATCTCCTGGTAGAAGTGGCTGACCCTTTGCCGCTCGCTCCTGTTCGCAGCTCCGCTATCTCTTTCTGTGTCACCAATGGAGAGGTCTCACCTTTCATTGGCCACAACGCCTTTTTGCGATGGGCAGCCGTGCAAGACGCCGCATTCGTTGATCCAGATGATGGAATCACCAAGCAATGGAACGAATCTTGTGTTTCCGAGGACTTCGACTTGTCGCTCCGTATCCAGATGAAAGGCTGGACTATGCGATGGGCCTCGTATACGAACGGTGGTTTCCAAGAAGGTGTCTCGCTTACCGCAGTAGATGAGCTTAACAGATGGCAGAAATGTAAGTCGCCAGTGCACGGCATTCGCCATCAGCGTTACTCATGAGCGTCCTTGCCTTGAGTAGATGCCTACGGTTGCAGTGAAATGTTGTTCAACCCCATTTCAAAGTGGTTTTCGCGAGGACCTATCAACAAGCTGTTCAGGCTATTCGTCTGGTCGCATATCCCGATTCATTCGAAGATTTCTACTTTGGCATACATCTCGAGTTACTACGCTATTGCCTGTGCCTTCCCTCTCTCTACTGTGAACTGGATCCTGATAGGCCTTTTCCGTAAGTTGGCATGTTTGTGAGTATATCATGTCAAGTCAGGTCTCTAATGACTCTCGCTCGTCATCTCTCATTCTAGGTGACTCTTTAGATCTCTTTTATCTCCAGTCCTGGGACGTCTTCCTCACATGTGTGGTCATTTTCTGTGGCCTTTCCAACATCTCATCAGCGATCTTCCAGTACCGGTTGAAACAGAACTCTCTGGGTGGTGCGCTGATCGGCAATTTCAAATGGCTGTTCTTTTTCTTCTTTTTCTTTTGTGGCATGAGCTATCACCTTACCACGGCTTTATTGGCCCATTTGACTGGATACGACATGTCTTGGGCAATGACAGAAAAGGAAGTCGACTTTTCGAATTTCTTCAAGGAAGTACCAGCCATCTTCAAGCGGTTCTGGACTGCATTCATCCCAGCTGTCCTCGTCGTGATTGGTTGCGGTGTCATGGCATCGCCTTACATTCCCGCCGGATATCGAATCTTGGATTTCACCGCTATTCTTCCTGCCATGGCTCAAGCAGGATCTCATATCTTGTATCCTAGTGAGTCACATTCCTCCACCAAAGGCGCGCTCGATGCACAACGAAACTGACTTCTTCGCCTCGGTCATCCAGTTGTTCTGAATCCGTGGTTGATGCACTTCAGTTTCTAAAGCCTTCGGCCAGCAATAAGAGGAGGACAGGCAATTTGCACCTTGACGTACAACTTTTAACGGCGCTCGCTGTTCTTTCAAAGGGTTGTTTCGCACGTAGCCCGCCATGATCGAGACAGGCAGCGTTATCGGTTCCTGGGTTCGATGGGCTGGTTTCAGTGGGTTTTTGTAATGTAGCATTATACCTTGTATCAAAGAGGAATAGATCGGAAGGCCAAGGCGTGCCTCTAAGAGATTTCTGGCCAAATAATGTAGTGAAACTACATGTCCACATATAATATTATTCAAACAGGGAAAACGACTTGGTATATATGTACCAATCATGCTGTACAGACGCTGTCTGGTCTATATTAAACAACGTTCCCATAGCACTGATACTCTTTGCTTAGTCAGTTGCCCATTCCCTTCCTCCTTATTAACCGCTATCAAACGTCGAACGAGGAAGGTCTTGGCGGCCTACGTGGTTATGTCGGACGATTGGTAGAAAATAGAGACCGACGATTCCATCCCGACGCTGGTTCAACAGGCTAAGTCGGCCTTGACTCAGATTTTCAAGATTATGCGCACCTCGTCAGATAAGGCAACAAGGACAAACAGCAAGGGACTATCTACATCCACCCAGACGGTTCTCCCAATGATGACTGACAGCCTCGGCCTCTCTCCTGAGATCCGCTTGCTACAAATGATTCCGTGAGTGGTGTGATCGACATAACCGACCTTATAGCAAGAAGATCAATCTCGATGCATCGCTGTCTCTTGTCCTAACTACATCGTCTTGTCCATGTCGTGCTTGTTTACCTCTTCCGCAATTCCTAGAGCGCTTGATGAAGGTTCAAAGGACAAGGGCTTACGCAAACCCGTCTCACAGCTACACTCAATACAAGTGGAAGCCGCTGATGTTGCGACCGAACGAGGAGCGAGCTACTAACATCCTTCGATGACAGACGTATGATCTGTCGCATTCCCTTATGGAGAGTATCTCACAAGGTAACCATTCTTCAAGCTGCAGACTTCCTCAACCTCTTGAACATCGGCAAGTACACGAGATTGTGTTGCGCAGAGAAAGGCGAGAAATCTTTCCCAGCAAGGGCTGTTCATTATTAGGTGGGCGCACGCCACTGGAACCGCGGATGATCGATTCGAGTAGTCGCCAGCAGTCTACTTGGTTCCCAAGATCGAAGAATTGCCATTGATTTTTCGCAATATCTGCTGGACACATTATAACAGACGGGTAACGAGAGACTGTCAGCTCACAAGACTGGTTTACAGACAGCCTTTAACATGGGGCTTGACAGCGATTCACAGGCAACAGTTCAAACGCTTTCGAAGTATAACGTCATGAAATGATACACCAACTGGCACACAGTCACCCTTAACACATGCCCGAGTACAAAATTCTATGTAATATCTATAATATAGTATGTAGTTTATTATTACCTTGCTATATGCAAAATACGTTTGCTGAGCAAAGCTTGAGAGTCGCCGAGTAAAGATACAACAATTTCGCAGTTCGTCACAAGCGTAGCCTTCTCTAGAAGGTAAAGTGTACAAGCCAGGGATTCAAGGCGACTGTAGATACGATAAAGCTCACGGTTAGAACATGTCCAAGTGGAGTACATGCTGATATTAAACTTACTTGGATATAAGATATGGCAAGCTGCGATCGAAGCCATGGGAACGATGGCTTCTATACTATTAACCCGCCATCCGTCCGGCATGATTGAGGAAGTAGTAAGACCCATACCAACCTACAAGAACAGACGACAGAAGAAAGTAAGTCATCAGGGATGCTATAAGAGGTATTCGAAGCTTCTTACGATAATCAAGATGTTTGCCGCCAATGTGACTTTGAATTTCTTCAAGATAGCCGGCACTTCCTTGAAGAAGTTAGACGCTTCCACTGTCTTGACCGTGGCGGACCACGACAACTGATAACCAACCATATGGCAGATGATGGAGGAAAGAATATGCATGCTCAATCCAGAGAAGAAGACGTAGAAGAAAACTATAGAAGAAAGATGTTAATGAAGGTCTCCGCTGAAATCTGTCTCTCCTGCTCACATATGTAGGCAAGTTGATTGACTGCAAAGGCTCCACAGCCAGGTGTTTTCAGTCGGTACCGGAGAATCACGGCTGCGAGATTTCCGAGACCAGGGAACAAAACCAAACAAGTGAACATGACTTTCCAGCCATTGAGGTAGTAGCTATCGATCGGAACTGAGTTCAGAAGGAGCAATGAGATTAATACGATGTAAGTTTCCCCCCAAGATATCCCGCCTTACTGGATAGTCCAATGAGTACGTAATTGAGAACAGTTAACGGCCACGCGAAACCGATGGCGTAGTAAGAGAAAATGTAACCGAGCACCGAGATCTTGCCAGCGAGCGGAATGTTACTCCATAGGTATTGCCTGAACAGAGGACTGAATGGTCCACGAGTGAACCAGTACCGTAATGGATTGAAAATCAATTCGGAACATCCCCATGCGTATTTCTGCCATCGGTTGACTTCATCATCACATGTGAGCGAGACACCTTCCTCGAACTTGTCGTTTGAATAGGTGACCCAACGGACGATATAACCCTTCAGCTGTAATGCGAGCGAGAGAGCGAAATCTTCTGAGACATGGTGTTCAGACCATACTTTTCGGACGCCGTCTTCTTCGAATATGATTTCTTGCAATGCGGACCACCTCAGGAAGGCATTATGACCAACGAAGGGACCCATAGTACCGTTTGCACAAGAGAAAGAAATGGCGAGCTGGATACTGTGAGTGAAGTGTGCGATTCCGTTCTCGAAGAAATGGTTCGCAACCTGCATGACACCTGAAGAGTGCTGAATGATGGCGACTTCGGGACTTTGCTCGAACTCGCTGACCGCATCGACGAAACAGTCCTCGGGAACACGGGTATCAGAATCGATAATGAGAATGACCTCGCCACTGAAGAATAGAGGGACCGCGGAAATGTCAGACGGGCCGTTATAGTATGATAATCATAAAAGCTAAGTGTACTCACATTCGAATGTTGCCATCCGCCCAAGCTAGACCTTCGGATTCTGCGATGGCTTGACTCAGTGCGGCTTCATAGAGAGACTGCTCGTCTTCGTCACTCCAGAAATAGTCCTCGCCCATCGCCATTTGTGCGGTCGGTCGCATTTCATCCAGAATTTCCTCGACTCGAAGCGAGAGCTGAATAGCAAAGTTCATGTTAGACGCCTTCTTGAATTGGCCTCGTCGCTCGAAACCGTTGACACCGTGACCGGGACGTGCGACGTAGGCCATATTGTTGTTATGATAGAATTTCTTGCGCTCTTCCACCTCTTCTGGGCCGAGGAGTTGCAGACCGTCGTCGCAAACCAGGATCGAGACTGAACCACCTTGACGCTCGTAGGTGGCTTGCGCCACCTTGAGCGACTCAACAGTTGGCATAATCACGGCTTCGAGATCTTCCTTGTAGACAGGAAGCCAGACGGTCACATGTGGCAGTTCTCCCAGAGTTCGGGTAGGAGCGATAGCACTGTATGTCTTGGAGTTGCGCGCGACTTGATTCACCGGACCAATGATTTGCCACTACAAGGTTTGAAGAACCGTTGTCAGATACCATAGACAGGCATTCAATCCAAATATGGACTTACAATCGAACTTATCGCAGTCTGCGCAGCGAACTATCATGACCGGAGAAGCAGGGTGAGTGATGCACCAGGTGAAGCTATCCAGCGTGCGTTACTTACCGCCATCAAGGGTACGAATAGGGGGGCGCACAACATCAGGACCAATCTTAGCGGTTTCCCGTCAAGCATGTATTCTTTGAGCAAGGTTCCTATTCAAAAGACGGTCGACTCAGCGAAAACTCGGCGATTCCTAGGAGAGGGCATTCTTACTATAACCCAGCGAGAGCAAGAAGATCATCAGGATGACAGTGAACCCTACGAGGAATGCCTCATACATCATGACAGGACGAGCGCGCCATTCGTTCTTGCGTGACGTGACACTGGGGTCTTCCACATCGGCCCCGTCTGTCTTTTCGGATTTGGCTTCCGCTTGAGCCGCATTCGCCTTGGTCTTCTGTTCCTCGTGGCTCCAGACAAAATTGAGAAGCGCCTTCTCCAATTTCTCGACATCCGCAACGATAGTCTTGACACTATCAGACCAAACGCACAAAACACCCTCGTCTCGAACAAACGCGGCATATTGATGCTTTTTTGCACGAGCCAGATGCGGCAATTCGTCTAATATTTGGATACGGGTGTTGGCATTGATGGTGAACTCCATGTCGTCCGGGCACCTACGAAGGAGCCATAGGCGTGAGTTGCGATTCGGGGATTGTTGAAAGCTTGATACTTACATATATGTTGCCATGATCGACATTACGATAGGGGAGCGAATTTTGAACGCGACCTGTTCACAGAGAGTCCAGTTCAGTCAAAAGGTTACCGCGGAGATGCAGAAGAATTGCGTTGCACCTACCGCAGGATTTAGTGCGGCTACTGCCCATTCGAACTCTGACATGCCGGCGCAATCCAACGGATACGACCTTTGCCCACCATTGTCGCTTCGCAAACAAAGACCAGTGACTACCTGGTCGCTATCGTAATAGTAGCTCTCTTCATCCACAGGCTGAAACCATTTTTTCCAGTTGCAGCCATATCGAAATAGGTGGTCGCCCATGATGTCCAGAGCATCGGTATTGCTGATTGTGGGGCGGTGAGAGTAATCGATCGACTTTTCGTCATAGGTGTTGAAACTGGTAGTAGACATATTGAAATTGCTCTCCATTCCGGGAGTCTGCGGTTCCATGGCATCATCATCGTCGGCGCCTTGGAATTTTTCAGGATCAGCAGTCGCCTTTGTTTCGATTGCCGGAAGGCTCTTCTTTCGAGAAAAGACGCCCATTGTGATGTGAGGTATTGGTGCGAAGGATCAAGGACACCGTTACTAATGCGAAGGTGGGGGCCTAGCTAAGTTCGTCAACTGCAGGCAGGGGCAAAGTAAGGGAATGAGTGAATCTGTATATATGAGAATTGGCTGACCTTGCTAGCTGCCCTGCTCTGCCAGCCAAAGTCTGATGCCTCCTCTCTCTCTCTACAGGAGCCTGAAGCACTGAAAATTACAGCGAACATCCCGCATCGGCTCTCGTAACCTCCAGAGCTACCTCCAGGTAGTGACTGGTCGGAAGGGTAGCGTAACTGAACTGCTAAAACGAAGTGAGCCGCTTCGGTTTCGGGAACCGGACCCATTGTCAGAGCCTGCAATATCCGCAGCTGTATGTGGCGGAAGACCTCAGGGAGCTGTAGAAGCTACTGCAGAGAGCTAGGACAAGTCAAGATAAAACGCCGGTATCGATGTACTTAGTGCACCTCGATAGCTGACTCGACAAACACAGCTGCAGTAATTGTGCTGACAGGCGATCGATCGCGGCATGGCGTACAGAAGATAGCTTGCATTACACTGGGAAGCGAATGTATCATGTTACGGTAGGACCAGGAGTTTCTTTCCAAACTCTCCCTGCCAGCTCCCCCATTTCGCTCTCTACCAGCTAGAAGAGACATCACAGACATGGGGAAGCTTCCAATCAGAATCGCACGCCGGGAGAGATACAGGTACATACGTAGTGGTTTGAATTCCGTCTGTAGAACAGCGGGTGACGGGCGGGACTTGTTCTGAGATGCACCGGGAGAAGAATAGGTACAGAACCGACGATCTTCGAACATCGCTTATCAAAAGCATGTCTCATGTCTCGGCTTCTCCTCGCGGCCAGGGTGACAAGTCGGTTACTTTGTGCAGCTCTTCCCGCCTTCTGTTTCCCCTGCAGACAAAATGCTGGAGAACCTGAACCCAAGAGCTAATCCGAATAACCGGAGGAATTTCTCAGCATTATAAGCGTGCCTTGCCGGAAACAGCCTTTCCTCGTAGGAAAACCGTCTTTAAATGATTTCTTCCTGTTTTGCGATCATTCTCCCGGGGCCAGTGCTCTAAAATTCTTCTACAGTGACCCCAAAAGAGATATACCACCTTAAATAGCCCGAAAAAGTGCCAAAGAATCGATGATTCGTCTTCCGCCTCGATCACTAGGCGGGTCGCCGTGGCCCTTCTGTTTAAGAAGAGCCCCCGATCGTCGGTCTCGGGAGCTAACGCGAACATACCACGCAAACACCTGCTTGCTCCTCTTGCGCCGATGAACTCGATGTCTTTCCCCTTTGGGAGGCCGATCGCACAGCAGGGCGTAGCTTCTCAGTTTTATGTGCCTCTGACTCGGCTTGCACTCGGAAGCCAAAGAGCTTACGGTACAGCCTGACAGATCGCCGCAATGTAACTGAGGTAAGCTCTGGGGCAACTCCGCGGTCAGAGCATGTGCGGCAGTAGCTGGTCAGTTAGCTTTCTGCTTGCTTGGCTCCCGCCTTCCCGTCTTTCCGCTTCTACCGTTTCGAGCGAAGCCAGCCGGTGACCGGAAGAGGTAGCGAGACACATCGACATCGACAGTACATTTCGCAATGTACCATCACCTTAGCTGTCAACGCTCGTAGCCATACAGCTAGCCATACCCTCGTCAACCAGCTTATCCGCGTGTAACTCGGGGATCGCGCTATCAGTTATTCCATTCTGTTCTGTTGCAGCAGCTCAGACAGGTGCTCAGACAACTCCTCTCGGTACAGCAAACGGTTCCGGGGCCAGACAAGACTTTACGGAACGGGTTGGGAACCCGCGCAAAGCGCTTGTGAGAGAGGTTTTTCGACTCAGCTTCTACCGATGACTCCTGTAATGTCCAGCGTTGACCCGATGCCATATAACTTGATGAGGCCTCATGAACTTAGTTCTCCGGGGAGGCGAGGGCCGCCATTCGCTCTCCACTTGACAGTGATTTTTCAAGACAGCGGTATCCAGTGAAGCAATATAAGAGGTACTCCAGCCTTGCCTCCCTTTGTAAAACACCAGGACCACCTACTCTCCAGCACCCCTGTCACCTTGACGCAAAATGCGCTTCTTCTCCAAGTTGAAGAAGACGGGGAATTCTTCGCCTGCACCGTCACAAAATTCCGGAGAGAAAGAAGCAAATTCCGACACTTGTGATTCATCGCTCAATTTCGATTATGAAAAGGACCCAAATGCTATTATCCACCCATCTCAACCTCTTGAATATGAACAAGACGATGCGGGCTATCAAACAGAAGGCGACGATTCCTACACTGGGGATGAGGACGATAATGAATTCGCAGAATTACCGTCTGCAAATTCCTCGAAAGGCCGGCTACCTAAAGCCAGAATCCTTGACGCCCTGGAGATGATGGCCGACGACATTTATCGGTACGGTTCCGACTGGCGACAGTGGTTCGTTCCCTCCACCCCCGAGAATTTCATGGAAAACGTCAATACCGGTGTGTCGATTCGGTCGAAAAATGGAAAACACGTTCTTTACCCATATGCGTGTCCTGGGTTGAAGGAGTTTGGCAGCGCAATCGATGAGCTGAATCCGGCGGTAGGTCTTCTGTCGGCTGATGTTCTGGTAGCGTGTTGCTGATGCTATGTCAATGGGTTAGATTGCTCTCAAGTTGAGCTCTCCTATCATAAGAACGATATTAGCAGATTTCGTGTAAGTCTTGGTACAGCGTTCTCCATATAGTGTTGCTAGGCTAACTCGGATTGTGTCGGTTTTGAAGAGGCGAACGGGAAGCGCAATTTACCATCAACGCCAACAGTCGAATTCAAGTATTGGACTCTATCAATCTCTTGGGACAAGCCAGAAAGCACCAATATGCAGCGTTCATTCGCGATGAAAGCGTGCTTTGCGTCTGGTCGGACAATGTAAAGACTGTCTTGAGCGAAGCGGAAGCACTGGAGGACGCTTTGCTCGACTTCATCTGGAATGCGGGTACTCGAAAGAAAAGGCACCTGGATAATGACGAGAACCTGGGACACTTGGAAATCAAGGAGGAAGACATTGGTCGAGAGGAAGGTGAATGGTCAGCAAACGATCGTCGGCCTGTCATGCTCTATGCGCCGCTGGTTTCTGGTCTCGCGATCATCCTCAATTGTGTTTTCGTTGCTTCCGGTGTGCGAAACCTCATCAAAGAATCTCTTTTGGACGCAAACTACATTCGTTTCGCGTTGATGGCGACGGTACCGTTCGGTTTCTTGCTTGCCACTGTGAGTTTGAAGCAGATATTCCGCTCAGATGAATCGCAAGCGATCACTCACTTAACGCAACTTTCCGCCAGTTCTTCTGCATTTGTGTCATCGGCAACCTGTGGCAAATGTTTGGACCCATCGCCCATTTCCGGAAAAACAGCTCGTACTATTCGGGTGCCGCACCAGTGCGCATGACTGGCGCGTTGCCCCAAATGACTGTCATGATGCCCGTTTACAAGGTAGGTAGAGTTCTATTGTCTGTCCTCGCACGATGCGAGTGAGTCGCCAGCATTGCTGACCGCATTCTTTCTTGATTTTCTGCTCAACAGGAGGGTCTTGAAGGTGTCATCGTTCCGACAATTGAGTCCCTAAAGGTAGCCATGAGCACATACGAGCGTCAGGGTGGCGCTGTGAACATCGTTATCTGTGACGATGGTATGCAAATCTGGGAACCTGAGGAAGCGGAACGACGACAGGCATTCTACGAACGCAACAACATCGGATGGTGCGCTCGACCGAAACACAATCACAACGGCTTCATCAGAAAGGGCAAGTTCAAGAAGGCTAGCAACATGAACTTTACGAACAAAGTATCTTTGCGAGTTGAAGAAATCATGGACGAACTTCGACCGCAGCCTTTTTCCGACGAGGACGAGGACTGGGAATGGTCTGCCAGAGACGAGCAAAAGATTTATGAAGAAGCTCTTGGGCGCGCCCTGGAGGAGTCCAATGGTCTTGCTTGGGCCAAGGGCAACATTCGAATTGGAGAGATAATTTTGATCATCGACTCAGACACTCGAGTGCCGACCGACTGTTTCTTGGATGCCGCCTCCGAGATGCATTGGGCACCCGAACTATCCATTATTCAACACGAAAGTTCTGTTATGCAAGTTATCGAGCACTACTTCGAAAACGGTATCACCAGTTTCACGACCCGTATCAAGTGAGTAAAGTGACAAATTGCTATCTCCTGGTAGAAGTGGCTGACCCTTTGCCGCTCGCTCCTGTTCGCAGCTCCGCTATCTCTTTCTGTGTCACCAATGGAGAGGTCTCACCTTTCATTGGCCACAACGCCTTTTTGCGATGGGCAGCCGTGCAAGACGCCGCATTCGTTGATCCAGATGATGGAATCACCAAGCAATGGAACGAATCTTGTGTTTCCGAGGACTTCGACTTGTCGCTCCGTATCCAGATGAAAGGCTGGACTATGCGATGGGCCTCGTATACGAACGGTGGTTTCCAAGAAGGTGTCTCGCTTACCGCAGTAGATGAGCTTAACAGATGGCAGAAATGTAAGTCGCCAGTGCACGGCATTCGCCATCAGCGTTACTCATGAGCGTCCTTGCCTTGAGTAGATGCCTACGGTTGCAGTGAAATGTTGTTCAACCCCATTTCAAAGTGGTTTTCGCGAGGCCCCATCAACAGACTTTTCAGGCTATTCGTCTGGTCGGAGATCCCGATTCATTCGAAGATTTCTACTTTGGCATACATCTCGAGTTACTACGCTATTGCCTGTGCCTTCCCTCTCTCTACTGTGAACTGGGTCTTGATCGGTCTTTTCCGTAAGTCGGCACGCTCTGTTGGGATATCAGGTATTTCCCAGTTTCCTAACCGGAGCCGCTACATGCTATGTTTTCACAGGTGACTCCCTAGATTCGTTCTACCTAGAGTCCTGGAATGTCTTCTTGACGTGCGTCGTCATTTTCTGTGGGCTTTCGAACATCTCGTCAGCGATCTTCCAGTACCGACTGAAGCAAAACACCCTCGGCGCCGCCCTTATTGGAAATTTCAAGTGGCTGTTCTTCTTTTTCTTCTTTTTCTGTGGGATGAGCTATCACCTTTCCACGGCTTTATTGGCCCATTTGACTGGATACGACATGTCTTGGGCAATGACAGAAAAGGAAGTCGACTTTTCGAATTTCTTCAAGGAAGTGCCTGCCATTTACCATCGGTTCTGGACTGCATTCATCCCCGCCTTCCTCGTTATGATCGGTTGCGGTGTCATGGCGTCGTCTTACATTCCGGAGGGATATCGAATCTTGGATTTCACGGCTATTCTTCCCGCCATGGCTCAAGCAGGTTCCCATTTCCTGTATCCTAGTAAGTTCAGCCGGGTTATGGTAAACCTTGATGGAACATGAACTTACCTGCTTGTTCTTCTTTTCAGTCGTGCTTAATCCATGGTTGATGCACTTCAGTTTCTAAAGCATTCAATCAATATCACCACGCGGCCAAGCCGCACTATAACATAGAATCATAAGCACTTTTAAGTTTCTTGGGAACACTTCGCCTGCAACATAGATGGCAATGTTACTCTTTCCGGGTTTTCGGGTTGTTAGTTTTCGTTTGTAGCATCATACTTTGTATCGAAGAGACGTGGACCGTAAAGGGCCTCTGGCAAAATCAAATAGTCAATGCCTGATCTATATTATAATGACATAAAACAAGTACAGCGCCTTGATATGCTACAACCAAGTACCCAAGACAGTTCTCTGCATCAGAACTACACAACGTTCCGGGCGCCGTTACCCATACCCATCCTTCTTATCTCCACAATGAGTGGTCGAACGAGCCAGATCAAGACCGCTGCGATCACTGGCGCAAATTCAAGCAGACCGAATAGCCACTCGTACGAACTAGCAGTACCCCAGACGCCCTCTGCGGTTTCAGCAAGTCGGTATACCGTTCGCAGGAATATCAGCATGCTGGTAACGTAAAGAATGACGAGGAACGTTTTGGTGTAGGTGTGACCGTTGGTGACAATCTTCTCTGGTGCCCCTTCTGTAGCTCTGGTATCCGGTTTCGACAAATCGGATGGAACTTCCACCAGAGCGTGATGGCTCGATGCAGCTCTTGGGTATTTTACATGATTTCGCAATCGCAAGAGGATGGTTGTCAAGATGGATAAGAAGACAAGGAAGGAGGCGCACTGTAAGACAAGACGGGGGATGTCAGAAGATTTGAACAATCGAATCCTGGGTTCGAGCCAAAATTCGAAAGAATCAGAATGCTCACCTGTAGTGCCAGTCCTGCCAACAAGATATTGTTTGCTTGCTTCGAAGTTATGGATGAGGGTTCACCACGAGAATCTTTCGACTCTGCAACACCGATAAGAGCGGCTCCTACAATCTGAATAACCGTGGTAATCGAGTCGATGGTTATGAAGACTGAGGAGAGAGTGGTGAACAAAGCGTAAGTACCAAAAAGGTAAGAAACCACAAAGGAGCAGACCGAGATACGTACTCGCTACAAAGGCCTTTTTCACTGGCGAAACTCGGAGGTTGGCGTCATTGAGCTTGATCGCATATTGCAGACTAATATAGAGAGCAGCGGAAATGAAGACGGGAGCCTAGAAGGAATATCGAAAATAGACGATGAGCCTCCAAATTCGGCGAGAGCGCTCAACCTGAAGGAAAGCAGCACTTACGCAGACAATGAAGAAATATTGAATGACAAAGGGGATCACGAGGAATGGGTTCTTGTGCGATTTTATTCTGAACCCATATCCTACGATTTCCATTGCCTGCGTAGGTGTAAGGAGCACATCGGTAAGTTCTCCTGCGGTAAGGCTTTTTCCTTGCAAACTCGGAATTGTACTCACACAGCCAAATGCCATGAGTCCTTGAAACCACCTTATTCCCCGACCTTTAACATAGAAGTATGTGTGACCGATGAATGCGACGGCGAACAAGGCAGCCGCAAGAACGCCCAGCGCCATGGATGGGACATAGTTGTAGATACTGATGTACGCTTCTCCGTCGGGCAGAGGCCGAGGCTTCGGGTTGTACGGGCCTTTGTAGCCTTCGATGGTGCTCATGCTTGTGCGTTTGATACGTGATTGACGGTACGAGGGAAGTCTGTAACGGAGTCTTGACACTTCATAGTCACTACTGATAGCCTATATACTCGCACTTGAAAATGTTATTTCCAGTGACCGCGCTCGCCCAGATCTCGGGGCCGCAGTATTCCTTCAAGGATCTCTGTAAAGGCCTCGCGATCGCGGACCCGCTCCTTTCGATGAAATACCATTGACGTCAGGGTTGGCGTCGTCGTCTAGATTCTTTTCAGAACTTCATCCGAAAGCGGTAGGATGCCCGCCCAGCGGCATCGCCCGCACTTCCCTGCCTCGAGATCTGCCTCGCGCCAAGCCAACCGATCTGGGCATTGCGACCAGCCCTCGGATCCGGATAACCGACTGTGATAGCCCACATGCACTCCACATGCGCCAGGAAGCCGCGCGAAAGCAAACGAGCAAGCTAACGAGGAGCTAAACGAACGAGATTTCAATCTTTCCAAGCAACTTTCAAAGGATCTTCAATGGGGCGTTCAAAGGCTGGAGTGGCGTTGTTCAGTTTGTTGTTCAGGCTTCGGTCAATGCGAGAGGCTGTGCAGGCGCTTGCAGGTGCGAAAGTAACTTAAGAACCGGTTTTACAGCTGTTTTTATTGTTGATTTGGTGAACTCTCTAGCTGTTCCTTCATTCCCTGTGCCTCAAACCTGCTGCACAAAAGCCAATTTCTTGTTTGCCTCTAGAATGACCTCATTGCTTCACAGCCTTCTCTACTTTTGTTTCAAAGGCTATTTTGTAGCGTGATTTGCTCCTACATCCCTTTGATCTGGCGGATAGACCCAATAAAGATAGAGATTCACAATCATGATGCCCAGGTAATATATATCAAATATTGTACACATCAGCATCCAAGCCCAAGGGGGTCCTCATGTCTTCGTCTCCACAGGACAGCCTGAAGTAGCGAATCGTCTTCACGAGTCATGACTACTGATCGATTGTTGCCATTATATGAATCTTTGATATTTTCCCATTTACGCTATGAATCTCCTAAATGGGAAAGCTACTGGAAGCTTACAACATCTCGTCTATATGATGTAGGGTGGCTTTTCAGCCTTGATCTTCGTGTGGATGCCCTGCCCCGTAGATCCTGATGGGGCAAGAAAGGACGTGGTGAAATCAACAGGACCCCTTCTTCTTCTTTCCCGAAGCTCCAAATTCCCGCGAGACGAGCCACATGGCGGTAACGCTAACGACGTCCTTGATATTCTCCTCAGTCATCACAATCTCTTCCTGCTTGAATGAAGGTTCAACATGCTGTTGTGGCTGCAACTGTGATGTTCCCGTCAGGGGAGGGGAGGAGATACCAGGACGCGATGATTTGAGTCCCGAGTTGATCGAAGACGTCAAGTCGGACGATTGGTGTGACAATGACGTCGCTGGCGCCATAAGAGCACCAATGCCTGTGGCGACGTTACCGATTTCTACTGGGATTTTAATCTGGGCAACGACTCTAGGGTGATGTGGAGCTGGGTAAAGGGTCCCTACTGTCTTGCCCTTTGCTGATATCGGTCCATCAGGTGCCGTCACCCGATCTCCCGGTACGTACACCTTGCAGATCCATGGCGTTTCCGAATCTTCGGGGTCAGACTCGTCGCCTTCATCCTCTTGCATTTGCGCCCTTTGACTGGACCACGAAGGTGCGGGACTTGAGGCGCGTGCCTGAAGTGTCGGCTGTTGTGACACTTCCGAAAGATCTCTGCGGAAGGCTCGATCATCGAAAGAAACTTTCGAGGAAACCGTGGAAATAGCTGATTCTCCGGCAGAAGACTTTTTACGCAGCATGCTCGGAGAAGGCGATCGTGAAAAAGATGCTTTGACTGCTTGCATCTTGGGATCCGCTTCAAGATACGAGCTTCGTCTTGAAGCAGCTGCTGAACCAGGATGGGATTTTGAGGTCAACGGTGCTAAAGAATCTCGATTCCTAGCAGCTGGAAATTGGGTATCTTGCATTGATGCTCTCGTCGTGGTGCGAGACACTGGCGCACTTCTCTTGCTTCGACCTTTCTTCCATTCGAAAACAACTTCACCCAGAGCTGCTGTCGAAGCAGCGGAATCGCCGGAGATCAAGGGCGCAAGTCGCGATGTCCATTCGTTGACGATCGTTAGCTCACCAGCGGGTACCCATCTCTTGACCGTCCAGGTATACACCCGGGGACGGGAAGTTGAGGACGATACCGGTACGTTGACGATGGTAGGAGACATACCGAATGTGGGCAGGCCATATTCGGTAGACGATCCGGCAGTAGATGCAAACGGATTTCGTGTGGCTTGTGGTGAAAGTGGCAGAGTCAGATGTTCTGCAATGGCCTGGAAGCCCTGTTTCGATGGACTGGGTAGAGGCACAGACGAAGCTGTTGTCGGCTCTTTTTTCTTGAAAAGCTTTCCGAGTAACTTTTTCGTGCGATCAAAAGGCGGCTGAGCTGTTCCTTTCGAAGGGCTTTCGGGTTGTACGACATAGTTCGACCTAGCCGTTTTCGGATTGGTATCTGACTGGAAAGATGATCCGCCTGTAGACCCGGTGTCTTCCATGGACTGCCTGTTCTCAGCTTTATCCGATATTGGCGGTGCGAGGTTCACACGATCTGACGCAATTGCACTTTGCGAATGTCGGCTTCTTCTAGCTAGATCAGCGGGGGACTTGACGCAGATCTCTGTAGCCTCGAGCGTGCCCAAGCCTACGATATCGACGGATCGCTTGTGAAACTGAGTGAAAGGTAAGAGAGATAAGCTTCCGCAGATCACGAAATCCCTAGGAATCGCGCACCTTTGCGATTTTACTGTCTGTACCTGCGTCTGTCACAGTGGTCGTCATGACATTATGAACCTGCGGCAGCGGCAACACACGATCAGTATTCTATGGTTGCCCAGTGCTCGAAAGTTGTACCAACTCACAGCAAGATTATACAAGGGGACAATGTTACCCCGTCCCCTTCGCCCCGAACGACTGCTGGAGCTAGAAGCACTCAAGCCAGATAGGCTTATTCCAGAAGTTACGGAAACAGATGTGCTCGCATAGCTGTGACTGCTGCCCATCGAGCCAATGGATGACGAGCGAGATAACGGTCTCGCATCGGGTACTGCAGCATTCGCTTCGGCTTGTTCGTCGAGACTGCGTGCGTCTTCCTCTTTAGTAGACGCCGCATCGGCGTCGCTGGAATCTCGCTGTGATTGAGATTGGGGACCAAGGGTATCATTGCCGACACCAGCTGGTATCGCTGATTCCTGTCCAGACGATCCTGAGATCAAGGACAACGGCCTTTCCCTTTGGCCTGTATTGCGAAGCAAGTTTTGCTTTCGCTCCTGAATATCCAAGTCGAAACTCCTGCTTGATGTCCTCTTGTGTAACGTTGTTCGTTCAGGGTTTCGAACAGTGTCTGTGTTGTAATCCCCAGGTATTGCTCGTGTGGGAGATGCATCCCTTGATTGGGTGTTTCTTGGTGCAACGATGCCCTTGAAGTCGACTTCTCGCGGAGTGCCAGTCGCATTTGTAGGCATAGACAAACTCTGATTTGTGTCGGCGATATTGAGTGCGCGAATAGCCACGTTCGTTGCCGCATTAGACACCACCGAGCTGCCAGAGGCACTGCGGCTTTCTCGTTGCTCGGCACCATTCTTCTTGGTACTCGCGACGAGCTGGATCTGCAAGTTTAATGCTCGTTTGCTGCTAGGCGGCGGTCGAACGATCACAAATGTCTAACCCCCGGACAGAGATCAGAATATGCCGGTGACGGTTGTGCAATACACGTGACTCACCTCTGTCTCCCCTCTTCTTTTCCCCTTTAGCCCTCTCTTTCCCTCTTTGCGTGACCGAATCTCGGTTTCCCTGTCATATTTGACTCTTTCGCCATGCTTCCACACGAGTTCATCAACAGCATTCTTCTCGAGGTTTGGGCTTCCACTTTGATTTGATGAAGCTGAACTGCATGAACGTAGAACCGACGGTCTTCCAGACGCTATCGGCGTGTTTTCGACCGAATGGACTGTGGCGTCGTTCTCAGAGCCTGTCTCGGTTGCCAGTGATCGTGACGGCGCATGTATGGTGTCAACGTCTTCTGCAACCGGCTGAGACTTTGAGAAGAATGTCGCCTGCAGAGAGGGCAAGAGTGCAGCAAAGGTGCTCATGGTGAGGTCGCCAAAGGTGTATGTATCGAGGTTACGGTGGAATTGGTCTGCCACCGTGCCGCGATGAGGCCCCGAGTCATCGATCGAGGTATGGTGTGATGGGTGGATGGAGGAGAATGTGGCCACTGTGGATAGTTCGGCGATGTCAGTGCCCGCTGTGTGCTGCTGGTCGTGTGTGTCGAAAACACCAAGGGACGACCCCTTTGTCAAAGGGTTGTCGACTAATATGAATCGTACGAGAGTCGCCGATGTTTCGTAGATTAGTTTCAAGTGTTCCATCGGCGCGCGTCCCTGCGGCGCCGGAGCAATTTTCGCGCGTGAAATGACTAATAAGGGCTGATGGCGGTGCTCGGGCTAAACGGGCTTGGCAGCCCTGGTGGTTCGACTTCGGAAGTTGATTCACTACCGGGAAGCGGGGCGGGGGCCGTTCCGGCGGCCTGATCAACGAGGCGGAGGAGGCGATAGGACGGAGTGGCGAAGCTATCATCAATGGCACGAACGATGTCCAAGGAGTAAAAGTAAACCTACAGTACAAGAGGGCAGGACAGACCTTCCGTCAGGTGGGCTTGATGGTCGTCAATCCCTGGTGATCAGGGAGGAGGCGGAGATGGAGTTTCCTAGAAGATGGGCGTGTTCTCTGTAGAAAACGCAGGAGATTCACGGGGTAGAGGCATGTGATCTTGACGAGTATCACCAAGTTCTCTTACAACTAGCAACGATACAGGTCTCCCTGTGGCTCTATATAGAGAGATCACAGCCAATGGCCGCTGAGATGGCTTGGGCAGCTGCTTAGGTAGTCTCCTGCAGCCAGGTGACTACATGACTAACCCCTATTAACATCCTCTTTCCTTCCGAGTGGAAGAAGATGAGGAATAAGGAGGCAGGAAAATCGATTCCGTGAAGGCCAGAACGCGACGGAGGGCGGAAGTTTACAAATCTTACTAATGTGTCTTGTTAGTCACAGCCGGCCTATGACGCATCCGTCGGGCACCGTCGACTGTGACCGTCGGCTCTGCTATTAATGAAAAATTGTAGTGCCGTGAGACGTACGTGTCGACCAGCAGTATGTACTGTTCCTCTGAATCTCGGGACCATACATACCATACTGCGATCCCGGCACACTATTGGCTGCGCTCTCCACCTAACGGCTTCGGTCTCGATGAACTGCTTGCCGCGAACGCAGACGTGTATGCTATATTCGGTCTTCTACTACGCATTGCTCACAACCAGTTCTTCCCCGCTTCTGATGATAACATTGTCCATAGACCCTTTCTCGGCTTCATCTAGGCCGTAAATTTCTCAGTGTGCGTGGAAACACGAGGAGCAGGTGCCAGGTGCTTTGAATACGTTCTGGGTAAAGCTACCAAATCCTCCCTTATCAGAGTTTGATCAATTTGAGGAGGAAAAAGCTAGCACACTTACTCATCACACCCGCACGTCGAGCAGTCAGCTACCGTATGAGGTCCTTGTCTGTTTCCGCTGTCACCACTTTCATCGTCGGTGCCACCAAATGGGCTACCCCGATGGCTGCCTTTCCGTGACGTCGAACTATTCGGCATACCTAACCCTGTTGGCATGACCATCCGCGGCCCTGTCATACCGTTCCCTTCGGAAGGCATCTCGAAGGGCGACTCCGACGGGGAACTGGACACCGCAGAGGATATAGCGGTACCCGTTTGAGTTAGTCGGCGAGTAGGAGGAGGCGGCGCGGGCTTCTTGTTCTGCGATGATAAGGAGGTTGAAGAAGCCAGTCGGCTTGAGTCAGAGAGTGCTGGACGGGCAGTTCCCGTCTCCTTCTGAGACTGATAACCATTACCTTGAACGTTGGAATGGCTAGAATTATCGATTCCAGTGATAGGTGGAGGTAAGTTTCTAACGGTTGTTGGCGCAGCAGCGGAGGAGGCCCTGGGAGGCAACGTTCGCGGTCGTTCGGCGGATGGCAGGGGTGGAGGTACGTTGATATTCGAGGATTCCGACAGGGAATGGTGATCATCTGAATCCTCTTCGTCAAAGCCAAAATCGACTCCATCATCTCCTGCTGCACCTTCGTATAGCTCCGTGTAAGCTGACGGGAAGAGACCACTTTCACCATGTTGGTTCTCTCCAATCCACCAGTCAGGCGACACTTCCTTCGTTACTGTCACGATATCCCCGTTGCGGATAGTCAATTCGTCCATCGCCTTACCCGAGTATTCGAACAAAACCCGGACTTGATGTGCGTGGACCGGGTCTTGTACAACGGGCGGTTTACTCGGTTTCCGTATCGCAGGTGCAGATCGATGGTTCATTTTCGTGGTACTGGAATATGAACGATCCCGTCCATAGGTGGAGAATCTGCTGAGCTCCCCGTCGGTATCGGATTCGTCATCGTCAGAATGGTCGTTCAGGTTCCCCTCGGCTTGCGGCAACGAATGAATAGGTGCGTCTTCCTGATCGTTAAGAGAACCATACTTCTTCATAGATGGGTACCTCCTATCCACCGGTATGGCGGCGCCTTTGTCCTTTTTACCGAAAGACCCAAACGCGCCCATGAAGGATTTGGTTCGACTGCCGGTACTGACATTGCTTTGCGATCTCTCACGGTTCACCGCGCTCGATTTCTTCTTATCCTCATCTTCGGAATCGTTGGAGCGAGTGCTGTATCGTCGAGCAGATAAAGCCGGTCTTTTCAGTGGGCTGGATATCTTAGGCACAGACACTGTACGGGATAGAGGGGCCTTGCTAACAGCTGATGTTGATTTTGATCGAGGTCGACTTGACGATGAGGAAGAGTTACCACTGGTGGCGCGGCAGAATTTCAGTAGACGATGCGGTTTCTGCTCTGGATGGAGATCAACTCACAGGGAACCCCATTCTGTCCTCAAATCTTCCAAGATCTCGTGATAATGTTTCACGAAATCCAGTTCTGCTTCCAGCAAGTCTGTGAGATCATTGATCAATGCTGCTTCACTTTCTTGGACAGTCGCCATTCTCGCCAACGTGTCCTCCTGAATCTCATCACTGATTGGACACCTGATTAGTCTGGGCATGGGAGAGGTCAACGAGAATGTACTCACAACCTCGTCTGCGCCGTATCGACTTCCTCCTCCATTGCCCTCGAGTCCTTCTTGCTCGTGTTCAACTTTCTTGTTGCGGCGTCAAGCGTAAGCCTACAGTAATCATAACGGACGCCGTCAACCATTATGAACGGAGCCGTAGGGCTCGATACAGGCAACATCACGTACCTTCGAGAGTCCAGTTTCTTCCGCAGTGTCTGGTAATCCTGCACTACAGCAAGGGCACTTTCCATTCCTGATATATAGCCTTCCCCAACTCGGTTTGCGTATTCATCTTGGACCTACTGAATGACATTAGCAATCGACGTAGACCGCCGGAATTTACCACGTACCATTGCTATTTTGCATTTTGCTCTGCCAAACTTTTCCAGCCTCTCTGCGTACTGCCGATCCCCAACGTGATCTCGAAGCATTTCTTGTCCATGCGATATCATCACCAATCCAAGGGATTCTCCAACGAAGAACTGCTCCTTGGGGTTTGAGCCGTCATCTGGATGCGGATCGGCCGATGGCTTCTTCTTAGAAATGTTAGAGTGATACGGTATAGACGTCGCATGTAGGCTGTACGAAAAGAATGATCAGTGATGAAACGAGTATGCAAGTGAAGGTAACTATAAAAAACATACCGTTCAATTCCCTTCTTGCGAAGATTGATCTCCCGCTCATACTCGACGAACTCGCTTGACAGTTCTGTCTTTCCCTCCTTGAAGAAGCGCTCCCCTGTCCACTACAAACAGCGAGAAATGTTCATTTGGTTAACATGTCGACTTCCTTTGGGCGTCGAAGCGACTCACCTGGCTGAACTTGTCAATCTTTTTGGGGTGACGCGCAACGTCAATGTCAGAAGCGCCAGCTGAGAAGAATGAACGGGGAGTATAAAGGACAGAGCTTAACTCACCTGTTTAGTGTACCGCTTCATATCGGATGATCAACTATGATTTCTTTGTGTGAAAGCTGATTACGCAGTCGCGAGGGTTCAGCTAGCGCGAACTACTGAGCGTTCTGTCAAACACAGTGAGGACTATCCCAATCCTTACAGGGTACCACTATTGGTTATCCCCATTGTCACTCCGTTAAAGAAGCTGTCTCCCTGGCTGGTAGTTGGCTGGTCTCCAAAGTGCTCGATGCTCGTTCGACGCGTCAAACATTAGCCTCCGAAAGCGGGGCTCCAAGAAGAACTGTTTTATACGTTATTCCGCGGACAGCTCGCCGATAACTGCTCAGAATACTACCTTCTTCCTACAGAATATCTCTTGCTAAGAAAAACGAATCTCTCTGATACGCATAGAGCAGACAACTCGCCGCTCTTCTGGCTATCATCCGAAAAGTTGCTCATCATGGTAAGATTCATTCAGCCGCCCTCCAAGCGTGACTAGATTTGTCTTTATTGGTTTTCTGGATATTCGCCTGTATGGCCAAGTGGTAAGGCACTGCACTTGTATGCTCATTCCCACATGGGACACAGTGTTCATGCAGCGATCCCTCGTTCGATCCGGGGTGCAGGCAATTCTTTTTGTCGAAAGGCGCCCCAAAGGATGCGGGATCGATTCTTCAACGCTGTTTCGTTGTTGCAACCGCTATGGCAGATCTCATGGTCCTGGACTGGGCGGGAAAGTTTTTATTCCATCAAGCAGATTGTGAAAACTGATGTTGAATGCATGACAGAGGTGACGAGAACATAATGTTTAATCCCTTGGAGCTAGCAGCCTTTTTCGAGCTTTTGGAGGAGCTGCTGTTGGGCGGGGCGGTCGAGCGCGTGAAGTTGCTTACTTTGTCCATGCCTCTGTTTACCTCATCTGAGACACGACCGACGATCTTTTCAAGTTTAGTTCCCTGCACGGTCACC
The DNA here is from genome assembly GCA_030039265.1 of Naganishia cerealis. Lineage (NCBI taxonomy): Eukaryota > Fungi > Basidiomycota > Tremellomycetes > Filobasidiales > Filobasidiaceae > Naganishia > Naganishia cerealis. The sequence goes on along the minus strand of JASBWR010000005.1, from coordinate 152,975 downwards.
TGCTCTTGTGACTTGCTCTTTGGCCGTGCAATCCAGGCCTCTTTCCTCCCTTGACATCAGTCTTTCTGTCTGCCCTTCCTCTGCTTGAAACCGCGAAGGAACTGCGAAGATGAAACAGACAGCGGCAATTACGACACCCACAAGGCGCCAACCCGAAGTTGCAACCCTAAGTCAATCTCGGATTCGGTTCTCAAGACCCAGTGTGCGATCTCCGCTGAGTACCAGAAGAAATGCACCGGTTCATGTTGAACAAACAGGGAGTCCTTCTAGAAGCAGAGAAGCTTCGCCTTTGACACTACCATACATAGACCTCGAAGCTGCAAACCATGGCGAGGGAGCTGGCGAGCGGGACATATCCGAAGAATTGGTGGAAATGCGCACCTGGATTAGGAAAGAAGCAGATGGACCAGTCGATAAGGAGGATGGATTCAGTATGAAAGACGTTACTCCACGGAGAAGAGTAGTACGGAAATGTGCGTTTCCGGGTAATAGCGGTGAGCAGCAAGAAGGTACTGATGACAGGCTCTGGATATTTCGACAGCCAATGAGGACCGCCAGGCAGGCCCACCGAGCTTTGCCCGATCAGAGTTTGAAACTGTATGGGCATCTGCTGGGCATCTGCAAATCTCCTGCTTTCAGTGCTGACAATGAAGTCCCCCAGATCGTACGACACTTGAGGAATCGAAGTCCATATAAAGCAGCAACGTCAAAACCGAAATTTCCAAACAACTTGGATTACGCCTGGCAGTTTGCCGGTTGGGGCCAGTGGGTATCCTCTCCAAGACTGTGATTCAAGACCGACAACTGATGCTTGTTCCCTCAGGCTATCGTACCTGGACCTGACCGCCAAGGACTTGGAAGAGGCCGAAGCGCGCTTAGCAGTAGAGCTAAACCGACCCAAGCTGGACCAGTATCGTGCGACTTCGATAGCAGGTAATGCAGTGTGGGGATCAGTATTTTATTCGTGAGTGGTCGAAAACCTGTGGAAAGAACAAGTAATCTGACACTTTGGATGTTTCCGTAGTCTCCCAGCAATTTGTGCTGTTGCCGATATCTATTCGCCAATTTGCATGACCGTCGCTTGCTCCATATTATTCCTCTTTCGGCCTATCCTGCTTGAGTTAGGGAGTGCTGTTCGCGTCGATGGAGCCAGTGTGAGTGATTGTTCCCGAATTCACTGAGTAAGGGAGCCGTGCTCAGAAACCTTTTGACGGCAGTACGTGTATCTACTGAATTTTACAGCCAAAGGGTGGGCTCTATGTGCAGCTGCCGTCACTTTGATCGATGCGTACGTCAAGCCTTCAATGTAGTGAGATTACGTCTGGCCACCAAATCTAATGCAGAGCGAAAAAAAACAGAGTCGCCACTGGCGTAGTATCGGCAGCAACAGCAGCATCAGTCAGTATATCTTGTTCCCAACGCTCACCCACAAGCGCTTACATAAATGCCTTTTCAGTATATCAAAGGAGAAGTCAATTTGCCGTTCCCGGATTTGGTGCTCACCATAATCATCCTTGCCGCTTTCACGGGTCTCCTCCTATTTGGTATTCGTGAAAGCAGTAGTGTAACCTTAGGGATCTGTGCCCTGCATGTGCGTGAGCCTTCTGATTTAGTCTGGGCCATTCTCATTTGTGATGTCTCTCTTAGTGCCTTACAATACTGATACTAGTGATTACCGCTTCCGTACACTTGGCTACAACCGGTAGTGATGTCATGCTACGAAACTGGCAGACAAGCCCCTCTGGAAGCAGCAATATCGCGAAATCTATTTTCAACGGAATCTGCATCGGGCTCCTGGGAGTTACGGGCTTCGAATCTGCACCAACGTAAGACCAATCCGTAGTTTATACGTAGCCTTGCTCTAATCAGAAGATTTCGCCATTAACCTTTTAGATACATTTCGATAATCAGACTAGAAGCATATCCGGCTGTCTTGAGGAACCTGATTATTGGAGCGTTGATAATCAATATTTCAGTCTTACTGGTCACATATGCCGTGTTACCTTCTGAAATGATTAGCAATGGTGCCAACATACTCAGCTCTGTCGGGCAAGTGGCAGGTGGAACCTGGCTACGGAAGATTATTGTCGTCGATTCTGCCATCGTGGCAAGTAGATCCCTTTCTGCTTTTTTCGGCTGTCACTGATTGAGCCGCATCACAGCTCTGTGGAGGTGTACTGGTTAGTCTGCAGGTAGGAGGTGGAAGTTACCGAGAATCGATGCTTAGACGCTTCCACAATAGACCGGTGCGGTTACAACTTGTAGCCTGGTGGAACGTTTAACAGCGCAAGTTGATCGTCCTCTCGAAGCAAGTAATGCCTCACTTACTCCGCAAATTTGTCATCAGGGATCGAGCGTTACCAGCATTATTCAAGAAACAGATACCCAAGACGGGCAGTTTATGGGTCGCTTGCGCTCTTTATCTGGTTCTGTGCTTGGTCATATACTCAGCATCGAGCTTTCGCCTGACACAGGCCTCTAACTTGTTCAGTATGGCATTTGTGAGTGATATTTCGGCAACAAGAATTCTCGGCTATGTTCGCTAAGTGCTATTTGCTGTTTAGATGGCCGTTCTATTTTGCGTAAGCTCGATTCCACTCGAAAACAGTTGAAGCATACTGCGTTGTCTAAATCTCGTCTTTCAGTTTGGAGTTTGCGGCTTAGTGATCAAGATTTCTCGGAACAAGTTAAAGCGGTCGTACCATGCGCCTCTAGCAGTGGTCCTCTCAGCCAATGTGATTATGCTCGTCGCCATTGCCGGTAACATATCACAAAGGCAAGTTCTTGGGTCGAATCCACACGTTGGAACAAACGACTATGCTGACATCGGGCTGTTGTGTCGTAGCCCCATGATAGTGGCGTTGTTTGCAATTACCCTATTCTGTGTTATCTTTACCTTGCTGTCCTATCCAAGATTGACATCGTTCTATCGGTGGTTTGTGTACCTCTGCGAAAGAAGTGCATACTTGTCATCGAAGAAGCGGTTCCACCTCTGGAAGCTAGGAGCAATCCAGAAAATCAAGAACATGAAAGGCCAAGGGGTCGTTGTCTTCATGAAGCATGACACGGTACGTAGCTTTGCTTCTTCAGTAACGACTGCCAATGCTAAACAAGGCTGAAATTTCGTTCTAGATCTCGGCAATGGTTGAAGCTCTCATTTATGTTCGAAATAACGAAAACACCAGTCGTGTGGCCTTCGTTCACGCGTATGACTTGGTAGACGACATTCCGTGAGTTGCTTTGCTCCGTTTTCTCAAAATAACTGCGCGGTGTTGACGATTACCTCTCTTTCATGAAGGTCCGAACTTGTGGCAAACGCAAAACTGGTAGACGAGGCCTTTCCCGATATCACCGTTGATCTTTACCTGGTACCCTTGCATACGGGATTCACACCCAGCCTTGTCGAGGCCGTCTCCGCCAAGCTTCATGTACCAAAAAATCTGATGTTCATTGGCACAATATCTGCGGGTCACGACTCACCCTACGACCTGGGCGATTACGGGCTTCGAATCTTCAGGTCGTAGTGGGAGAGAGTTTGTTGTATGTACTTTTTGCGATTCTTCTCTATTATGTGGCCCAACATAGATAGTTTGCCACTAGATATTCCCATGGATAGGTTCTCGACCGTCCCATTCCTTGACCCCTTCTCAAGCTGAACGCATGCTCACGAGAAGCCCCCGAACTCTCGTGTGTCCCTATGATGGCTTGCAGTGCGATAACGAGGGAATAGGGGCGATCGTTGGTAGCTCTGGTCGTGAAACGAGAATGCAAGTGAGAGCTGTGATCCACCATCTGACCTCGGTCACTTCTGGGTGACAGCATATTTGAACTTTTCCTCAAGCACAAATTATCAAAACAGCTAGAAATCGACCTCAGTCGGGAGAATTCAGCATCTCCGTGTGGCGTCAGACACACTCCAGCATCAGTTCATCAATCTCTATCTCGCAACCTATCATCGCGCAAACGGCAAAGCGGGAAGATGGCCGTACAACGTCTCTTTGCGGAGCTTCAACACGGTATGTTGATGGAACTATCTTCCTTCTCCCCTGCATGGCCTGAATAATCGTGCCGAGCCCCTAATAACCTGTTGTGTGCATCTGTCATTATTATTAGCTTATTTTACAGTCACAGTTCAGCAAAGCACGATAGATCAATGGCGTAAGTACATCCTTTCCCAGTTCTATCATGTTGGCCACCCGTTGTTCCTTCTACTCTGATTTGTCCTGACACAACTCACTTGGCAGGAACTCACGGTGGTCGGACGACCGTCAGTGCAAGAACGGCGAAAGGGGATGAATGTGTGAGACTGGCTCCCTTCATTGGGCTTATTGACGGTTTCACTGGAAAACCAGCTAGAATTTCTCCTACATCGACTGCCGGTGGTTCTCAGGCGTCGCTAGTCGGAGAATCGGGAGACGAAGTGTCATCTCGTTGGAGACTACCAGTTTTGGTCTTCTGTGGAAAGGAAGATGAAGGACTGGGTCTGAAAGATGAGGAGTATCTGGGAGGACCACTGTGAGTATCATTTACTGTTCTCCATGTTCTCTTTGGTCTCTGAGAGTGTCCTCGATACGTCTCTATAGTGAACACGATGAAGCATGTGTGGTGAGCGACATCACGGGAACAAGCCCCTAGTCAACCCAGCTCTAACTCTTGTTGCTGTCCTCTGCCAGATCTTATCAGAAGCATGGGTTATGGACAGCATATCCGGTGGGCGACTATTGAGAATGGCGGATTATGCGAAACATGGTAAGTATGGCAAACTATCCCCAAAGTTATTAGTTTCTCAGACTGACTGTAAGTTGTTTCTGCAGCCGGATCGCATGTCAACGTGGATCTACCTTCCCTCTTCCTTCCGTCTTATTTCCCACCAACCTATTTAGCACCACTATCTTACTTGCGGGAAATGTCGACGAATCTCCTAACATTGCCAAATGATAATTCTCTAGGCAAAATGAATGTCACTCGAGATGCCGTTTCCAGGGGTCCGGTGTTGCAGGTCTTAGGTTCATTCAAGAGTGAGCATGACAGATATTGGGGTTTCAGTACTATTGAGCGAATTCTCAAGCTCCACACTTCCCTTCGACAGTGCCCGTTGGTACAGTGCCGATAAATCTATGCACATCATTGGTTAGACTACCTAGCCCCCTAAGTTTGAAACATGGAGAAAAGCAGTATGGGTGTCCTACAGTTCCTCATACAGCAGCAGACAGCGGCAGAATCAATGGCGAGGCAGCCAAGAAATGCGAAGAATTTCAAGCAGAGGACGCTCGTGCTTGCTTTTCTCTCAAACGCTCATGTCCATGGCAAATCAAGCTAACAGGGGGAACAACCAGTAGATACGACACATACGATCAATCTATCTCACAACCTTCCTTAGAATCTTACATCTACATCAAGAAACAAGATTACATTAGTCGCATGCAAGCTGATCTGGATGTTTGGACCAAACAGAAGATTGAAAAAGCAGACTTAGTTGACGAGGAGAGGATAGAGACTGCACTCGACGAATGCCGGGACAACATGAGCGAGCTCGTGGAATTTAGGAACGGTGACAGACAGAAAAATGTATCGGCCGATAGGTACACCAATGCCACTTTCACGGACCCTGCCATCATACCATTGGAATTGGAGGCAAATACACTACTCAAGCTTTTACCCCCCCTCAAACGATCTCACTTGCAACACTCTGAAACCAATATCAGTGCCAATCTCCCGCGAAGCCAGTATAGCAACCCAATATCCTACATCCCTTACTATCCATACTTGACTCCTGTTTCATCGGATGACAGCAGCAAAACAGCTCGTCCTCCTGGATCCAGCGACAAGACCTCCTTATCGAACGTTCAAGCACAAGGTCACACGGATGGCATTCCTCCGCAAACATTGCACAAAGGTTCTCCTCAGAAGCAGGTTATCGCTTTTCATAGTGCTGGTTATGGCCTAGGGTGGATGGACTTTGAAGCCTGCGGGAATTGGGTCTGTGTTGCCAAGAAGAAAAGGTCGGGATGAATGGCGCAACGCGTACTATGCTCGATTTCAGCGGATATTTGGAAGCCAATTTGACAAACGCTTTCGAGAAATGCAGAAGCTAAGCTAGAAGGGGAATAGTGTTTTCAATTATTGGTCACGGAACCACACTTGGCATGTGGCATGGAGTCCGGAGATACGTAGACAAAGAGGAAGCAGAACAACAGAAATGTCAGATTATTACATCGATACAGTGATACGAATACATACGCCATGCCTATTCTCGACCGCAAAGCGGTTACAACGGGAAGTATCAATATTGAACGTGCTTACAGACTCATTCTCATATCAGATCATCTTGTGAATCCTGAGAAGCCCGGATTTCAGCACGACTCGGTTCGACATTCCAATCCACCTCCTGCGCAGCTTGAGCGGTGAATCCGCCGCCTAGCCCAATGACGAGAATCAAAATGGCAAGTATCCCTACAAACCTCGCCAATCCACTCTCATTCTTGATCTGTTCCTGCTTGCTGTCCATCCGACTAAAATTGCCTCTTTCTCCTGTACTCCTCATAGTACTGCCCCCTCCATAGGCAAAATGATGGCTCGAAGTCCCAAACTGCGGTGGATGCTGCTTCTTCGCACCGGCACTCGCATATGCTGATCCATAACCGCCCGTCCTTTGAGCGAAATCATAATCCGGATACGGGGACTGACGGGACTGGGTGGAATGACGGCCGAACGTGCTATCGCGCGAGGTGGACCATGCACGATGCGGGCCTGAAGGATGACTGCGACGGAGATATGGGGAGCGCGGCGAGTAAGTAGTAGAAGGCCCATATGTTGAAGTTCTGCTTCCAGAGACTGTGGCGTCATACTGGCGTCTGGAGCGAACATGTTAGAGCTGCGAATGCTTCTGTAAGACCTGGATTACATACCGTTTAGCATCATCGCCGAGAATGCTGTACGCCTCTGTCACCTTTTCGAACGTTGCTCTATCACCCCCTTTTCTATCCGGATGGCTCTTTTTCGATAACTAGCAAAGGAAGATCTGATGTCAGTGCAGTCGCACAATTGACGGTGGCAATCCCAAGGCAATGACCTAGCACTGCTCTAGGCGGGTGGAATGACTCACCTCATAATATTTATTCTTGATATCTCGTTTTGAACTGCCTTGGGTAAGACCTAGCACACCGTAATGGTCTTCTTGCTTCGCTAGCCGAGGAAGCGAGGTATGCAGATTTCGGACGATGTGCGATGCAAATCTATATGGTGTGGTGTAAGACGGTAGATGGCGAAAATGCGTGACCACGCTGCGGATTGACATCCTCCTGAGCAATCAATGGTATGCGGGGAGTTGAAGGGTTAGTGTGGAGGAACTGAGCGCCCAAGGTCTGGCAATGCGGACCTTACTCTGAGAGCAAGTATGCTGCGACGTCATGATCGAGCCGGAGAGATTTGATCGGGATACCGGCGTCCACCGTCTGGGTTACGTAAGGCAACTTCCAGCCGCTGCCCCCTCACGCACCTCATCAACACACCTCTCTTCCTCTCAGTCCCACAGCTCACCGCAGCATCTCAACGAGATGTATTCCTCACTGAACCGGCTGCAGAACATATCGTCGCTGGCAACGACAGTGTGCCTTGCCCTGCTTGCTGCGATATCAATAACATCCTGGATGTCAATTCCATCTGTCAAGCCAGGAGACATCCATATCAATCAGTTCCTCGTGTGAGTGCAAATAGTGCCGCGGAGCTGGCTGTCCCAAACCTTTACTAATGCATCCAATAACAGAGCACCAGGATCGGGGTTCCTATATAGCAAGAATGACTATGCGATGATACGGTTTGATCTGGATGCAGGTGTGTCGCGACAAACAGCGCGTTCCTGTACTCGTGCTGATTCCACTTTGCTCCGCCTCGAACCTCAGACATGTCCCCTTTATTCGAATCGTGGAACACTAAACAGCTATATGTCTCGCTCACAGCGGACTATAACAATACCCAGGAAGGGGTAAGTCTTTCACACAACGGACAAAAGACTGCTTACAAACATTTGGTAAATGTCGTGATGTCTTCAGTCTACAAACTCGGTCGTCATTTGGGACAAGATCATTCCACGTACACCGCCGACGAACCGTAAATCCAAATCAAGCCGGAGCAAACCGTCATTCGTGGAGTCCTACTTTCCTCAATCAGAATTCAGCATGCCCACGCTCAACGACATCCTTGCAAGGCCGGGTGTGCCGAAAGCTGCAAAGCTAAGCCTCAAGAATGCTAGGGCTAACCACAACTGGAAAGGATCGTCGGGAACGTTCAGGTAAGTCCAGAGCGTTAGCTACCAGTCATCTCCTGCCTTTGTCCTGGCTACTCCACGCCTCCATATCGAACGTCACCATCTCAACTCACTCTCTCATGCATTTCCCAGGAATATCCCTGCCACAAGATTTACTCTGCGATATGACATTATGCCCTACGTGGGCTTCCTCACTCCAGGAGTCGCCGGACAAGCACGAAATCCTGCGTACAAGAACAACACAGTATCGGCTTTGACTGAATGGGATTGGGTCGTACCGAAAGTCAAGAGAGGGGGCGTTGGTAGCTAGACATATATAATAGCATGCTCCATTGAACAAACTTCAGGACCGCCTTGGACTTTGACTGGCGTGCGTGCGATGCGAATGCCGTTACCGAATGCCCCTTAACCAGGGTGGCACCCCGAGGTCCCTTTGAGTGTGCATACGGCAAATGTGCACGGATGTCAACACCACGAAGGCTCTAGATCTCGTTTGCCGTTCTCGAGAAAAGACTGTGCTCGAAGCCATCTAGGGAGCAGGCTGTGCAGTAAGAACAACTGTGCAACGATTTCACCACAGCTACAAACAGCTCGACGAAAAATAAGGAGATGGAGCCAAGCCGATAAAGTAGCAAAGCTGAACAGGACGTGAAGAAGATCTGGCAACATGAACAGATGATACATATTAGCTATGTGGCCAAGTTGTGGGCCTTTTCCTCATGAGTGGTTGACCAAAGGGTGTAACAATCTTGGGCAAATCATCCCCAATGTGTGGGCATGAGCCAACCCCTTGGTATAACGAAACTTGTTTACCGAAAGCTATGGCATTCACACGAGAGCAAGGTCCGCAGGGCGAGCTGTAGGAGCTGCTGTAAGGAGCTGCGAGCGCTGTAGGGGGAACAGTTGGGTTTAGCAATCGGTCAATTTGCGTATCGACGACAACTGCGAACTTCGAAATCTGGGATCGACTACAAGTCTGATTACGTTCCTCCTGGGCGGAGAGAGAGGAGCTTGACAGCGAGCTGAAGAGGAGGGGGAACTGAGATAGAGCCGGACCGAGGAGGGGCGGCTACATGTATATAAGAAGCTTGTATTTGTATGTAGCAGCTCATATAGCTGAGATTGGACAGGTTGGTAGCTGGTTTGTACCTCTTTCATCATCTAGCGGCTCCCGCCTGACAGCAGCTCCAAAGAATAGCCCGTAACCGATGGAGTTGCCGCCGATTGATGGTGTGACCGCTGCTGTAACTACTTTCGACTTTCGATTACTCTAAACATTGAACAGCTCTCTGAAAGATTCTCTTGCGGTGTCATGAAGGGAGCTATGGAGCGATCTGTCTGCTGTTAGCATCTATTTAGCTGACTAGTGGCATACAGCATCTCTTCTCGTAGCTTGCCTGCTTTCTACCCGACTCTCCTGTATTATCGCGCCAAGCGAAGCGAAGAAGCCAGCCGTGCGACTATCACAGCTCGCCCGAGATGAACTAGCTTGTATCCCTCGGTATATACTTCCGTCTCCGTCCGTTCCCAGTCCATCACTCTTTCTCCTGCCTCACCGAGCCAAGTGTTGCCTTCATGCTGCTGTCGACTTCTGTTTGAGACTGAGCTCACCGCTTGACTGATACGATATTTGATCGGTCTGAACTCGTCCTCGATCGGAACCATCCAGCTGCTGCCAAGAGTCCGTTACAAGCCCACACACAGACGCCTAATTCGCTCACAACGTGACGACGTCCTCCAGAATCCTGTTGGGGCCTTCGCAAGGAGAGCCTTTCACTCAGTGAATATGTCTTATACAAGCGATTCACAGGATCATATCGCCTTGGAGGAATATCTAGGCTCTCTAGATCATCCAGCTGCGATCTTGCTCTGCCTCGCCGAGACAGAATATGGACGCTTCTCAAATCCGGTCCTGTCGCCTGCTGTCTCAGCTGGTTCTCCAACGTCCAGCCATGGCAACCACCTTGCTGCGACTAGACCTCAGCTTGTCAAGATGAGTTCAGGTACTGGTAGCTACGGTTGGCCTTCGACATACGGCTCGACGTCCTCGTCAACAGGTTCGAGCGGTCGGATTCCTAGGAAAGGCGAACAGTCATCTCCGTTGCCAAATCATCCAGGAACGTTGCTTTCTTGTCCGCCGGATGAATGCAAACTGGTATGGGGTAACCGATACATGACTGCGGACCTTGAAGAACTCTTGTTAGTTGAACTGAAAAGGGATGGGCTGTTGCAGCGGGCGTGGTCGATGGGCAACGCCAAAAACAATAGAATCTACACCTTGGCCAGTAAACAGTCTTCAGACCGCAGAATCTCATGGAGAATAACTGGCATACGGGCTGGACGTTACCTCATCTTGACGGGACACGAGGAATCACAGGATCCAGTGAGCTGGCATGACGATCCGGCAAAGGTGGAAGCAGAACGACCAAAATCACCACCTAGGTGGATAAGCGTACCCGGAGAGACCGAGGCAACGAGACAGCACAACGAACTGTTTGGATCGGTAGACTGGGCTACCACGCCGCTTGGGCGTCCGGAAAGATGGTGTCAGAGCCTCTTGACCATGGTGAACGTCTGTTTGTCCAGTCCTTTCCCGGTTTTGATAGCTTGGGGCCCAGAATTGGTCTTGCTCTAGTGAGTTCTTGGAAACTCTTGCCCTGAGTAATATTATGCGTTGCCTAATGTCAACGGCGCTTTCTCTCTCCAGCAATGAGCCATACGGAAAGTCCATCGGTACGAAACACCCTGGCATCTTAGGAATGAGATACGATCTAGCATGGCCCGAAGTTTGGGAACATCTGGCCCCGGTAGTCGCACAAGCGATGGCCGGCACCGTAGTACATGTGGATGACGCGCAAATGTTTTTAAAGAGGGGAAACTTCGTCGAAGGCAAGTATTCTCTTCTCAATTCACCTAGCACAGGAAAGCTGATGCTGATGGGGACCTCGCTCACGAGAACAGAAACGTACTTTACTTGGTCTATGATTCCCCTGAGGGGCCCTGCGGGCGCTGTCGACGGCATCTTCATTCCCAATTTCGATAACACAGGAAGACTCGTTTCGGAAAGGAGGATCCACACGCTAAACATTCTCAGTCGAGCTATTACCGAATCGCGGAACGTCGAGCAAATCGCTTCATTCTCACTACCTGCTTTCCAGAATAACAATGATATCGGCTTTATGATCATGTATCTGAGTCAACCGGTTGAAGACGACACCGACCCTGAATCGCAGGAAATGGAGTCTCAAAGGACGCGCTCTACAATGGAATCGAGTCGACGACATTCAACTGTAGGCGATGACAATCGCCTAGAATTTCGGTTGGCCGGCCATTCTGGCTGTGTGGAGATCGAAGAGAACGACAAGTACGTCCCCCACTGCGTGCTTTCCGACCGCTCTCGCCCTTTGGACACGTACGACGACTCCCACGGACTCGCCAAATACATTCACATGGCCCACTGCTACAATGAAGCCGTTGCTATCACCGAGGCTGATGATATGCAAGAGCTCCTACCAAATTTGACACCTAACGCTTTTGGCGATCTTCCAGTCTATGCGGTCGTCATGCCCATCCGGTCATCAGTAGAGGATCGAACTCATGGCGTTGTTATCATCGGTCTGAACACGAGACTGGAGTTCACTACGGCATATAAAGACTGGCTCAATACGATACGAGGATTATTAGCTACCGGTCTGGCCTCGGTTAAATTGCATGAAGAACAAATGGCAAGAGCACACTACCTGGCAGCATTGAACAAAAGGAAGAACGAGGAGCTCCAAGTGCTACTAAAGAAGAAGACAGATGACCTGCGCTCCGCTGAGCTTACGATGTCGACGGCCTTCGATTGTTGTCCGACCGGTATCTGGATAGCCGATGCAAACAGAGAAATCGTCTTTCTCAACCCAGCTTACTATCAGATCACTGGATTACATCCGGAAGCCTCCCTCTCAAGTTGGGTCGATCTCGTACATCCGGACGACCGTGAGATGGCTATCAAGGCGTTCAGCGACGTTCGCTATAAACGCAGCAAAACAGAGTTTAGAATCTTGAAACGCAAACCCGACACCGACGGGAAACCTGAGATCAGGTGGTTGGAAGGCACTGCTGGGCCGCCGTACGACTCTATTGGACAGATATGTGGAACAATTATGGACATCACGCATCGGAAGGAAAAGGAGGAGTTTCAACTTCGCCGAGCTGAAGATGCGTTAGAAAGAAAGCGACAGCAGGAGTCGTTTATCGATATGGTGAAGCTCTCCCCTTATTCTCCCTGTTTGGATTGGTCACTGATTTCCCCCTACTACGATGTTGCGAATAGACGTCTCATGAAGTAAGTTGAATAAAGGAATTCGAGACTTCACGTTACCGATCACTGCCTTGTTTGTCTAGCTTCGCAATCCCCTATCAGCGATTTGTTTGGCCATGGAAGGGATTGTGGATCAACTGGACATGGTGGCAAGAAAGAGTGAACCATCACTTGAGGCAGAACTGCGTACTCTGATTAAAGACACTGACGTCGTTAGTCTATGCACGCAGCATATGAAGCGGTAAGCGATCATTATGCCTTTATTTCGCTTCCAACCGCTCAACTCAACTCCTCTTCGTGTATGACAGGTTGATTGACGACGTCTTGTCACTTTCCAAGTTGGACAGCGAATTATTACAAATCTCGGATGTCGCATGTCGACCTCTCTCGTTCACTCGCGAGGTCCTCAGCATGTTTGAACCCGAGTTACAGAGCAAAGCAATCACTTACTCGCTGGAAGTATGCGATGGGTATAGACAGTTGGTACCTGACGGCGTCAAGGTCGATCCCCAGAGAGTGACCCAAGTAGTAAGTCTTTCTGGAACTCAATCTGGGTAAAAGGAAAGCTCATGGCTTATCACTTTAGCTGATCAATCTGCTAACAAATGCGATCAAAGTGAGCCCCATGATTTGCATCTCAATCGCACGCATCCATTGAGCTTTGTTTATTTCAGTTCACCAGCAATGCGCCCACCAGGAGAATCCATTGCAGCCTCGATGCCTCTTACTGCATTCCTGAAGGGGGACTTAGAAGCAACGTCAACATCTCTTCGGAACCCCTTGGCTCCGACTACCTATATCTTATATGGTCTGTCCAAGATACAGGCCCCGGCCTGAGCGAAGAAGAAAGCGGACGGCTGTTCCAAAGATTCCAACAAGCTCAGCCTAAAACACATGTGACTTATGGAGGTTCTGGTTTGGTACGTCATTTCCGAACGTTCATTGCAGCTGAGTGAGAAAGTTGAGCCAAAAATCTTATATCTTAGGGGCTCTTCATTTCAAGGAAGCTGACAACTCTCCTAGGAGGTGAGAGTAAACGCATCTGTGTTTGGTCAACAACCCTGCTAATGCTATTGCACCCACAGGCAATATCTTTCTACAATCCCAGCCGGGTAAGGGATCTACTTTCACGTTTTACGTGCAAGCGCAGCCATGTTCCTGCCCATCTGAGATCGATAAAACAGCAGAAGTATCGCCCAGTCAGCCAGCATTCTCCAGAGAAGCGAAGCCGTCGGTCAATCGCGCAGGAACCAAGAACCCGAACGAACCCAGCCTTCGCGTGCTATTGACTGAAGACAATCTGATCAACCAGCAGCTTTTAAGAAGGCAACTTATGAAAGCAGGATGTACCGTGTACATAGCGAACGATGGCGTAGAAGCGCTGGAATTTGTGGCAGACGGAAACTCGCCACTTGACTGCATCCTGATGGGTACGTGTTGAGGATTTTCTCTGCATTAGACAAGTACTAATGAAACCCTGCACCAGATATCGAGATGCCGCGAATGTCAGGTATCGAATGCACAAGGGAGATCAGGCGATTGAAAATTGGAATCCCTATTATCGCTGTTACCGCGAATGCTCGAAGCGAACAAATCGCAGAGGTCAGCCTAGTTGTCTAACAAGCCCGCCACTCTCCGCAAGACACTGATTTGGCTGTGCAACAGATTATGGCTTGTGGAATGGATGCAGCGGTAGCAAAACCGTTCACCACGTCTGATCTCGTAAAACAGATGCGACAGTTGATTGCTGCGAAATAAGCGACGGTCCCTCTTACAGACGATGATCGACAACACACCCTCAGGCAGTAGACATGTTCTCCATTTCGTCATTCGATTCATCGCTGGAAAGTGAAGTAGTGCACACACTTCCCAGACTTGGATCGCTGCGAGTAACTGGTTGTAGTTATTCACGATGGCGAGGCTATGACTGTTTCTAGAACAGTATGCCTGGCCTGCTTCAATGCGCAACCGATCACTCGCCCATGTATGTTCGCATGAGCATCTTACACGATCCGCAATGCGATTATAAAATGGTTCAGCAGATACAAGTATACAACCGTTCTCCGACGAGGCTGACCATTGTCGTGAGCTATGTTCTATGAGACGAGGATGAATACAAGGAACTAGGAGACGGAGAAGCACATCCACCATGGTCAGCGATACAGCCGATCAAAGGGCTAAACAGGAGCGCCAACAAGACTCACAAAGACAATCAAGACTCCAAATATTTTGAGCATGAGCCATCGATTTGAGGTAACGCTCGCATAGTATTTCAGTAGCTCTCTCTGGGCACCCGAGACGTTCCTGTCAACGAGTACAGTATAACAGTGCATGTCAGCGCCATCCTTTAAGCAGACACCCTCTCCTATCTTGCACAGAGCCGAGAACGTACGCTGCGATGTCCGTCGTATCCGCATCGATCCGCTGCACAGTCTCTCTTTGCTCTGCGACCATATGTGCGAGCTGTTGGAAGATTTGACCAAGCTCGGCGATAGTTGATTCGATCGACTCTATCGCTGTGGAGCGAGATTGGATATAGTTGTCCTGTAACATCCAACCGATCACGAGTTGCCGTGAAATGGTGAGAACCCCTACTTCGGTCGCGCACCAGACAATGTGTACATACCTGCTGTTCCATCAGCTGCATATGTTGATGCCCTGAGCCAGGTCCACCTTGAATTGCACCCACGCCATATCCATTTTCCCCTCCATCGCCATTCATATCCAGCGCCAAATAATCAGCACCACCGAGGCTCCTCTTTGCGCCGGATCCCGAGGCTGTCGAATCTGGCGTACCGACGCGCGTACCAGGAGCTGTAGCCGCACGTTTCGATTTTCTGTCGTGAGGCTGTAAGAGCAGTGATGATGTTGGCGGAAGCGCTGGAATAGATGCGGATGATGCTGAAGCTGCCTGTGAGCTTGAGCCAAGAAGGCTGCTGCCTTTGTCGATGAGGAAAGACAAAATCGTCAGAACCATCTTGCTGCAGATGAAGAAAGCATCCTCTTACCTGACTGTGCGGCAGAGGACGCAGTGTGCATAAACTGTTCAGAGCGGTCTTTTGACGCTTTCATGTTCTGCACAAGCAAGAGTATGCATGAAATGATAAGAAATCAGCTTCATTGCTCAGACTTGCAGGCACGAACCAGACGGCAATCACCAGCGCACCTGAGTTCGTAGCTCCAACACGTCCTTGAAACCCATACCCATGCTAGCCAACCGACTCTGCAGCATCATGACCACATTCGAATTGTGCTCTTCCACTTGTCCCTCTGCTTTTGCCTTTCCCTTTCCAGCAGCCGCTGCCGCCTGTGATGCCCGCAATTGCTGCTGCAGCTGAGCGATTTGGGCATTCAAGGACGAAATATCTTGGCGGATGATATATGTCAGTTCCGAAATTTCGACAGGACGGTCGTCGAACAGCGTTTTCCGCTTGGCAACTGGAGCATGGTTTTGGATTCAAGCAGTTATATGAGCTATACAAGCTCCACGAATTACACGTATTGGCGACGACTCACGTTGGGCAAGCTTCTGGAGCTTTAGCGTCGTCGTATTGATATCCTTGCCGATTTGCCCAGCCATCCTAGCGAACTCACTACTTGCCGCCAGGGCGGAATGTGCCTTCTTCCCCGTACCGTGTACGCCATCATGGGCGGAGCCATTGGGCAGCAGTCGCTGGGATGCCTGAGCGTCACGGTCCGAAGAGAGGCTGTAGGGTGATGGATTGCTGAGCGTCGATCGCTGGCGGATCGAATAGAGTGTCGAGTGAAATTCCCGGGTTCTGTCTCGTGGCGCCATGGTGCTCGTCGGTGTGGTCTTGTGCGATGTCAGCGATGCTGTGTGTTCTGGCTGAAGACGACGACGAGCTGGATGAACCATACTGCGACGGCCACACCATACGCAGCGGCCTAGTGTCCCCCGGGACAGCGTTTCTCGCGGGACAGCGGGATCTACTGTGATCACGACCGATAGAGCCATCCACAAGGCACCTTGTCGCATTTCCCAACCTCCCCGACCCTCCTCTTGACCACCAGCACCTCCCATCTACCGCTACAATGGCTCTCGGACGCCTGTTCCACTACGGTTTCGATCTCCTGGCCGTGTCGACCATCATCGCCGGTGTGAAGAAGTCGACTGGATATGCGTACGTCTCCCCCTCGCCCCTTTCCTCCGACCTATATGCTCATACCCTGCTATTCCTCTACATGAAACAGACCCGATACCAAGAAGATCGAATCCGAGGGCGTTCGTTCGGTAATCGACTCGTACCTCTCCATGGGCGACAGCGTGTTCTCCACCATTTCCGGAATGGCAGTCGGCAGTCAGTGGTTTGAGAGGAAGCTCTAGGTTTCGAGCGATGGGTAGTGGATCACGCGGGAGGGGAAGCAAGTTCTAGATCATCAATAAAAGGGGCCATCTCATTGGGTCTCGCCGACTGTCGTTAAGACGGATTGTAGCAAGAGGAAAAGAGTCATGTACAGCAGCAGAGCAGACCCGGGCAGACAATCTACCCAGTAACACCAGTCAGGGTTATGACTGAATGGCACGATATACACATGGCGTCAAGGCCTCGGGGCACGCAGATACCGTTGCATGGAATGTATTATTCACTTTTTGACCAGAGCCCTAACAACTAGAACTGCTCAGAACTACAAAGTACAGATTTCACGTGGATGCAGATATTCGCCGTAATGTGTTGTGTTTCGTGTCGTTTTGTTTCGCTACACCAAAGCTTTCGAAGCGAGTGTACTATGACCAAACGTCCAAAAGAAGTCGCTGTAAAGGGAAATAGCACCATACTGTCAGCATTATTCCAGGTACACCGAAGAACACAAAACAGTACGAACATTTCGTTCCTTCAAAAGCTTGAATTCCTTTGCGCCTTCAACCTCTGCACTGCCACCCTTGGCTTCCCCGAGCATCTGCATCAACATTTCCTCGACGCTCTTGGCCATGTGTTTCGCATCGCCACAGATATAGATGTACGCTCGTTTCTCGAGAATAAGCTTGGTCAGGGTGTCCCTTAGGTCCCAGACGAGGTCTTGAACGTATATTTTAGCTAATGTGAAGCAGGATTAGCTTCGGAAACGGATGACAGGCCGACCACGTCCAACTCACATCCATCTGGCTTTCGCTTCCCACCACGGGAAAAGGCACATTCGAGGTGCAACTTGCCCCCCAAACCCTTGATATACTCTGGCCACTCTTCGCGGTACAAGAAATCCTCGTCCTCCTTTCTACAGCCGTAGAAGAGATACATATCTGCCCAATCCTTGAGCGTTTCCTCTGGGGTGGCGCCCGGACCGGCCTTTTCGATCGTTCGCTTCGCGGCCGCCAGTCGTTCTTGCACAAACCCACGGAAGGGCGCGACCCCCGTGCCCGGACCGATCATGATGACGGGTACCTTGGGCGACGTGGGGAGTCGGAAGGTGGATCGGCGGACGTGGATCGGGACGAGGTAGTTACCGGCTCTAAAGTGGGCGTCTCGGGGGCCCGTAATGCGGTAGGTCGGGGTATTAACGCCAGATCCGGCCATGGAAGACACGATGGAGGGCGCACGGCTGCCCTTTTCGCTCATCAGAGGTGCTGTTTCTCCAGCATGGGCCGACTTGACGTTGAGAATAAAGTTGGTGCTGACACCGTATACCCATCGCGTCTTGCCCTTGTGGGCAATAGATGTTTTCGATTCGTATTTCAGTACGACGGCGGTGATATGGATAGCGTCGGGGTACAATTTCGACGAAGAGGAAATTGAGTAGTATCGTGGCTGCAATCGTGGAACGGAGGATACGATACGGTCAAACGGAATCTTGGTCCAAACGGTGGTGTTCTCGACATTCGGAATTGCCTCTGCATCGTCTCCGGCAACGTGTTGCAAGACTTCGGCTAATTTCAGGGACGGTCCATCGACGTGTGTATGGTAATAGTCCTTGTCAGTACCCAAACGCAAGAGCTCTTCAGCCGCCTGGGGAGAAGGTGCAAACTGCGCCAACATGGCGAGTGCTTGACGAGAAGCCGTGGCGGAAATATCGATATAGTGACGGAAAATGGCTTCATAGGTAGCGGGAGTCGGGAACGGAACTTTGGCCAATGTAGGGTCGAGGGATTCGATGTTGATAGCGACGTGTCGTTTCTCTGTGAGTCCCAACACACACAGCATACGCTCGACCTCAACATCCGGGTTGGAAGGCCAGACACCGCAATGATCGCCATGTTGATAAGTCATGCCGGAATCCTTGATATCGAATTCGACGTGAACGCAATTTCGATCCGCATCGACGGAGAAGAGTTCCCGGGCGACCTTGATCGGCGCCAAATAAGGGTTCTTTACGTCGTGAGTGCCCTTGGTGCCCAACAAGGCTCGGGCAGAAAGTTCACCGTGGTAAATCTTGTCGACGGGAAGCTCCGAATCGGGACCGAGTTCAGTTACGGTAAAGTCAGCAATGTCGCCGCCCGCGCCTTCCTCGATCCCGAGGTCCTGACTCAAGGCGGTCCACATGCCATCTTTCCAGCCGAGGTAATCCTCTTCCATGCTCTTGTCATCATCGCCTTCGCCTCGTTCGCCGATTCGTTTAGCACCGAGTTCCGCGAGCCGCTTGTCAATCTTGCGAGCGACTTCGTTGTAGTGTTCATAGGTTCTGTTGCCCAAGCCAAAGACGACGTAACGCAAGTTGGAAAGTTTCTCGTCGCCTTCGCGACCTTGAGAAAACTCGACATCGGGATCCATGATGAATTCCATGAATTCCTGGGCATTATCGGTGGGTTCGCCCTCGCCGTACGTGGCGACGACGAAGAAAACAACCTTGTCGGGGGAGACGGCATCGAGCTTTGTGAAATCGTATTCCTCAGGATCGCAGACAAGTGACGAGATGCCGAATTTAGATTTGGCTTCCTTGGCTAGTCGAATAGCGTATTCTTCGGCAGTTCCAGTCTGAGATCCGTAAAACATGGTGCATCGTTTGTTCTGAGCAGCAGAGAAACGGGGGACGTGTGTATGTCAGCCGCGTTCCCTATGAATTCCTGCCACGCTGACAAAACTTACGTTCTTCTCCATCTTGGCCACCCAGTCCCGCGGGTCACCCTCGTCTACAACGGCAGAGGCAACCTTGCCTCCGATGCTGTTGACTGTGTTGGCGGCATTCTTCGGGCTGTTGATGAAGGGGATCGAGTTGCGGTACAGGTAGAGTACGGGAAGCAGGATCGTCAGAACGACGAGGGTGATATCGATTGGCGACGGCATTTCGGTGGGTCGAGGGGATGGTGACGGCGGCGGTGGAGGGAAGGCCGGCGACGGAGGATGGCGGTGGTGATGGGTGAATACATTATATCGGGCAAGAGTGTCGTGCCACCCGCTGTGCCACCTCGTCGTCGCCTCGATCTGCGGCGGCCGCGCTTCTTGACGCGGGCGCGGAGGTCCCGGCCGTCCACCGCGCTAGCTGGAGGAGTGATTTCCGGTGTATCAACAGGAAAGCTATAGGATACAACATGTCCAACGACGTCCATCACTCTGCATGCCGCGCATTCCTCCTCATCGCAGGGAACCCATCCGCCCAGCCCTCCGCGACGACTTCTCCCACATCCTCGAACCCACGACTGACATACAGTCGCTTCCCAGCCGGCGACGATTCGAGCCATGCCAGTTGGTCTGCCTGCATGCTGGACAGGTGGTGGTCCAGCAGCTTGGAGCCGATAGATTGTTTTTGATGATCTGGATGCACAGCGAGGATCTCTAGGTACCTATGCCCCGAACGTCCCATCCATAACATAAGCTCCTGTAGACTCCGTTATGAACCTGCCCCCCACCTTGGTAGACTCACCATGTCGGACGGCCCTCGGTCACCTGGTCAATCTTGGCTTGAAACGCCCGATACAGTGACCCATACTTTTCCATATCGTACCCGGCATACCTCGCCCTCTCCGCCTCCCCCATCTCACTCGATTCATAGATCGCAAACCGCTCACCAGGCTTCATCCAATACGCAATCCCTACAACCTCCCCCTCTGCGTTCTCCGCCTTGTACCCAACATGCGAACCCGCTCCGACAAGCTTATATTCCAGCCGTCGCGCAAGACTGTCCACCCGCTCTTGGAACGGCAGCCGCGGTCGCTCAGCAGTGAAGGGCTCAATGACGTCCGTGTATTCGGGGAAAGGATCAAATGATAGAATCTGCACCGTAGCAACGCGCTGCAGCTCTGGGAACGAGGTCCCGTCGATTCGGCTGAGGGTTAGGCCGGAGCCGCGGACTGGCGCTGTCGATGGGTCATTGGGTTTATTGGACATGGCGGATTGATCCCAAATTGAGGCTGTATGCGGTCTGCGAATACTTTCCTCCTTTTTTCATTGCGGCTTACAGGTCACTTGCGAAATCAACCTGGCATCGAGAAAAATGAAAACCCCGCGCTTATTTCCCCACATCCTCCAAATCGACAAGGAATTCGTATGCAATAGCGCGTCACAACTCGACAGAAGCGTTCATTCCTTGTTGGCATTATTAAGTACAACTCGTTGGAGGCTCTTTGACCCGAATGTATCGTACACTATCAATCACCCTAGCTTAGCGTGTAAACTTTCCCCGATTGTATGCAATTGCCCCACGTTAAATCGAATACCTGAAACCCTCGACGCCCTCGACCGGCTCGCGATTTCCCTCGTCCATCTGCTTGTTGACACGCTTAAAGTGCAAGGTAAGAGCGATGCAGATACAGATGATGAGAAGTTGAGCTCCGATCGTGGTCCACAATCCAGGACTGATGGTGCGAAGCAGACGCAAAGTCAGATATACAATGCGGGAAGAAAGTTTCGGGAAACGCCACTTACATGTATCCCGGGTAGTCGACTTGTCGATACACAGTAGAAGCCTGCAAACCCATGCAAATTTCTTAGCCTCCGATCCCCAACGAAGCGAGACATGATCACTTACCATAATACCGCCCATACCTCCCATGCCGATAACAATAGCAGATGCAACGGATTTCTTAGAGTAGGTGATGGTGTTGTTGGCTTGATAAGCCAAGACGGAAGGGACATTGCCTGAGAAGATAGTAGCGAATGAGCTAAAGCCTCAATAGCCCGGCGATGCCAGAGGACTTACATTGACCACCCATGATAGCAAGGAAAGCTCCAAAGTACTTGGCATCCTTGTTCTTGACATATCCGATCAACAAACAGCCAATGATGGTCACAAGGGCATTGAGCGAAACAAAGACACCTCGTAGTCGCAACTTGTCGGAGCAGAAGGCGATGATGAACGTGTAGACGGCGCCGACGACGTAAGGTGGGGCTGACAAGAATAGGGTGAGCTTGTACGAATAACCTTGCCCCTCGAGGATGACAGGCAGGAAATAGGCAAAGGCGTAACTCTGTGATGGATGACTGTCAGTAACGGGCCTGATCTGAAAGACAGCAGCACCAAACCTACCGGAAGCGTCGCACTCATAAAGCAGAGTCCGAAGCACCACGTCCTCCAGTCGAGTAGATGCTTGAGCGCCTTGGCCGAAGTCAATTTGTCGGCGATGCCATCTCCTCGATCCTTGTTGACTCGCTCAATGATGAATTTTCGCTCTTGCTCTGTAAGGAATTTTGCCTTGTCCGGGAAGTCGACGATGAGGAGAAGACCGAGAGCTCCAAGGGCGATGGTGATGATGCCGAAGAGGAAGAAGATCCAACGCCAGGTGTGAAGGATACCGGCCTTGGGGACAAGCGCAAAGCCGTAGCAGATGATATTGGAGAAACCAGAGATGGCCATGGAAAGCAAGTAGAACGTGGCGAGACGCTGATTTTTCGACGCAACAACGGGTAAGCATTTGCATCAATCCTCCAGTCTCATCTGCGTACCTTTTGGGTTTCCCATCGGGTATACCAGGTGGAGATCAGGAAAACACAACCTGGGAAGAAACCAGATTCGAAGAAACCAAGGATAGCCCTAACAGCCACCAGTTGCTTCCAGTCGGTGACAAAGGATTGACCGACCATGGCAGCTCCCCAGAGGACTGCGATGGTGCCCAACAGCCATCGGGAACCGACTTTTCGGAGGAGGATGTTGGAAGGTAGTTCGAAAATGATGTCTGTGAAGGGATGTGAGGGTCAATCGAGTGTAAGAAGGTAGAAGGCGGAGTTGAGTATTTACAAGGGATGAAGAAGACCAATGTGGCGATACTATACCGGTCTCCTATCGTACTGCAAAGCGAGATCATCTTGTCAACTTTCAGTACACCATTGTTCAATGCCGTTCCAACTCACAGTTTCAACTCCTTGGCCATACCAGCTACTCGAGCAGCCGACAAGTTGGTTCTATCGATCAAGGCAATCGAGTAGAGCGCTCCAAGAATCAAGAGCAGTCGGATGTCGATCTTTCGGATGACCCGCTTCTCAAACTTGGCATCGAACTGGTAGCTGTCGTCGTCACCAGGAACGACGTCTCCCTGGTAAGGGTATCCGGATTCTGTCTTTTGCAAGACATTGGCATCCTCTACGTGAGAAACGACGGGCTTCTCCTTGCTTTCTGCGGAAAATGTGCGGTTCATGTTGATGAGGAGGTGTGTGCAGATAGCTCTCCACAATTGGCAAGCCACTTGAGCGGGGGCCCAAACCGAGATAATCCAAGCGAGGTTAAGGTATATATGCTCTCCAGACTGTCGCCCTTGCACTCGCCAGCCCGTCGGGACCGCTTGTCAATATGAAACCGGTTGGTATGTTGTCCATGGTCAGAAGCAGGGCCCTCGAATATGACGATAGCCGGTGTGTGCGGGCTTGGCTGATCTGTACGCGCCCACTCAGTGAGACCCAATTGCCCCAAGCGACACGCGACCTGCCCAGGAACACTCTTCAGGCTGCTCTACAACGGCCCATCACGGTACCTAGCAGATCGTCGACCGCTTGAGATGCAGCTCTCAGACGGGACTTGTCATCCCATTTGCAAAACCAACCGATCATCGGAAGTACCCATAAAGCATGTCACGAGCGATCGCTTACTCCCATCGAGACATGGGGACCCAGTAAGCATCAGACGGGTATAGAAGAGCTTATCGAAGGATATTAGGTTCTGCGCACTGTTCTCCAATGATCATGACTGACCCCGAGCGAACGGGGTCCCAGCCCTTTCCCCAGACTTTGATGGTGGCGCTCCACAGCAACATACACTGTAATGCCGGGCCCCCGACGGCGCGGGTGGACGGTCCGCCCAAGGGCTAAGAGGGTATAGCGCCCGACTCCTGCGAGAACTCTGCAGGCTGCTGCGGCTGCCTGTTCAGATACCACCGCTGCTCGAATTCCCATCACCCACTCTACTTGTGGGGTTGCTCTTATGGCATGGTCGTTTCGCGCTGACTCGCTCTCGAGGCGAATTTGATCCCTTAGTCCCTAAACACCATACGAACCAAAACAGAGCTACCGGAACGCATCAATGAACAGATGGATCTCTTCGAGCCATTTTACCTTCCTTGGCGCACTTGGCGTAAACATGGCTGTACTTCCCCAAGCTTTTCCCCAACATCAAATATGATACACGAGCTGATACGCGAACCTAGCTATGATTCTATGCTCCTCCACGTTCTTTAACTGAGCTGCTGAGCTGCTGGAGTGCTGGAGTGGCGTAACTAGCTGAGCTTGCATGAAAGCCTGAATGGTGCTATCGATCACTACCAACAACCTGCCAATCTGCCATCTGCCATCTGCCTTTTGATCTACTGTTCGGTCCGCCGTTTGATTTACCGTACCGTTCGCCGTTGTGTGTTCTTTTGAAATAGAATGGCTTATGATTTACGAATGAAGTGGAATGTTATCGGTAATGCCGGGTGTTAATGAATAGCGAGCTGCAGTTGATAGCTGCCACGACTACAGTATCTGCGTAGCTATCTGCCTTTCAATTGACTCGAATGACCACAGTTTAGCTTCACAGCAGCCGAAAGTTTACAGCGCTTTTTCCGTGGTCAAGGCAACGTGGCACTATGCAAGTTATATCTTGCGGTTTGCATGACACTTGATAGCCGACGGAAGCATATACATGATACATTAGTGGGTATCGTGTCGCAGGCTACCCTTGGTTTCTATATTGACAACCCGATTTATTCCTCTACCTCGTCAGCGAGATGAGCAAAGCTCAAAGGGGTGAAAGCATAACCACCTGGAAGGACGAAAGACGTTAGGCTCAGCAGTCAATGCTTGTCGGAGAAATCAGCGACATACCGGCCATGTAGTGCTTGCCATTGGCTTCAACCCAGTGCAATCGCAAGGCGTGAAGGAAAGCAGAAAGACCCTCCATGATACACAGGATCGCAAGCGTCAACACGAACCACATAGCAAACATGGCCACAGTGAAAACGACGCCGAACACGCCAGTGCTACCAAACGCTCCCTCCAACGTCATGTTGTAAAGTACTTCGGAGAGTTGCGCATGAGCGAGGGAAAGTGCCCAGAGACGTAGGTAAGATGCCCTGCAGAAAGGTTGATGTTAAGCGAAATTATTGTATGACTTTCGGCGTGGGACTTACGTATTGGAGATACAACCCTAAAGAGGCGACAGAATCGAGAATTAGCATCATGTAACTCTCCCATTTGCATAACTACGTACCAAGCAGAACTCGATAGTGTGGATGACCTGATGAATGATGACATCTCCCATCTCAAAGGGCTTAAAGGACGCAAATCATCAGCATACCGCCGGCTCCGTAACTTCCAATAAACTCACATGCTCATCCTCCTGCTGCTCCGCAACCGCATGTCCGTTTCCGTCCTCTTCGTCCGCCATATCCTGCGATGTTGACAATCGAGGCGCCTCTCCAACTCCTTGATATCCTTGTCCCTTGATCTTCTGGTGTTCACGGTACAAGATGTACGGCTTGAGGCATAGCATCCAGGGCACACACACAAGTGCAAGCAAAAGAAGGAAGACCTGCACGAATCCTTGACCTGCATAGAGTTGGGTACTCGGGTCCACAGTTCCCGGAGATAGGAACATGTAGATCAACATGTTGAGCAGACCGGGAGGCGCGGTGGACTGCTGTGACCAATCGAGAGACCATTTGTAGACGATGCAGACGACAAGGTATCCAAAGATACTTTGCATAAACAGAATCTGAGGGACAAACTCGCACCAGATATTGATGGGCTTCTTGAACTTGATGTGATTGGGTACTTGCAAGCAGATAGCAAAAGTCATCTAGAAGATTTCGCATTTCAGCAACTACCGAAAAGCCAAGTTTCGTGCAAGACTCACGTGAATGACACCCAAGATGATAGACATTTTCATCTTGTACGAATTAGAGAACACGAGTGCGTTGTCCGCACCGTGCCATGCGGGATCCAGACCAAGAAGATAGGTGGTACCGGTCGAAACGGCGTTGACGGTTCCATTTGCTCCTTCAGGCCATTCCCAGCCTGACTGCCAGATACTAATAGACTTCGAGAAGATGTCGTTGTACATCAATCCGGTGTACATTGAGAACATGCCCATCAGAAGAATGATATATCGACCACTATAGCGAAAAGATCAGCGCCCATTTATATCAGCTAGCTGCTGGTTTGTAAACTTACAAGAAGAATGTGTCAAAGATCTCGCCCAGTCCAGCCTTTGCCAACTTTTTCTCAAAGGTGATCATGGCGATCGCGGCCATAGTCGCAATGATACCGTGCCCTAAATCACCGAACATGACGGCAAACAAGAAAGGGAAAGTAATGCAGGTGAAAAGACCGGGATTGACTTCTTGATAAGTAGCGATGCCATAGGAATCGATAATAGTTTGAAAGCCTTCAGTGAACTTGTTGGTTCGATGGAAAGTGGGTGGCGTTTGATACGTTCGCTGTTCAGACAAGATGGGAGGGACGGTCGTGCCGGCCGTTTCCGTAGCCCTTCGTAAAGCTTGCTGAATGGCGCTGATGTCTCGGGTAGGACACCATCCTTCGGCTACCAGCGTTTTCTTCTTTGCATCGTAGCTGAGCAGGTTCATCGTCTGGTAAATTGCCTTTTCTCGAGCCACAGCATCCTTCCAAACCATCAGATTCTCCGCGACCTTGCCCAACTCGACACGCCTCGTCTGACCAGTTTGAAACAGCACAGTGTTAATGTCTTCCAATCGCGAAGTAACTTCGCGAAGAGACTCGTTTCGCTTGTCAGCGCTAGAGTCGATAGGGTAAAGAGTTCCGCCCATGGAGTCCGCAACTTTTCGAATCTTGGCGAGCAATTCAGCTCCGTGCGCGAAGATGATGAAAACGTCCTTGTAGGTTTCTTTGCCGGTCGTAGGATCGACGAAAGGCTCCTCGATTTCTGTCCGATACAGAATCTCCCATCATCAGTCAGCAGCTCTAGCACGACGCGCAGGAGAACATACCTGAATAGTTCATGTAGAGATTTCCTCGTAAGATCCTCCACAAGATTCTCTCGAAAACAGGCATCCTGGTCCTCTCGATTGTACCAGCGACGAATTCCAACTCTACGCCCTGGAATCCGCTTTCACCTGGTAGATTGCCGTATTCGGCTGCATTCTCAAGCAAAGGCGCTGATCCATCGGCATCATCGAATGAGCCTCGAATTTCGATTTGACGGTTGTCAGCCTGAGTATAAGACGAGTTAGTAAGCTTGAAGACGCTAAGGGAGAGAGGCTATGTATGCCTACCTCGTTAAAGAATCCCGCCGTCTCCCTCAATACACACTTGGCCTCTTCCAATTCTCTTTGCCGCTTGCCAAGAGTTTCCCAACTTTGATTGATCTGACTCATTCGCTGTTCGTACTCCGCTAGCTTGCCGTCTAGATCGTCAAAGGCTTGAGGCGCTCGAGGTCCTACCGAGTTGAAAGGCGCAGAAGCTGAAAGGGGGGTGATTCCGATCGGTGGGTTCGACGAGGTGATTTGATTTTGGAAGAAGCGGAGTCGACGCTCCATTTCGTCGAGACGTCGAATCTCACCAACGAATGATCGTTGGAAAGCATTCACTTCACCATTCAACTGCGGGGAATACGGTAGTCAGCCTTCGATGTTATCGTATACAGGTACCGATCGCGATGAGTATTCACGTCTTTAAATTGGAAGTCCCCCATTACTCCTAGTTCAGAAATCGTATCGTGAGCTACTTCCGTGGGGATATAGAGCTGCACGAGGGACATCTCCTCCGAGCCTGCAAGGAAGGAAGCACTGTGGTTAACATCGCCTTGGGACAAACTGGTGGCGTTTACCAAAGACTTACGGAAGAGACTCGGGTAACCCATGACTGTGGGCGAATACCTGGGTATTTGAGAATGCGGTTCACTGATCCGCCCTCGATGCGATGTCAAGTTATCCTCAACAAAGTCGGAGTCGATATGATGATACCACTTGCACTTTGGAGCAGCGAACCCGCCCGCTGATGACGATGCACGAGTCCGTTATTCTAAGCGCACGCCAACGGAGCCGACTGAGGCGCAAACGCGCTTGAAGGGACTTCCCAGCGACTTCCAACCTCATCAAGAAGCAGTCACCTCTTACCCAGGCATACCAAACAGCTATACCGACTACAAGCACGCTTCTCCGTAACTGTCCCCGGCTGTATAGGGAGAGGTCAAGATACGGATCCTATGGTCTTTTGGTAGGACTATTCGGCTTAATCATCAGGGTGCTGGCGTCACTCTCTGAGAACAGACAGTCTTCGCCTACTATCAATCACTTGTCTTCGTTGCAGGGAGGCTGTCTAGAATGCGTTGAGCTGGATATGGGGAGACTTGCACAAAATCTCTGATTCGCTGTTGTCAAGTGACATGCGGTCCGAACCCAATATGACCTCATTCCCACCACCTCCCCGGAAGCCACGTTATCTGCCTCAAAAAACTCCCCGAGGTAACACCTGAGGCCTCCTTCTGCTACTACACCACTATACTACTGCGCGAGCCTCGATAACTGCCTCCCTACACTAGGTCGCAATGATTATGTCCCGAGGTGGGCGAGGTGGAGGTCCGAGCGTCTCGCGTTTTGCTCATGCGCTGACAATTCCCAACCCCACAACTCCACTGCCTATCCGACGGCGAAACGAAGGGCTAAAAGGGGTTACATCCGAAGCGAACTAAGCCGGCGGATTTATCGAGTCATCATCAGCGGAAGCTCGCTTGCTGCTGTGGTGCACACAGCGTGAAGTAGGAATTGGCGGAGAAATATAGGTGCAGCTTTGAAAAGCTCTCTGGAATCCTCCTAAGAAAAGAAGGAAAGCTTGCTCAGTAGTACCCTGCAAGCTTTTCAAGGCGTCGGCGCCAAAAGTTCAGTAATTAGAGTCGAGTACAGTCATCGACTTCGACGGAATGATGGGCCGTGCAGTTTCGCAAGCTCTTTCGCAGCACGATAGAGTATACATGGTGATTGCGTGAACGAACGAGATGTGAATGCCTGGAAGAGACTGGTATGGCTTCATCTCATTCAAAGCTTGAGTAACTGTTCAAGTCCGACAAGGTTAGAGATCGATTCCTCTATACCAGTGTGAGGAAACGCCCACTTTCACCTCGTTTCAGCCCGCTACGCCATGACGAGTCGGAGGCCTTCGTTAATCTCGCAGGATGCCATGCAAGGCAAAGGCAATCTTACGCCCGACATCATGCTGATCCAGAGGAACACAGCACCACAACCTTCCGACGATGTCTACGGCCTTCAAGATCCCGGCACGTCTCAAGACCAAGGAGCAACGACATCCGCTCTGTTTGCGGGTGGCAGGCGAACGAGTAGCGTCGGTGCTTATCTGGCCGTCAATCGCAACCAATTATCTGCCTTGCGAGCTGAAGATGCCATGAAGAGGTCAACCACTCCAGTTTCGGGCGACTACCAACATGCATTGGATCATGCTGTTGTTGAACAGCCCGCAGAGACGCCATTCAAAGAGGGAGTCGACATGCCGTATGACTCTCTCGACATTCCCGCGAAACACATTCACTTCGGTCCGCAAAGTCCTGCGATCACCGCTTCGGCGGAGGCTCCCCTCGAATCGCCGTTTCCTCGGTCGACCGCAACCTCGATTATGGAGCTGAATCCAAATCCTTCCGCCAGGACTTCTCTAGCAGAGATCTCCAGGATGGAGATGGAAGAGGAGAACGGTTCATCGACAACTGGCAGGATAGCGACCTTGAGAGGTGCAGCGATCTTGGCTGTGACTGCAACTGCACAGCTCATGGATTTGATCTAGTGAGTCTTCTTCAATCAAGAATATTGACATACCCTGACCTGCCTCCCGAAGCTTGACCTCGATCAACATCGCATTGCCCCAGATTCAGAAGGAGCTCAACATTACTTCTTCCAACCTTCAATGGCTGGTCTCGGCGTACACTTTGGCTTTTGGAGGATTCTTGTTATTGGCCGGGTAAGCTGATGACTATCTCACCTCCTCGATGTGTTCCTGAACTGTCCCGTTTGATTTCAGTGTTGTCGCTGATCGGTTCGGCAAGAAGATTACATTCTGTACGGGCATGGTATGGCTTACTATCTGGTCACTCGCTATCTCGTTCGCCCAAAACGAGATTAGCGCTATCATCTTTCGAGCTTTGCAAGGCAGGTAAACATTTTACATCCCTACTCGGTATCCGCCTGTTAATGCTTTGACTGCGTTGCTCAATAGGTTTGGGGGCGGCAGCGACTGTGCCTAGCGCTATTGGAGTCATATGTACCTACTTTGCAGGAAAGGAACAGCATCGAGCCATGTCTTGTTACGGTGCTGCTGGAGCTATTGGGTGAGCATTCTACGCAATACCAGAGATGTGTGCTGAGCGCTAAGACCATTTCCCTTTTAGATTCATTACGGGCCTGATTATCGGAGGCTTATTGACTGCTACGTTGGGCTGGGTAAGCTTTTGCGACGAACATTACTGTCATTTTCAGCAAGTTGATGTAGTACTGATTTCTTAGCGTTGGATTTTCCGAGTGACCGCTCCTTTAACTTTCCTGCTTGCAGTAATCGCTTGGTATGCCTTTCCTGCCGAACGCAAGCGACCTACGGGTGCTCGTCCTAGCATGGATATCGCAGGGTCCTGTTTGGGAACATCTGCTATGGTTCTGCTTACGCTCGGGCTATCCTCGTCGGAGAGCTATGGATGGGGGAAAGCCATCGCCATTGCGCCTATTGTGATCTCTGTCGTCGTACTGGGCGGATTTCTATTGACAGAGAGGAAGGTGAGCTCACGGAGTCGAGGTTGATTACTGATGTATACCGTTTCTGATACCGCTTCCTCAGGTCAAGAATCCTGTTATGCCGCTCTGGTTATGGAAACAAGAGTCGTTCGCTGCAATCTGGTTTACAGCATTCTTCATGCAAGCATGGTGAGGCTATTACCGCCTGTATCTCTCGAACTTTCCATTTTCTGACCTGCTTTCAACCTCGATATATGTACTCATCTCATTCTAATTTCTACTCTTTCAATCCTTTCAATCTATCTATCTCTATAGGTGGGGCTCAGTGGTCTATTACGAAGTGCTTATCTGTCAGGAGGTACTGCATCTTTCACCTCTTCAGACGGCCATCCGGCTTGCCCCTTGCGGTGCATGGGGTCAGTAGTCGACAATCTATCGAATTTAGAGTTTAGCTGACTATCCCTGACAGGCCTCATTGTTACGATGACCTGTGGCGAGCTCGTGCAACGATTCACTACCAAGACTATCGTTGTCACTGCTCTTGTAATCTGCGTAGTCGCCAATGTACCTTCGGCTATAATGAAACCGACAGACAATTTCTGGTCGGTAAGTGATTGTCGGGGCAGGTTGTAGTCCTGAATGGCTCACCGTGAACTTCCTTCTTTTCTAGTCCACGTTTCTGACTATGATGATCGCTGTGTAAGTCAACCAAATTAACTCTTGCGGCCTGCTTTGGATATCTGATTATCTTGGTTATATCGCACTCTTATAGTACTGGTGTATCATGGGCTTACAATGTTCTCGCAATATCTCTTGTCGCTTCCGTCCCCGCGTTAGTGGTCACTGTCTTTCAGTTTACCCGCCTTCACTAATTTTACCACTCCATCACGTTAGATCGATCAAAAGCATGACAGGAGGCTTGATCAATACTGCTTTTCAAATCGGAACAGCTGTGGGGCTTGCCTTGTGCGGGGTCGTTTTCGGTTCTGTCACTGGCAACGAGAATGATGTAGACGAATGGGCGAAGATGAAGGCATACAGTGCCGCTTTATGGATGAGCACTGGCTTGGTGTCTTTAGCACTCCTCATCGCACTTTTCGGGATCAAGGGAGGTCAAAAGGTTTCAGGAGTTCAAGGTCCCGTCCACTAATATGTGGAAAAGGATAGGTATGGGGAGGCGAGGGGATAGATTACGGACAATATGTTGACTCACAGGCTTTTACATGCTTTATATTGTTATACGATCAATGACTCACACAGAGCATGGAAGGCGTCATGTGAGAAAGCATGGTTTAGGACGCAAGAAATCCTCCAGGCACCGCAATTCTCGAAGTTCTCGTTCTTGGTCGCGGTCAAAACAACTAAGTGAGAAACCGCATACAGAGTCTGACCTCACTCTTGAAGGGGACAGTACGATAAGTATGGGAGCAGTACCGACATCTTCGCCATTTGGACGGCTGTCAACTGAATACCAAGACGACCTAAGTGATGACGAAGACGAACCCGCAATGCATACTTCTATTAGACTTTTGCCTAGTGCTCCGATTTCGCCGTCAATAGCAGTTCCAGTAGGAGACGGATATGATGCTCTCGACGTAATGGCAGATTACCTGTTCAGATTCGGCTGTGAACAGAAGAAATGGTTTCAGAGACCTCCAGTTACGGCAAAGGAGAAGCGTAGAACCTACAGTAGCAAACACGTAGCGACCGGCGTATGTATCCGGGCAAAAACTGGGATCCAAAGGGTGTATCCAGCGAATCTGCCTGGTTTAGCTGCTTTCGAAACAGCTGTTACAGCTTTGAACCCGGAGGTAAGTGGTATCGCCAAATTCTTATCCCTATAGCAAGGAATTGAACTGACATGACAAGCTTTCCAGGTGGCGTTCAAGGTCAAATCACCCATTGTGAAAACGGTTATGTCTACTTGCATGTATGTTTGAACGTAGAGCTTAAATCCATGTACATACTGACTGATCGGGCCCATTTTCCACTCTAGTACTCCCGACATGGCCGAGTTTACGATCAATGCCGATACCCGAATACAAATTCTGGACGAGCTGTCCCATCTTGCTTGTGCTAGAAAGCATCAATACGCCGCTTTCATTCGAGATGAAGGCGTGCTCTGTGTCTGGGCCGATGCCGTGGAGAATGTCGTTGCAGCAACGGAAAGCCTTGAGCAGGCACTCATCGATTTCATCTGGCATCAAGAACAGCAAACGAGGAAGCAAGGGTTTGCTGCTCACCTGGACGTTCACGCACAACAGGAGAAGGAGGCCTTGAATCGAGCCATTCAGCAGGGAGAGAAGGAGGCAGATGCTAGTGAGAAAACAGAGGTGGATTCTACCATGGATGCAGAAGATCTGGCAAAATTGCAAGCGAAGCAACGCTGGAAAGAAAGGCCTGTGATGCTTTACGATGCTGTGACTGCTGGTACGCATAAAAAAATGGCGAAAGCGGCCCCTTCAGCACCCTTATAGCAGATCTCTCAGCCTTTTCACTGACAAAAGCAAATCTCATGGGCCCAATGAAATGTTGGACCATGGCCTCACCACAGATGATCTGTCAGATATCTTCGAGCACTAACTCAAGTCGAAGTACAACCTATACAGCATGCGCGACGCTCCCGGTAGAGCTGATTACTTGTGACGAGGATGCTGCTCATCTTGCACGGGGCTAGAGATAATCCTGCACTTGGCAAACGGTGTGAGTTGACGGAAGGTGAGATGGCTGGCAATAGGATGTCGTTGATCATCGACATCCGCTCTCCTGGCTAAGTCTGTACCTTCTGCGACCAAGTCCCTACCTCTCAGAGATATGTAAAAGTACAGCCCGTTATCCGACGGTCCGGCGTCGGCTAGAGGTAGTAACACCGAAGAATTTCCTTGATCTGGAAGGAGTCGAGCACATTTAGCAAGATCAGCTCCAACAGCCAGGAAGGCAAATGCCCTCTCCGCTTTGAAGTTGCTCTGGGTTTGGGGGCTAGGATCAGCGGCGAAGCTGATGCAATATCGATTCGCATCCTAGTACGACGATGTGTCGGTGTACGATGGCGGCTAATCCATGATTGCCGTTTGCCAAGAATGTTTCATGTGGTACTCTAACACTGCGCTGGATAGGTCGGCGGATTAGCTGCTGGATATGCTTGACGAACGCCGATGATTGATGTCGCCATCGACAAAATGGTTGCACTGAACTGTATGTCCACCTCGGTGATAACGTGTGTGATAACTCCAACGGATAGAAAGATTGAATGTCCCCCTTCTCAGAACCTCACAGGAGTGAGGTTTATCAAGCCTCAAACCCCTTATCAGCTCCCGTACCACCTTGGGTTCTCATAGTATGGTAAACTCAATCTGTGTATCGTCATGCAGGACTGCGCATAGTCAGCAGTTTCATGAGCGCTCGCCGCACACTCTAGGAGCTGACCAGCTTCTTCATCATTCCTACAGATTGGCGACGGATTGAGAACAGCTGTGTGAGCGAGTTGAACAAGGCGTCTTACGACAACGCATATGCGGTGTTGTTGCAGAGAATGTTCCATGGCGTATCGGCCATTCGTATCCATGTTGTGTCCATAAAGACCGGTCGCTAGCAGCATTCTAACATTCCATTGAAGCTCATTGGGCATTGGGTCAAGATTTGCGTCTGACAGTCCGAGTAATCCTAACTCTGATCGATGGTCGTTGGAAAACAAGGCGAGATTCTGAGAGAAGCTATTGATGGAAATGTACATCGAAAGAGCAGCTGAAGCTACGACCCTTTTCATCCGCGCAGGTATGGCAATACTGGCTTGGCACTTCACCCTGCCACAAGACAAGGGAAGCCATTCTCAGTCTTGGGCTGAGGGCGCATCGGCGGTCCCGCTCGACCAACCCGGGCTGTAGCGACCATTTGTCCCGTTAAAATACTGTAGCATCCAGTGTAGCAATCCCATAATCGCGAGTGTCTGACATACTTCTGACGGTGAGTTGTCCTGCACCCTCGTGGGTCATCTTGTGTCACCGAGGGATGATGAGCTGGACGATGAGCTGGATGATGTGTCCGAACGGGCTTGGCAAACAGTACACTTCTACATCGGAAATGAGAGAAGATATGACTACTTGCATGGGAGAACACACAGGGAACAAACCAACTGTAGAAAGGCACGCCGTTGTTACAGAAGCTTCCAACAGGTACCGCGCCCTAAAAGCGCATGGACTGCAGGTTATTTCCCTTGGACCCCGGGAATGCGCCGGCGCTACGACTATGGCTGTATGTCATCCGGGGGCAGACGCGGGGAAGCTGGGGCGCCGGCATTTGTTGTGTGCCAGTGTGAAAGCGTAATGCAGGTCGTGATACTGGAAGAAGAGATCAGCGATCGACAGGCCACAATCATTCGTTGAAACCTCGTTGTGCAGTCGGCGCCAAAGAACAAGACGGCCCTGACGGCCTGGATACCAACAGCTCACGAGCAACTACACAGAGTGACTTTGTAATCTCCCGAAAGGAGGGCCCAAGGCACTGTTCGTGCTGATCGTGTTGTCGTGTTAATGACGATCAAAGAGATCTATATTTATATTACGCCCTATAGCCTACAGCCACAATGCCCCTCCTCCCAACGAGACCAACGCCAACACCTTCCTGCCTTTCTCATTGCATTGCCAGTGTCCTTCTCTACGCCTCTCTTGTTCCGTCTGTCATAGCATCCATCGTTCCGTCAGCATGGAAAAGCACGAAACCTTCCATGTCGAGGAGAAGGTGATTCCGGCCCGCGAACATGTCGAATATGTCGAAAGCAGTTCAGTCAGTCTCGAGGGACCTTCCACCATCAACGAAAAGGCTCTTATCCGAAGGACGTGAGTGCAGGACCGATCATTCCCCTGATGCTTTTGCTGTTCACTGACCTCCTTGCGTAAAAACAGCGACTACCGCCTTGTCCCCTGGCTGTCATTGCTCTACCTGCTGTCCTTTTTGGATCGGTCCAATATCGGAAACGCCAACTTGTTCGGCCTTTCAAAACATTTGAAGCTCACCCAAAATCAATACTCGTGCTGTTTGGCCGTCTTCTTCGCCTTTTATGTTCTGTTTGAAGTTCCGTCGAATATGTGCATGAAGGCATGGCGGTATGTCGAGTCTTGCTTCAGAATATCTTGCTTGATGCTGATGATACCTCCCTCTGTGTACAGACCTTCGATGTGGCTTCCCCTCATCATGTTGGCGTGGGGTGTAGTGATGATCGGTGAGTGCGATTGTGTCCTGGCCCTCATAGAACTTCGCTCAACGGCTCGATCCTCTCTTCAGGAATGGGTTTCGTCAAGAACTTTGAAGGCCTGCTTGTTGCTCGAATCTTCTTGGGCATCACCGAAGCCGGTCTTTTCCCTGGCGTCAGTTTTTATCTCACGCAATGGTAAGTCGGAAGATCAACGTAGTGTAAACACGAGGACTCAAGATTCCTGTCTCCTGTCCTGTCTCAGGTATCGAAGGTACGAAATCAACTTCCGGATCGCGCTGTTTTTCTCTGCAGCCACTGCTGCTGGGGCATTTGGAGGTCTTCTTGCTCGATTAATTAACGAAATGGATGGCGTAGCCGGTTACCACGGCTGGCAGTGGATCTTCATCCTTGAGGGTATCGTTACTGTCTTTGTCGCCGGCGCCTCCTTCTGGATGCTGTTCGACTATCCAGACACCGCCAGGTTCTTAAACGCCGAGGAGAAGGAATTTGTAAAGGCTCGATTGGCTCTCGATAACGACGGTTGCTCACAGGCTTTCAAGTACAAGTTCGTCAAGGATGCCTTCTTGGACTGGAAAGTCTGGGTGTTCGCTGCTATGTTCCAGGTGTGTCTCTCTTTATTCGCACCCCTGCTCTAAGCAAGATAACTGAACATAACTTTTGACTGCTCCAGGGCTCTCTCATGCCCGTATATTGCTTCTCGCTCTTCGCGCCGACTCTTACAGCAAACTTGGGTTACACCGCCGCAAAGGCTCAACTGGTATGTGTCTCTTTTATGCGCCCATAGTATACGTACTGAAATATGAGTTTTCCCTCCAGATGTCCACCCCTCCCTACGTGCTGGCTGCTATTACGACGGTTGCCGCGGGATACATGTCGGATCGGCTGCAGAAGCGAGGCATCGTTGCCATCGTTTTTGCCGCTGTAGGAGCCCTTGGCTTTACCCTGCTCCTTGCCACCAATATTCCCGGAGTCAATTACGCTGGTTTGCACCTCGCAGCCGCTGGTGTCTACCCTCTTATTCCCGTTGTCGTCTCCTGGGGTTCAAACAACTGCGGTGGTTCGCTGAAGAAGGGCGTTGCAACCGCCATCATCGTCTCAGTCGGTAACGCAGGTGGTGTTATCAGTTCATTCATCTACCCCGCCATCGAGAAGCCCAGATACTTCAAAGGTCACGGCATCAACATTGCTTATTGCGTCTTTGTTATCTTCTCCGCTGCGTTCATGACGTTTTACTTGGGCAATCAGAATAAGAAGAAGGATGCAAGGAACGCAGCGCGAGACCACCCTTGGACCGCGGCCGAACGAGCGGAACACGAGGACCGCGGAGACGATGTCGACTGGTTCCGATACACCATCTAGACACTTTTGGATCTCGCCCGCAACGATCGTCCTCCAGCGTATTCGGATGCACCGCGCCTATAGGGATAAATAGCATGGTGGTTTAGACACGCCTCTTCGCGGATAGACGTTCATCTTCTTTCATCGCTTGGAATCTAAAGTTGTAAACAATTAGTAACATGTACATTTGGTCGACTGGGACAATGCCGTTCCTCATGAATGAAGAGCGAATATGGTGATAGCTGAAATGTTGTTAAGCCCTAGAAGTGATTATTGATCGTTCTCCTACTATCGGCATATCTCAAGCAGGTCCGGATCGTTTTCCTTTTCGATGGGAATAGACGGCAAACATCTGGCGCAACACAGGGGCAGCGTGCCTCTATGCTCTAGCGACTGATCTTCGCATACTCTAGGCAATCGGTAAACACGTCATGCGGTGCGCCCACTGCAAGGGATTAGCCTGGTCCGGCCTACTGTGCTCGGGCACTCCTGGGTTTAGTTTATCGTTGGGATAACATGCCGGTCGAAAGAGCGCTCTGGGTGGCCAGGACCGCTCGAATCCAAGCACGGAAACCACATCTTTATATCCGAAAATGGATACCGCATTTCGCAAGATCGATATCGACCAGTATGACGAAGATCGACTGGTCCCGGAAGACTTGTACGACCCTGATCCCAGAGGGCTCGATGGAGTCTTGGCAGATGCTAGAAATCGGAGCGCAGAGGTCAGGAGCTTACTTTCAAGGTTAGTTTCAAAGTGTTTGCGGGACTCACAGTCGTAGTGGCGCTACCGTGCGAAACGCGCCAGTCTTCCTTTACGGTTGGATAATACATGAAGGTGGATCTAATGACCTGGGTTTCACTTCAGAGGGGACGCTTCCGGCGCATTGGCAACTATATTGACCGACTGTCCGTACGGCGAGGGCATGGATGAAGCCAAGGTTTGTCACTGGTCACATCTTGCCATCTTAACATTTCGCTCATTATTAAAGACCACTTCCATTCACAGAATCTGACCACGGTTGCAGTGTTGTCAATACTCAATTCCACTCGCTCAACGGATATCCCAGCAATTCTGAAGAATCTCGATGGAGCTCAGCAGGATCGACTTATGGCATATCTGTACAAGGCAAGTCCGACTGTCGAGTCTGTTATATCCCTACTGCTGGCGCAGCCACTACAACCTTCCTTGTAGCCTTTTCTCATGAGTTGCTGACATTCTGCCCTACACCCATCGCACATTGTCTGAATGGTATCTCTTTTCACTCGCCGTACTCAGGGAATGGCCAATCCAAGCGAAGTCAGCGGATCAGTTCTGCTCAATTGGCACGAAAAGGTTCGTTTCTCAGCATCCCCATTGCTCAGCTTTCCAACATTGCTAAATTCAATCCATCTGCACATCAATCTGACTTGCGTCACATCACCCTTCTTAAATTCAGTTAACGGAAGTAGCAGGCGTTGGATGTATCGTCCGCGTCATGACAGATCGACGCGTAGTCTAAACAGGACGACCGGAGATTCCGTCCTCTGAGAATGTAAAGCAGGTTGTATAAGTATTGTTTCACGCAAGTGCAAATCAAGCATTTTTTCGGTAGTCGCCAGCGGATCAGGTGGACATTTAGCAGGCATTGTTCATGTTCCTTGACGAAGCCACCCAGTGGTGGGACATTGCGACTTAACGAACCTATCAACCGCAAGGCTGAACCATCTTTGTTTCTGCGCTTGTAAGCGATTTTTATCTTGTATATCTGGCGGCGGGGAGCACAAATTTCACACAGATACAATGCCTCACATGCTGGCGAAAAAATACAAACAGGCACCCTCCATACTAAGCAGCTTCAGATGTCAATTTCTGATCAGAAATGACTGAAGAGGTGGATCGCATACGCATACCTCCTTTTTCGAATGGTACGGTGCCTGGATGAAAACTATGTCGTCGATAAAAGAGCCAGGCTCGGGTGCAAACAAAGGCAGGCAGCTAGGCAAGGCAGCTGGACGGGAAGCCGACGGCTTGTTTCAACCCTCGACTACTGCTTGACCTCGGGCAACTCACCACCCAAAAAACGCAACTGCAGCCAAAACTGCAGCTAAATGCACAGGCACTTCCGCTGCATCCCTCTGAGGACCCTTAGGCGGACAAGCCGAAGAGAAGTGCCCAAGAGACCACTTCGATGCAGTTGAGAATGATATTCGCTTTCGTCGAGTGCTAACGTCGAAATCGGAAACAGCGTTCGATGAATACTTTGTAAGCGAGGAAAAGTGCCCCTTCAACAATCATAGGCAGATGCATTAGTTTGTCGATTTGAACCTTTGCCGCAGATTACATACTCACCACAGCTAAACCGTATGACGTTGTCCCACCTCGAGTACTGCCCTTGTTTGCGATTCTCGCGATTGTGAGCGCGACCGTTTTTGCCACGGAGAGAGCCATGATGCTGCGAAGCCAGACTTTGAGTCTCGAGGTGGTCTGCTGCGTAAGGTTGAGCATATTGTGTCAATATTCTAGCTCAAGGGCTTGATGGGCTGTATGCTAACGATGTATTGAACATACTCGCAGGTATTAGGGTGGCAGAATGATATCAGGAAGTTGTTCCGTGGCACTGCTGTAAACATCCTTTCCGTATTGACGAACCAGCACTTCGGAGCAAATCATACTATATATCTAGTGATGTGAATCGAAATGTGCAAGAGGTGCACAGCACTCAATATGTCGACATGTACATAAGTAAGCAGATGGGAGTCGCAAGGTACTATCCGGCCTTCTGGCGGAAGAGACGGAGGACATCTTGGTCATTCCGGGTGGAACCTCAGTATCTCAGAAGACCTAACAGTATGATTCTTCTCCTGTTTTCTGTTGCAACCATTCCAAGCAGCACCTGTGCCTGCCTCCTACATGTCGAGGTATGTTACATGACCACCCATAACACAACCGTATGTAGTTATTTTCTGTGATGACCCTTTATGTGGTTCGAACGGCATTGGTTATTGCCAGCTCTCATGTACGAACCTTCATCCGCTCAGCGTCAATTCAGATGCTGCTCGCTAGCTTCTAAAGTCTTCCGCTGAGCGAACGCTTCCGCGGCTTTTGCCCTTTTCTCCTTCTTTTCCACGAGTGTTTGACGAACGTTCTTGCTATCAGGAACAGGTGTCGAGGTCCCGCTCGTTAAAGGAGTACTCGCACACGATTGTGCCGTTGAAGCAGGTTTTGCTTTAGAGTCGATAGTTATCGTCACAGGGCCCTATTGAGCAGGATACAGAGGATCAGCGATGACCCTGACCCGCTTTCTCATCCAAAGAGCACCGCTCACGTCATTGCAAAGGGCGACCTGCATCATAGCACCGAACCTTCCATCTGGTGTGGAGCGTCACGTCAAGCACAGTCATTAGGCAACTGCATTCCTGAAGCGGCAAACTCCCGACTTGCCCTGTATCTTATCTGCGCTGTAAGCAGCTCGCATGTCATCCAGGAACTCGTTGTAGAATATTGAGCTAGGCAGTGTTGTCTATGATCGCATGTTGCTGCGTTCAGCGTACATAAGGCTCAGCGACATTGTACGCTTTCACAACTCACCATTGCTCCGTGGAAGTCTTCAGTTGTGGGCGGAGAAACTCTGTTTGTCAGTGTTTTTCAGGCGCAAGCTTACGAAACCTACCAGGTTTAGAACCCTTTTCAACTTTTGCCATTAGGGTAAATTGTGAAACTGTTTTCAGATCAGGATAAGGCGGGAGGAGTGAATATTCTTTCGCTAATCGCTCCATTTCACCTGAGAAAAGACGTACCACATAGTACTTCCCCTCCGATATCCTTCACACTGGCTTTCCAAGCTAAAGATTTCTGCCGTTCCTTCAATTCGTCGTCCCTCACTCCGTCCGATGCAGCTGTCGGTGCTGGGCCATCGAACAGGCGAGTATTGAGGATTTTCCTCACTATATATTCCCTATCCTTTGGTGTATCGTCTGATCGGATAGCGCTCAATGCTACCTGTCAGAGAGGAACGTTGCGGAGATCAGATCCGAAAGCTTACCCACTCCGATACCGATCAGCACCATAAGCCCTCTCCCGATCGAAGATATGACCTGCCCTTCAACTGCAAGGAGAAAGCATCATTCGAAGAGGACAGGTCAGTCCAGGAACCTGCGATTCATGCTATGCGACGCAATTCGAGCCTGTGTGCAGCATTGCCAACATACCCGTTACTGAGGCATTCGTGACCTTCTGAATGACGGCTTTCATTTCCGGGAGTCTGTTTCGGCCTCACCTATTGCCAAATGCTGGTGGCCTGTTCACGAGCATGAACCAAACACAGCGGACCCGCCTTTAGATACCTCCCCATCTCGTCGTCTACAACGGAAAGAAGTCCAGCAAGCAGCAGTTGCAAGGAAGCAGGTCGATTACTTGTTTACTTTGTGAAAGCGAGGTAAAAGTCGTGCCTGGCTTGCGGGCGCACGCAATGACGGTAGGGTATGGAATTCATTTCCAGTGCGGTATCCGTAGACCACGAGTGGAGAACCGGTACCTCGTCGGCTCAACAGTTTGAGGAGTCACTCAGTCGATTTTGCTCCAGAAGACCCAGCAATCACGACGCGACAGAGCTTCCGGACGTCGCTCCTATCGCCCAGAGGAGAACAGGAATCCACTCTCAACACCACCTTCGACCGGTCTGGATTACTACACTTGCATTCGCCCTTGTCTGGCTCGAACACCTTCAGTACTCCGAACCATGTCAACAGTTCATTCACACCGGATATGATCAAAGGGTGTCCGTAGAAAGGTATCGAACCAGTTGACGTGTTTGTAACGTAAGGGAACACCTCGAATCGCTCTACCTCGTCTACGGAAAAGCCATATCTTTCCAGCACAACGGTATAACCATGGCTCAAACGCTAGAGCAACAGGCCGGGACTCCTAAGCAAGTCCCCGTCTCTACAGATCGTACGCCAACAGCTGCAAAAGCGGCATCCATGGCACTGCCAAATCGCCAGTCAATCAAAATCCGAGTTGTGTCATGGAATCTGGGCGATTCATTGCCCAAGGGCGATCTCGCAACACTTTTGGGAGAAGTCCCGCCATACCATCCTCCAGATCATCTTGTCACATCGTTCCCGAGTTTCGACAGTACGGATGGCGATCACCATCCGTATCATCTCATTGTAGTTGCTGCCCAAGAGTGTCCTTCCGCCAGCGGTGTTCCTAGAGGATTGGCTGCCGGCGTGGCAAAAGGCGTGATTGGCGGTTTGAAAGAGAAAGACAAGTTACGGGAAAGAGGAAAGGCCAAGGAAGCCAAAGAAGCCGACAAGGTGGAAAAGGCTTGGGTCGCGCAGTCGGAGCGCATTCACGGAACTGGCACAGAAGATTCAAGTTATGCTGGAACGCCGATTCGAGAAACGTCACCTTCTTCGTTCACCTTTCCTCCAAAAGTGCCTTCCAAAGATAGCCAACATGAACACAATACGGCAGCAGGGTCTTTACTATCCTCAATGTCCGCCGAACCGTCAATAGCTGAAACAAAAAACGAAATGTCTGCATCGACAGGGAATGGAACGGAAGAGGACGTATCAGCTGGCGGTACTCAAGGGAGTACTCCACTTCCATCTAGTAGCCTACCAGGTATCAGTGCCAGCAGGACCCCACATCATAGCCACCACCACCCACACATTACCACAGGGAGCAAAGGATGGTCGGATCTTCTAGAGGGTAAATGGCAAAAATGGCAAAACACTGAATGATACCGTCCTTTCTCCTGGCTAATGCGTTCCCACTTTGTTTTACTCGACTGATAGACTACTTGTGTCGTGGCGTGAAATATGATCCAAAATCCCGAAGCCGGCGTTCAGGCAGTATCTCGATTCGGCAAGGCAGTATATCAGGCTCTCTCCCTTCAACGCCATCCCAGGGTATTGGGTATAATCCATTGCTCCGAGGTGGATCTGGACCTTCACTATCATCCACACCTGGACAAGCTTTGGATACGCCTGTCACATCGGCAGGTGTTGAACGCCGTCTTTCAATGCTCTCTACCTCTCCCCAGCAATTAAACTCGGCATCTCCGACTAATGACGATAGAGCTGCTTCGGCAAGTTCAGTTACAGGCAATCCGACTCCCCGACAACCGAACCCAACCCGACCGAATGGACTGGTTCCCCCTCCGGCTGCGGTAAAGTCTGAAACTCCAAATCCCCCGGGCTCGGGAGCTCCGCCTTCACCAACCTTTTCATTTGAACTTCAGACACCTACTCCTGTTTTCGAATTCCCTCCAGCCGCGCCGAGCCCAGACGACATTTACGGTTTCGATTCAAGCATGTATTCCGGCCAACTTCGCACCACGGATGAGACGATAATCTCACCAATCCCGTCATATAGGTCCGATATTTACTCGGCATCCAAAATCACGAGGTCGACGGTGGCTGAAGAGCCTGAGTTCGTCCTTGCCCCAAGGCCTTCCGATGCCGCGCCGCAGTCCTTGTTGTCGTCCACCGCCCCAGCTGATAAGCATCAGGGCAACATAAACCCAGGTACACAGACGACCGCGTCGTACAACACTTCCAAGGAATCTGTACAGCTGGCAACACCCGGATCGAGCGAAGCCGCGGGATACTTCACACCAATGCCACGATATATCAAGGACAAAAGGCTGTTACCGCTGCAGATACCTGCCTCGGGGTCGCCTACTCATTTCGGCAAGGCAAATTCTTCAGGTCATTCTTCCAGCCAGTCTCAAGCTCACAGCGGCTCAAGCACGCCCCATGGCAAGAATTCTACCGGACCTTATCATTTTCTTGTCAAGGAGCGTCTACTAGGCCTGTATCTTGCAATATTTGTCCATCGCGACTGCAAAGATTGGGTCAAAGGATACGATCACGATTACGTGCCCGCAGGGCTTGCCGGCGGAAGAATCGGCAATAAGGGCGGAATAGGCATGAGCCTAAACATGGCTGGCCACAGATTTCTCTTTGTGAATTCGCATTTGGCGGCTCATGCTCATAGGGTGAATGCCCGAATAGCCAATGTGGAGAAGATCAAGTCTGAACTACACCTCGATTGCTTTCTACCAGAGTCCGATCCTAGGGCACAGGCGGAAGATATCACCGATCGGTATGACACCGTGTTCTGGATGGGCGATCTCAATTTTCGACTGGATATATCTCGACTTCACGCCGACTGGTTGGTGTCGCGAAAGGAGTATGCTCAAGCATTGGAATTCGATCAACTGAGGAGCGCAATGATCCGCGGCGATGTTTTTGACGGGTTTTCCGAAGCTCCAATCGACTTTGCACCAACTTTCAAGTACGATGTATGGAGGTCTGCCAAGCGTGCAAGATCGATCAGGAGAAAAAAAGAAGCCAAAACACGTGAAAAAGATAAAGAGGCTAGGAAAGAAGGTGGCGAGGCCATCCTGGAGGTCGATGAAGAATGCGACACCGATAACAACTGTACTGATGATCAATCCAGTATGATCACTGGTGACCGCAGGGGATCGGTAGACACCTCGGCGGCTCTTTCCACAATTGCAGGCACTGGATCGGAAGACGAGGGCTCACCTACATCCGAAAGGTATGCGACCGTTACGCAGCCACATCGACCGGTCGCTGCCGTGGCGAAGACAACCGCAATCAAGGCTAAGCACAGGTTCATGAAGT
Organism: Naganishia cerealis; assembly: GCA_030039265.1. Classification (NCBI taxonomy): domain Eukaryota; kingdom Fungi; phylum Basidiomycota; class Tremellomycetes; order Filobasidiales; family Filobasidiaceae; genus Naganishia; species Naganishia cerealis. Next base: position 108,151 of record JASBWR010000005.1, on the reverse strand, counting down.
TCATCAAGTCGGCGACACCACCAGTCAGTATCCCTTCGCCAAGCGGCGGCTCACGGGCCGTATCCGCGAAGTCGGCTTCCCCATCGAGGTCCGCCGTTCTATCACCCCCCGAAGCAGCAGATTGGGCTGCCCCAGATGTGACTACCCACACCTACCCTGCAGATCTATTCGAAAAACGCCGTCAATCTGTAGATAGTACATATAGCGAAAGTCTCGTGCCAGGATCTTTATCATCTTATCGCCCTGGATTGACAAGGCACCTTTCGACAAAACTGAAAAGAAGGTTCTCCACCAGCCAGCATAACAATCAGGATGTCAATGACGATGACACCAGCAGTAGTTCCGCGGAGGATATCCGCGAAGGGGTATATGACAGCTCTTCCAAACAGCGGGTACCAAGCTGGGTGAGTGATCAGCTACATTATCTGCAGTCGGACCGCTGGAACTTCCTCTCTCACAGTGCGATCGGGTGTTATGGAAAACCATTATCGAAAAGGAAAAGTCCGAGACCAGTCCGATTTCAGGAAATCTAGCAAGTGTTGAAGAGAAGATCACTCGGATGGGTCACAACTTGGCATCAAAATTACATTTGCGTAGAGATTCCCCTCCCAGCCATGTCTTGGCGCATAATGATGTTCCACGACGTGCGCCAATCCTTTCACCCATAGTAGGGGATCAGTCCTTTGCGCTTAAACAATCAGTATCGGCTTCGGCTGCGATCGGTACTGCCCAGAGAGCCGACAACGCCAATCTTTCGCTTCAAGCTAGAGACTTTGCCCAACCACATTATGCCAGTAGCAATCCCGGAAGCAGCGATAGCAGTCCGGCCCCCAGCATATCGGACGGTCAATTTTCTGCAAGACCCAAGCTCTCTAACAAAGTGCAGCATCGATCCATATCCGGGGTCATGCTTCGATCCCCTACAAGTACGACAGCTACATCCCACGAGCATGGTCACCGGTATTCGGACATGTACACACCGTCACCAGGTTCCAAAGGAGATCACTCCTTTCTCAGGTCCCGTACTACAGGAGATTTCCCTCACAGAACCGACACTCTACATAACCTATTCGGTGGAGACGGTGTCGAAAACTCCATCGCGACAGCCAAGAAATGGTTTACCCATTTGGTCAGACCGCGTTCCGATATCGAAGTTGCTCCAGCAGACCACCTTCCAAGCCCGGAGGAAGAGCCAGCCCCAAAACCGCCCAAGCGCAAGGGCGAGGTTGTTTGCCTGAAGTATGACACGCTGGACGACGCAGATATGAGGAAGCTGGAAGGAAGATCGTATGTCTGCGTTTTCAATCACGTACCGCCGTTTCAAAATTCAAGTGACGTTTTTTTCTTCTTTTTCTTTTAGGGACCACCGACCGGTTGTTTTCTCGGCAGCAGTGTATATATAGGCGAGTTCGGGGAATGTAGACGTGTCGTGGCGCGGCTTACGACTTGACGAATTTTCATGTTTGCATATGCGCACGTTGGATTTCAAGGCATCATAAACAAGAAATAGACATGTATTGGTCGTGATATATTACAAACATGTGCGCAATGCGCCGAGGTGGCATAGATTTAGATGCAAGACCGTATGGAACGTTTAGTTGTGCATGGCCGTAGTGTTCAGTCGTTATAATTCGTTAAGAAGGTGATGGCCGACGGGCGCCGCAAACATATCATTCAAGCAAAACAAGTTATCCCCAATTGACTTGCGATCTGTCGTTCGATCATTCCAGACTATGATATTGGATTCCGTCTCTTTGTGCTTGGTGGAGGCGGGGAAGGCGCTCGATATTCATTCTTTGAGATTCTTGTCCAACCATACGTCTGTGTAATTGTATGCAGGGGGGGGGGGGTACAAGCTGGTCAGTACAGGGGTTACGAGACCATTTTCTCACGAGTCTTACCGAAAGTGGCAGTCCATCGAGGTTGACCCCTATCTTTTCCCGGATACTTCTGCTGGCACGTGCCCGGGGATGATGTGTACCTCTCCCACCACCCATGGCCTGGCCTTGAAATCCGACGGGCTGCAAACTTGTATCCGCACCGTACGCTTCGGAGACGTCGCAAAGAACAGGGTCGGCCTCGACGGCGGATGATGTAGAGTTAAAGAACTTTGAATGATGGAGTGATTTCGGGTGCGATGATGATGATAACGACGAGATGGTGGCCTTTCGTGTCCGAGGCCTTTCGATCAGAGGTGATGATAGGAGGATATCTTCTTGCTCCTCTGCTTGTGATTGCGATGAGGTGACTTGGATAGACGTCGTCTGAGACGATATCATTACGACCGGTTGAACCAATGACGTCATATTCTCTGTTGATTCTACCCTCTTCATCTTGCGTTGATGTGGGCTTGAGAGCGTTGGTTTCAGCTTGCGAAGCCTCGGCTTTGCGATGTACGGTGAGGACTCGGGATCACCAGCATCCTCCATCGCGCTGTCATGCTGGGTCGATGACCGTGTCAACATGCGTGTGCTCATAGCAGGCGGGGCAGGGGTGGTGGTTGCGTTGTTGGACGCCGAAAGGCGGCCAGTACGATGTGAGGCCTTTTCCGAGCTTGTGACAATGTTTTCGCCAGCCGGCGCAATATTCTCCTGCCCCACGATCGGCGTGATCACATCCCGGCGCACTGTCGACACGGCATTCGGGTTCCGGCTTGTATGACTAGTCGTTGAAGATTTCTGACGAACAAGGCCTGGACGACTACGGACGTCCGACATTGGCTTTTCCCGCAACACACGCTGCGTCCTCGGCCGTGCGTCTATCCTCGCACCCGGTTTAGCTGCTCCGTCATCTACGAACACGAGCAATTTCTCCGTCATCTTCCCCTCTGGTAGACCGAGACCGCCCATTCCCAAGGACCGGAGATTCTCCTTTTCTTTCCCTGCGCTATTAAGGAGACCGGTCTTGCTTGACGATAGAGGATCCCGGAGCCCCCGCGTGGTCGATGTATTGCCCGTCTTTGCTGACAAGACCCCGCCGAGCGTCTTGCGTCCTCCGCTCACGGCATGCCCGAGGGAGCCCCCGGCGGCACTCTGAAGAGCAGAAGAGGCGATGCCGGTTGACGGGGAGGGTTTCAGGCTTCCTGTACCGCCACCACTACCAAGTCCCGAGAACGATTTGGTCTTTTGCCGCTGCGTGGGCGATCGACCGGCAAGGACATCCTTCTTGTGGATGTGGGAGCGTGCCGGGACGCCACTCGGCGGCGAGTCGTGATAGACGGGGAAGAGGGCGCCTTTCTTGCGGACGACGGGCATGGTGGGGATATGCACTCAGGGTATATGGGCTGCGGGCGTGCCGGCCAGTTGTGTCTTTGTTGTGGCTGTTTGTTTGGTTGTTGTGTTTGTTGCCCGGCGGCCGGCGGGAGCCGTGGGGAGTGCGGAAGCTAATCCGCTTTCTGGCGATCGAGTGTCGGCCAGAAATGCATTCTTACTGCTTCTTCCCCTCGACCCTGGTGTCTCCCGCCGACCCTGGTATCCACGGCGCAGCCATGACTGTGCCCTCGCGACATAGCATCACCGAGGAGGACGCAGTGGTCGCAATGACCGTCGCCCAAGCGATCCCCGCAGCCCCGCTTCTCGAGAATCCGGACGCCCTGCACACCGATCGTTTTGGTCCGCAGAAACGCTTGCGGCAGCCAGTACATCGTGTGGATTTCCCCCCACCGGACGGTTCAGCGGGACAAGACCCGGAATCGATGGAGGAGATCGAGGTGCAGAGGGGAATGGCGACGCTGTGGTTGAAAGAAAACCAGCTGATGCTGACTTATTTTGTAGCTGGTGAGTGCTTGAACTGGTGGACAGTTGATATCCTTCGTTTCAAATGCGTTCAGTCGCTCAAGCTCGATTTCCCCCTCAGGTGGACTCGCCGGTGCTGCCAGCCGAACTGTGGTCAGTCCGCTAGAACGGCTCAAGATCATTCTGTAAGTCATTGTGATACTTGACTCGTGATGCCATTCTGACTGGCAACTCTTGCTGTTCTCAGCCAAGTTCAGCCGAGGGAGATCGCGCTGCCCGGCAAGCAAAAAGCCAGTGGGAATGCGTATGGAGGTGTGTGGTCATCGCTGTACGTATCTTCTCTACTCTGCCGGAATATACCTACTTGGGCTGATCATATATCGAGTGCACAGCGTTCGGATGTACAGGGAAGAAGGATACGCCGGGTTCATGAAGGGGAATGGCATAAATTGCGCCAGAGTAAGCCTGAAATCTCGTGACCTACTGCCTCTCAAGTCTCTGATATAAACTGCCCATTTCGATTAGATTATACCCTATTCCGCCGTGCAGTTCACGACATATGAAGCACTGAAGTCGGTAAGCGTAAACAAGCTACACCCAAGAACGTCTGTACGACTGGCCGAGTCTTATTCTCGATGCAATTGCAGTGGTTGAGAACTTATACCGGCAACGAAAATCTCAGCACACCATGTCGTCTAGGAGCAGGAGCATGTGCGGGTATCGCTTCCGTCGGTAAGTGTCTTTCGTCCCAGCTTCTCTTGAACCTCTCCCAACATCCTTTTGCCATTCCAGTGTCCACATATCCACTCGACCTCGTCAGGTCTCGTATATCAATCGCAACTGCATCAATATCGACGCATCATCGGACGCCACCGCAGATGGGGAGAAAGGGAATAGGGTCGACCGTCGCAACGGTTCTGGATAGGGATTTGGGGATTTGGGGAATGACCAAGAAGGTGTATAGGACAGAGGGAGGGTTGAAGGGTTTATAGTAAGTTTGTGTTGGATACTTTGAGACCTAGTGTAGATGTCTGTCGATGCAGATGCTCATTTACCGCTCCAATAACAGCCGGGGAACACTAGCTACAGCTGCTGGGGTCGCGCCATATGGTGAGTGGCCATACGTTCGCTCACAAATCCGTAACGGCGCCCATTTGCACATACCGCTTATGCACCTCTCTCGCCGCCTCCTTTGTTCCATTGTAGTCGCACTCAATTTCTACTTTTACGAAGGCCTTAAGGGGCGGTTCATCTCGACGGACGACTCGACGACGAGTAAAAGCATACGGACGCTATGCTGTGGTGCAGGTCCGTACTCGGCGTTCCCGTTTGGTTGAGCGCCATGTACCCTGACCGAGTCTCCTTCTTTCGCCCCCATCCCATATTCGTTTTCGTACGATACGATGCGATACGATAGCGGCGGGATCAGTCGCTCAAACCCTCACGTATCCTTTCGATGTTTTGCGTCGGAAAATGCAGGTGGCGGGGATGAAAGAGTTTTCGCCCGTTTACAACGGCGCACTGGATGCCATGATCAAGATTACGAAAGCCGAGGGATGGTGGAATGGAATGTAGTGCGTACCCTCCCCCCACCCCCCCTTTTTCGGTCGTGGATCCGAGAAGCCGCCAGTGGGAAGCTAATATCGAGTCCCCCTCCCTCCTCGCAGTCGTGGTCTGTGGCCGAATTTGCTAAAAGTCGCGCCGTCGATGGCTACTTCATTCTTCGTCTACGAGACTGTAAAAAGCACGATCACGGAGCATGTGCAGACGTTATAGGTGAATGGAACAATGGGCGAGCGAGGTGGAGTAGAATTTGCATAGTGCGTAGGATAGATACACACAGAGGATCAAAGCGGATACATTCGGTATTCACGTCGTTGGCCTGGCAAGGGGGTCGCGACTTTCGTCGTTCGTTTGCATGGTTTAGGGACGCTAGTTGTATAACTGGACATTGGTTCCAGGTAGATTGTATAGATCACTATCACCTCATCACTTATATATCCCATCCACTAGTACAGATTGTATCCCATCGACTAGTACAGACAAGATCCAAGGATGAATGGTCGGTTTTCAGAGGAGGCATGAAAGAAGGTCAGTTTTCGACAATCCGAAAAAACGGGATTGGGTCACGTCAAATAGAGTCGAGCGGTCCGCTTGTTGTAGCATGACAGTTACTAGGACTACCCGCAGCTACCAGCGGTTGTATTACCCCACCAGCTACGCCGCCATCTAGCAGATTCACGTGATACAAACTTGAAACCACCGCATCCATCCCGCGGCGACCGTGCGCACCTGATTTTTTCTTCGGCTTACGCGGTGAGACACCTGGTATTGGCCATTATTTGCTTCCTTGGGCGGACTTCGCGAGAGCATGGCTGCGTCCACGTAAGCTTTCTCGCTGTGCCATGTATAGAAATTGGCCATCTGTGAATGAATTGGCCATCGGCTTCCGCGAGGCTGGTTTGGCGTGTCTAAGCACCGGCTGAGCATCTGCCTCCATACCTCGTGTCACCCCAAGCGACAGGATATATAATTTCGCCGGACATCGCCGCATCGAACTTGACGCTGACATTCACAGCTTAATCATCGACACCGCGGCCCCCGCGATACTAAAGTCCATGAAGTATCTCGCCCCTATCCGTCGCATCCCTCGAACCCAGCTCGAATATTCCCTCGCGATGAGTAACGGATCTACAGGATCTCGTAATCTTCATACCTCTTCCACCGTCGGCCTGGCGGCTGTGGACAATCGACCTTTCAACCCGACCTTGTTCCACCGAAGGACCACACAGACAGAGGAAGAATGGGAGGAATGGCATAGAGCAAAAGATGCGTCCAAGGTTGGCTCGCGAGTCACCGCTGAGTCCATGGAACCCGGAGCGCCGAGCACGATCAGTGGACCTTCTGGAGTGACCGCTAGCGTTGGAGGGCAGGAGAACATGAAGCGATTAGCCAAGATCTCGAGGGATTTCCGGAGTGAGTCCTGGATGATCGTCCGTGTACATCCTGTCAAGATGCTCATGCTATCGGGAAACCAGGCGATACCATCACAATGCCCACCGATGCACAGTTGATGGCTGGGTTACAGGCAAGTCGAGGGGACGATGTTTACCGAGAAGACGATGCGACGATTGCGCTCGAGCAGCGAATAGCACGGCTGACCGGGAAAGAGGATGCCATGTTTGTCATCAGCGGGACGGCGAGTAACCGTGAGTATCGATTCTGAGCGTCTTCCCCATTCCTTCCCTTACCTGCCCCTCCCCCACCTTACAGAGATCGCTATACGTACAAATCTTACACAGCCACCCCATAGCGTGCTTTTGGATATCCGTTCGCACGTCCATAAATGGGAAGCTGGCGGTATGGCGGTATTCAGTCAAGCGACAGCCCATGCCATTGCGCCCGCCAACGGAAAGAACCTGACATTGGAAGACGATATCCTGCCCAACCTCGAGCTCGGAGAAGACGTGCATATCGCGCCGACGCGCTTAATCTCGCTTGAGAACACCCTCAGTGGAATGGTCTTCCCGCAGCATGAAATCGAAAAGATTGCAGCGGTAGCGGAAGAGCATGGGATCATCATGCATTTGGATGGAGCGAGGATCTGGGAGACGGCGGCCAAGGTCTGTGAGCAGGATGGAAAGAACGGGGAGGACGGTCTGCAGGAAGTGTGAGTGCGATCATCTGACTACCCATCTATACTGTCGGTCGCTAAGCCGTGCCTTCACCCATTGCATTCTTCCAGGATGACCAACCTCTGTCGGCCATTCAAGTCCGTCTCCCTTTGCATGAGCAAAGGTCTCGGTGCACCCATCGGAAGTGTTCTCGTTGGGCCAAAAGACTTTATCGCCCGTGCTCGGTGGTTCAAGAAGATGTTTGGTGGTGGAATCAGACAGGTGAGGATACCTTCTCACGCCGCAGCGCCGCAGACAGCTAACATGTTCTCTATTTGGCTCGATAGTCTGGAGGAATAGCTACGGCCGCAGACTGGGCGTTGACAAACACCTTTCCGAAACTCGCCCATACGCACAGACTCGCCCAGAAACTCAGCTCTGGTATCCTTGCGCTCGGCGGTCGCCTCCTCGTCCCCACGGAAACCAACATGGTGTGGCTCGACCTGTCATCGCTCAACATACGAGCGCCGGAAATGATCAAACGGGGCAGGGAAATGTTCCCCGAGAACCCGCTGACGGTCGGAGGTGCGAGGTTTGTGGTGCATCATCAGATCGAGGAGAAGGCGATAGATGACGTGTTGGCGTTGCTGGAGACGTTCAAGCAGGATATGGTCCGAGAGGGGATGGTATCGCAGGATGCTGGCGTTAGCGAAATCAATGAGGAGAGGCCGCAAGAAACGTTGTCGCGACCATTTCCAAAGTTGGGATACTAGGTCAGGGCTTTCGGATGTAGTCGCATCGCAGCGCTGTATTGTACCGTAGTGTCTGTTTTAGGATAACCATAGAAGCCTTAATTCACAGATCAGTAATAGCAGCAGATACAGATAGCTACACGGATGCATACTGTAGCATTGCTATACTGCACTCCCTGTAGACTGCATTGTGGACACGGCGTCCGTCCTGCTTGGCGGACCGCAAGGTGAGAGTCGTCGACATTGGAGGGGTATAGAGCACCGAGGAGCTCAAACCGTCAAGAGGAATGGCCAGAAGGTCGGCGGAATACAATATCATCGCTCGGGAACCGTTCAGAGACTCTGAGGAGTGAAAAGTATTTGAGTACGCACTGGAACTAGTACCCTAGCTTGAGAACCGTCCAACCGATAAGCCCAGACATGCCAAAACCCAGGAAGTAGAACTCTCGAAAAACAGTGAGGGTTCGACTCGGTGAGGCAGGTTGAATGATTTAAATCTCTTCAATTGTCAGGAGCTTCATCAACACATCTGCGGTCAAGAGATCCGAAAGATATCCAACGAGATCTTTATGATGATCAAGAATGCGGGGAAGCGAAAGTGGAACCAGCGCAAGCACGGGTTTTGCAGAGTCGATTCATTCCCCAATTATGCGTATAGATGCACCTTAATATTACAAACGAATGTAGCAACAACTACCGGGCCGAAAAAGTCTATAGAAGAGCCCTACGAGGGTATCTGCCCCACACAACAGCAAACGTGATAACCAAACAGCAAAGGCGGCATCACGATTAAAGTTCTTCGTCGGTGAAGACTTCCTCTCCTCGCTTTCGCCTGGCGATTCGGTCCTTCTTGGCCTTTCGCTGGTCGGCGGATGAGAGCTTCTTCTTCTTCTCGACCTTGACGACCTTGTTACCCATGGCGTCAAAGGTGTCCTCGTCGTCCTCCTTCTTCTCAATCTTGGTTGTTCCCTGACCCTGAGAAAGAGGAAAAGAAAGCAGGATTAGTAAAGAGTACCAAAGCGGCGGGTAAAGGGAAATCAACGTACTTCAAGCCAGTTGTGACCAGATGCCTCCAATCGACCGTCACGCATAGCCCAGACTTCTGAACAGATGGATTCGGAGAATTCTCGGTTGTGGGTAATGACCAAAACACCACCTTCGAATTCCTTCAAGGCTTCGATCAACGCGGCCAAGGATTCTCGGTCCAAGTAGTTGGTAGGCTCGTCCAAACAGATGACGTGGGGTCGTCGCCATGTGGCGGCACCCAAGACGACCTTGACCTTCTGACCACCGGACAGACCTCGCATGGTGTTGTGGGAAACGAATTCAGCCTCGAGACCGAAATCGGCAAAGTGCTGTTCGATTTCCTTTCGGACCAAAGGTCGCATCATACCCAATCGCTGGGCCTCTCGGGTGTCGAGTTCCATAATCTTCTTTTCGAATCCACGGCTGATCAATTCGTCTCGGGACATCCAGATGTTTTCGGTGGAAGACAAGCCCTTGAAGGAGACTTCGTATTCGTACGACTGCTTGAGCTTCTTTCGGGCAACAAGCTCGTCGATGATTCGCTTGACACCTTCAACGATGACGTTACCACCTTCCTTCATCTTTTGTATCTCTTCCTCGGTCAACTGTCGGTTGGCCTTTTGCAGTTCCTCCAAATCTTCACCAGTCTGGTATCGCCACAACATGTAGTCCAAGGGGGTCATGTCCAAGTGGTGATCGATATGGTGGAAAGCGTGCTGGGCAACGTAACCGATGACCAAGTTAGGGTGCTTCCAGACCTCACCGGGTGCCTGACCGTTGGGACCGTTGGGTTCGGTTTCACCGGTCAACAACTTGACCAAGGTGGATTTACCGGAACCGTTGGGACCCAAGATGGCGACTCGGGAAGACAGGGAGACCTGCAACGAGATGTCGTACAATTGCTGGATGTTGGATCCAGGGTACTGGAAGTTGACCTTTCGCATCTTGAGCAAAGACTTTTCCTTTGTCTTGACACCATCCAACATGGGCGGGTTGGGAAGCTTGAACTTGTACTCCTCGGCGGCTTCCAAGGTGTAGTAGGACTTGGCCTCGGGGACCATTCGAACAAAGTCTTCCAAGTTACCGGGGTATCGCTTGATCTTGAATCGGTTCAAGTGCAAGATATCGGTAACGGATCGGTTCAAGAAGTCAGAGTCGTGGGAGACGATGATCGAGGTACAGTTGGTCAACGAGGTCAAGTAGTCAATCAACCAGGTGACGTTGACAACGTCCAAATGGTTGGTAGGCTCATCGAGCAACAAGATATCAGCTCGGAACAAGATGGCTCGGGCAAGCGCGAGCTTCATCTTCCAACCACCGGAAAGAGCACCGATGGGGATCTTTTGCTTTTCGTCATCGAAACCGACGTCGAGCAAGGTGGAGATGATTTCGGATGGAGTAGCCAACAGTCGCTTGTCAGCAAGAACCCAGTCAACGACGGAAATGTCGGCCTCGGAACCGTCAATGTCGTGCTGAACGTAGAAGGTTCGGACAACGGAAGGGTCGGGGAAACCTTCGACTTGACCGTTAACGATGGCGTTCATCAAGGTGGACTTTCCGGAACCGTTTCGACCACAAAGACCGTATCGGTGACCTCGCTTGAGTCGCAAGGTGGCGGTGTTCAACAAGATCTTGGCACCGTAGGCCAAGGAGAAGGTACAGTTACAGAGATCCTCACCCTCCTCTTCGTCGTCGAAGACTCGGTCGTCCTGACCCTCTTCGTCGGCCTTCTTCTGCAACAACTCTCGGATGACAGGCAAGCTGTCGTAACCGGGAATAGCCATGGCCAAGTAAGGGTTAAGGGTAGACTCCCAAGTGGTCTGGTCGTAGTTGTGGGCGTTGACCAAACCGGCGGCCAAGACACCGGCGTACTTGAGGGCGGCGTTGTCAGATTCGGGCAAGGTGGAAGCACCGATCTTCTTGTATTCGGCGATCAAGTTGACAACCAATGCCTGTCCCTCGGCGATCTTGGGAGCGGGCAAGTTGGAACCATCACCTTCGGGGATGTTGGCGACCTCTCGCAAGGTCTTGATGGCTCGGTTGACGACACCTCGGGCTTCAGGGTCAGCGATGGTTTCCGAGATCTTGATCAATCCGGGCAACATCTTGGGGATGAAAGGTCGAACGGTGTATTCGTTGTCGACGAGCTTGGCCATGTTGTCGGTGATGACGGCGACCTTTCGCTTGGTGGAAGTGGGACGTTCGTCGAGACCTCGAGAGAGCAAGGGAGCCATCAAGGACAAGGTAGGGGCATCGACTTCGGAAACGAAAGTGGTGGCGGACAAGAGCTGGATGGTCTTGGGGACTTCCTCGACCGGGTTGCACAGCGCCTTGATCAACGCAGGGATAAACTTTTCGACATCCTTGTTGGAAACGAGGGCGGTCGACTTTTGCAGGGTGGACTTTGCGGCCTTTTTGACGTCGGATTTGGTGTCCCAGACGGCATCAGCCATGACGGGAACGATCTGGGGCATCTGCTTGGCCATCTGTTCAGGGGCCGACTTGACCATGTCGTCAATGACGGCCAAAGAACCGGTCTTGATCTGCCATTTACCGGCGGTCTTGACCTGCTCCAAAAGAGCGGGCAAGATGACGGGCGTAGCCCACGGGTTCATGCTCTGCACAAAGGTCTTGACGGCGGTCAAGGCGGCGGCGGCAACGGCCGGAGTCTTGTCGGCGAATGCCTCGAGGAGGGAGGGAAGGACGGAGCCGGATTCCGAGGAGACAATGTAGCATTCGAGCTGCTGGGTCGCGCCTTGTTCGCACAAGGTGGAGATGAGCTCGCATGCGGCTTGACGGACCTCGGGGGATTTCTTGTCGGAAAGGGCCTGGGGGAGGGGGAAGGAGGGTTAGTACACAAGTCAGTCAAAGGGGCATGTCTTGGGGACACTCACCTTGACGATGGCGGCGGGGAGGCCGATGGCACCGAAGAAGGGAGCACCTTCGTTCTTGGACTGCGAGGCCAAGGCGGCAGCTGCGCCGTTTCGGGCCTCCTTGTCTGCGACGAACAAGGTGGACACGTCAAAGGATGCGCCCTTGGAGGCGGCGGTGGTGGAAGGAGCCATGGCGGGCATGTCTGTGGGGCGTGTCAGCGGTGGTGGCTGCGGGCCGGCGCGGGGGACTCACGGTTCTCTCTTATTTTTGGTGTTTTGTTTTGGGTGGCGTATCTGGTGATACACTGAAGGAATGAGGTGCGCTGAGTAATACAGGCAAATGAGCGAGGGAGACCTGGGGAGCACGGCAGTGGCGGAGTGTGCTGGGGCGCCCGCCGTGTTATATTTCCCGTTTGCCACTGGCTGGCGCGAAAAATTATGCCCGCGTGCGCTTCGTGCGCTTTTGCGCGGCGATAGACAGGCGCGCGCCGGGAGCAGCCAGCAGGTGCTAGACCGCAGCGCCCGGCGGTATATCCCCTGCTGTGGCTGCTGGGGAAGTAACCCGTACTTTGGCCATCACCTCCCTGCAGGTCTTGTTACCTTGCCTCCGGTTCCCATTGTCTGGCCTCCAGTTCCTATATCTTGCCTCCAGTTCCTATACCTTGCCTCCAGTTCCTATACCTTGCCTCCAGTTCCTATACCTTGCCTCCAGTTCCTATACCTTGCCTCCAGTTCCTATTGCCTTGCCGCGCCACTTCATTGCCCTGCCGCGCCACTTCCATTGCCTTGCTGCCTGCAGTCCCTATGCGCTGCGGCTACTTCCTCCCTCCGCCTGTAAAGGGGCACCGCAGTAATCGCTGCAGGACGGCCTGCTATCATGTGATAAGCTGGGCGGACAACAGCGCGAGATGTCCGTGTGGGGCGTGATCGAACGTCCAGTATCACACAACCAAGATGCAAGCTACTCACCCCTCCCCTGCTACTCCGCGACATCCAGAGCGACTCACCACCAGCAATGCAGGCAATCCACGCCCCGTTCATCCCGCAGTCGGGCACAACCCACGTCCTCTTCCTCCCCCACTTCACCGCTGCTGCGCGGCACACGCCCGACCAGGTATGCGGGAACCTTGTCCTGGGCGGCGGCGAGCGGTTACGGGTGTTTGATCTTCTCAGACCGCGGCAGGGCGACGTGCAGGGGTTCAGGTTGAGGAAGGTTTGGGAGCAGAGAGGTGCAGGAGAGGTCACAGGGCTCAAGGGAGTCAGGTTGGTCGGTAGTCATGCCGATAAGTTGGTCGTTGGGTGGGGAGCAAAGGTGAGTTCGAGTACTGTTTCCGGGGCGTGGACCGTGAGTTGGGTCGTGGTACAGCATACCCCGTTCTCTCCTACGGCTCGGTCAATGGGCAGTCAGTCGTATTGTATCATGTGCGATGCGTTTTAACAATCACAACCAGAAATTCCACGCGCGTTGCTTGTTTCCGTTTGGTTCCCTGGCACTGGACAGTCAGTTTACGAATGCACGCGAGGCAGGGCCGGGTGAGCCATACCTCCGGCGACCGCTCTCTTGTCACGTTATGAGCAACTATCATTTGCAGACGCATGATCATGCGCGGCGATCCCTTGACCAAGTCTCCTTTAGTGCTTGAATGTCCAGACGGGCGCTGGGTTCTCGAGAGCGAAAACCGGTGACTGACCCGCTTGGCTTTCCCTTTCATCAGCTTTCCATCCTCGAATGGTCAGGAGGAGAAGTATCCACGGTTTCGCTGCACACGTTCGAAAGAGCTCCACAGGTGGTAAGTCGAATCATCCGCCATCTCCTTCCGCCCGTCGAGGAGCTGACAGCCCCGCCCGAACCAGCTGTATGCGAATCCAGAAGACGTTGTGCCCCTGTTACGCACGGATCCGCAGAGCAAGATGATCGTTCAGTTGCTCCCGGAGGATTCGTTGGCTATCATCCCGTTGGTTCAGGATATGGAAGAGCTGGAAGGGTTCGATAGTACGAGTGCTCGGTGAGTAGCCTGGGTCGCGCGCGCCCGGTTCAATTCAACCCCTCCCCCCGGTACGCTGACGCATCGCCCTCCCACCCCCCCACTAGTGACGTGCCGTATATGCCCAGTTTCGTTCTTTCCCTGCTCGAACTCTCACCACTTCTCCGCAATGTAAAGGATTTGGCGTTCCTACCGGGCTTCAATAACCCTACGCTAGCCATCTTGTTCTGCCCGCTTCCAACAGCGACGGGTCGTACGGCCGCTCCGCGCGATACGTTCCAAATCGAGATTCGTACGCTTGATCCGCTTGGGCAGACGTACCCGCTTATCAGCAGCACCGTAAACCTGCCGCATGACTCGCAGTACATCGTCCCCTGTCCGCAGAGCATTGGCGGGATCTTGCTCGTTACCGCAACCGCCGTGTTTCATATCGATCAGAGCGGCAAGTATGTCTGTACGAGCAGTAATGGATGGTTCAAGTTTGTCAGCAATATCACCCCAACGAGGCGGAGGGAGGAATGTTTGCTCGAGTTGGATGGTTCGCATGTCGTTTGGGCGGATGAGGGTAATTTCTTGATGGTGCTGAAAGATGGGACAGTCCACCAGGCCAGACTTCAAGTCGAGGGTCGATCAGTCGTTGGCATTGATTTCTTGTCGCCGTCTGGACCTTTGCCGGTCTCCACATCATCGATTGGCTCGAACATTGGTTTACAGCTAGGACTGGAACAACCGAGTAGTGTTTGTGAGATTGCGTTACCGGCGTCCGAAGACGGTCAGGCCCGTAGTGCATTCTTTGCAGCATCTGCCGTGGGTGACTCGTGCCTTGTTGCTGTTGATATGGTGCCTGAGGAGATGCCAGACGGGGACGTTACGGGTGCCAACGCCGAACCAAAGCATGAGGAGATGGATGTCGACTTGGATGATGGTGAGTGACGTATCTCGTCGTTTTACCTCTTACAATACTCATCCCTCCTGCCGTTGCGTTTTCTCCCGATAGATCTTTACGGAGACTCGATCATCCGGTCAGAGCTGACGAGGGCAGAGCGGGCACCCATGCAAGCCCATCTCTCCATAACGGCAAAGGTGTGCGGGATCGGATACATCTCTGATATGACATTTGGTGTGACCCCAGAAAAAGCAAGAGAAAATGTACCTGGTGTAAGCACGGTATGCGGTTCCTATGAATATTATGCAGATGCCTTACACACATGGTGCCCTCCTGAGCAGAACCTTTCAACCACGCGTGAGCCAGAGATCGCCATTCTTCAAGGAGCCGGAAAAGGTGCCTCTACTATCGATCTTATTAGGGTAAGTGACAGAACAACTGTTTTCCACTATGTGTACATGTGTAATTGAATTCGTTCCGCTGGTCCTCGCGTAAAGCCGCAATTACGGATGGCCAAGAAGAGAAAGTACGACGAGCTGGTGGGATCGGCCAATGTCTGGGCTGTGCAGGTCGACATTGATCTGGGAAGCACTATGGACCAGCTGCAAGAGACTGTCACTCGGCTGTTCCAGGTACAGACAGGTGACGAAGGTAGTCTCGGGTCAACCTATGTAAGTCATATCGCCAGTGCTCCTCTAAATATCTAGTAATCATTACGACACTTTTCTTGGGTTCTCAGCTATGGGCAGTTGACCCAGTCTCGGGAGAGCTTCAGGAAGTTCTTACGACGTACGAGGATGAGACCGTCGCTGTTGGGTCATGCAGGAATGGCTCATGTATTGCAAGGGTCAGCTCACGGACGATCAGTCTTCTGGATGCGGGTAAGCTTTCACCAGTATGGATGACACACGTTGTCAACAGTACCGATCTGACTTGTCTCTTTACGTAGATGGCGGGATCATTGCGGAGCATCACCTGGAAAAGGCGACTGAAGATACTGACGAATCAGATCTTATTGTGCAGGCGGATATCTGTTCCCAGATGATCCTTCTACGTCGCAAAAGTGGACGGGTTCTTGTGTTGCACATTTCGTCAGGCCAAGATAGTATTGTTTTCGAGGCTGTGGAAGTGGAGCAAGATCGGGTGAGTGTTTCAATGTTGGCGTCATATCGCCTTTACCTTTTCGGATCTTACATCGTATTTGACCTCGTTTCATCGATTGATAGGGCCGGCCATTCACTTCCGCGCAATTCATTTTCGACGACTCGGGTATCTTCCGGACTTTCGAGGCATCAGCTGGGTCACAACTTGCAAGTCCGGAAGTTGGCCAGAATGGGCGGACTGCCCCGCGTACAACTCTTGTACCATCTGCCCGCACCTCGGATTCGTACCTGCTAGCGTTGGCCAACGTTGCTGGCGACTTTGAAGTAAGCAGTGTACGCGTACCCTGAGACACTGCAGTTTCTGACTGGTCTATGCCTCTAGATCCGCGCAATGCCCAGCCTCGAATTAGTGTTCAAAAGCAGTGGACTGAACAATGCAAACCAGGCTCTTATAGATGATGGGCTCGAAGACAAGAGCGGATCAAATCACATGGATACAAGCGATGGAGCCGGAAGCCCCAAGGAAGAGGATGATCCGATACGTATCGAGCAAATCTGTATTACCAGTATTGGGGATAAGGACAATGTTCGACCTTATCTTATGGTTTGTCTCCCATCCTTTTGCTATTATGGCCCAAGGTGGAGGAGAATGCACTGACATCTTCGATATTCCTTAGGTGTTATATTCCACTGACATGCTCCTAGTATACGAGGCACAGCCGCGCTTCACTTTGGAATCTGAAGAGAAGATAACGCGAAAATCCCTTGCGGTTCGGTTCCGCAAGGTCATGACGAAGATACTTGGACGACGAAAGCTGCCCCGACTTATCCAGCCGGTATCACTCAGCGGTTGTCACTTTGCCTGTCTCACTGGATCAAATCCTGTATTCTTATTCGAGGACGAGTTGGAGGGTCTCATCTGTTCCAACTGGGCCGAGCCGATAAATTCGGTCACAACGCTTACATTGGACCAGAAATTAAGCCTTTTGCTGAATTCTAGCGAGGTAAGTGCCAGTGATGAATATCGAGTACCCGTTATCATTACCCCATCGCTCATGTTACATACTAGGCTACATTGCTGCAACACGAGCCCCGGGAGGGTCCCGACACAGCACGATGTTGCAGAAAACGATTAGAGCGGACGTATACACACCTCACTTACGATCCGCGCTCAAGCTATTACGTTGGCGCTTCAGCCATCTCCGTACCTTATCAATTATACAATGATGAATGTGAATCGGTTCCTGGACCGGAGGGTAAGTCTATGTGTCTTGTTAAGGGTATAAAGAGACCAGCTGATGCCGTATACTGCCAAGCAGTCCCGAACTTGACTCCAGCGCTCATCGAGCGATCAACTCTCGAATTGTTTGATCCACGTTCATGGACTGTAGTGGATGGGTAAGGCTCGATACAAGCGTGTTGCTGGGAGGGAGCAGTCTAACACTGCATTCCGTTAATAGTTACGAGTTTGACGAAAACGAAGTAGTACTCTGCATAGAGAATGCAGTATTGGAAGCGACTAGCTCAGCAGCAGGTGTGAAACGATATCTTGTGGTCGGAACTAGTGTTAACCGAGGCGAGGACATGTCAAGCAAAGGGAATGTGAGTCGAACAGGTATTGATTTATCAAGTCAGTTTTCTAATCGCTCATTTCACCCAACTAGACATACGTCTTCGAGATCATAGAGGTAATCGGTGCGGCCGAGTGCAGTGGGGACTGGGAGCTCCGGTTGATATGCATGGAAGAAGGAAAAGGGCCGGTCAGTGCATTAGCGAATGTCGGGCAATATCTGGTTCAAGCTATGGGACAAAAGGTAAGCTTTGACCCCGTGGCGGTATTCCGAGACTCTATGTTGACAGTTGGACGAGATATTCATAGGTTTACGTGAAGGCCCTCGATAAGGAAGACCATCTGGTCCCTGTGGCTTTCCTCGATGTCCCTCCGTATATAACCAGTATCAAAGTATTCAAGAACTTGATCCTCATCGGTGATATCGTCAAAGGGGTATGGCTAGCCGTCTTTCAGGTGCGCTTTAAACTTGCAGGGAGAGCAATTAGAACGGAATCTTATCTGCAACTCTGGGTCTACAGGAAGCTCCCTTCCGGTTGAACGTCATTGCGAAAGATTTTTACGATGTGTCAGTCGTCACAGTAGACTTCTTGTCGTCTGAGAGCATGATCACCTTCAGTACTGTCGACGACCAAGGAGACTTGCGACTTTTAGAGTTTAACCCGGAGCGTAAGTTTGATGACTGTTTGACTTTGATGCATCAGTCTGACCATCTAATTGCGGTGCTTTGCAGAATCTGCATCGAATGAAGTAGCTAAACTTGTTAGGAGGACCGAGTACCACATTGGACAGCCTGTGACGAAAAGTTTGATGGTGGCCAGGAGGAAAACAGCGGAGGACAGAATCGCGCCCCAGACACAAATCATATATGGTGAGTTTCATCTTGGAACGATCGGAATTGTCGCACGATCTGACAATATTACATGCGCAGCCGACTCTCTAGGAGGCGTCTCCACGCTGATACCTTTGAAAGCTGCTCGTTTCAAACGACTTCAACTTCTACAGGGCCAGGTTACCAGGAGTGTGCAGCACTTGGCGGGTCTGAATCCCAAAGCATACAGGTGAGCTGACCAGTCGCAAGTCCGTACTATTTTCGGGTATGCTGAATTCATTTCTGCAGGCACGTTCCTAATCGCCAGCAGGCTCGAGCGTTGAACAAAGGAGTCCTTGACGGTTTCCTTCTACAAACATTCATCGACTTACCTTTTGATAAGCAAACGGAGCTGGTTGATCCGATTGGAACCAACAGAGAAACGATCATTAATGACTTGGTGGATCTTTCTTTCACCTGGTAACGTTGGTCTAAATCGTCGCATGGCACCCCAAACTCCGATTGGCATAGAATATTTCTTGTAGGAAAGCTATAGACATGCAAAACCTGCTCCCGTTCATGGTTCTCCTTTTCTCATATTCGGCTGATCGCCAAAACTATGTGGTGCAACTAAGTCACGGATGTGCTACGAACAGCTGTCGGATGCACTTCTAACAGATGGCAGGGAAACATATAGACCAGATATAAAGATTCAAGGTTAGTGTCATCCGGAACGTCGTCATAATATTTCGCTGCTAGCGGCAAGTCACGACTGACGGCCAGATCCCCGATGACGCTTGTGATTGTCGTCATTACCTCACGGCTGTCTTACACTTTGCGAACTGCTTATCGACTTGCACCTCAGTCGACTTGGCATGTTACCGGACGCCACTGCGACTGGCTGTTCCTTTGGTTCCAACTACTCACGTAGGCGTCGGTGATGTCCTCGCTGTCGAGTTTAGACGGACCGGTCCTGTCTGTCCATCGGCACGACCTGGCGGAAATTGCGCAATACAATAATCCCCGGATCTATGATAACCTACATACAACACCGCTACTCCCCCTTCCAAGAACCACTTCAGAAAGCACAGCCTATGAGATGCCCTCATCCTTGGCCTTTAACGTTCGCGCGTGGGCATCCACTTTTTCCACCAGGCTTGCAATATTGATCACCTCCTCCTGCTTCATCTGTACTCGGGGATACTTGCTTCTAATCGCTCCCGATATCTGTGCCAATGCGTCGAACTTCATGTTTTCCACTTTTCCATCGGCGTATCCAACGCTGAGCTGCGAGGACGTTGCGTTTACGGGCAGAATGTCTACAATTACGTTGACGTTTGGTGATGGAGCTGCTTTTGCGGCAGGGGAGGGACGAAGCTGAGTAGTGTTGTCTGGAGTGGCAATCAGATTGAGAAGAAGCTGGATAGGCCGCGATGTGGCAGGATGGAATGGGTTGATTCG
Source organism: Naganishia cerealis (assembly GCA_030039265.1). Classification (NCBI taxonomy): domain Eukaryota; kingdom Fungi; phylum Basidiomycota; class Tremellomycetes; order Filobasidiales; family Filobasidiaceae; genus Naganishia; species Naganishia cerealis. The sequence continues at coordinate 88,336 of JASBWR010000005.1, read as the reverse complement.
TGCATGGATCGCTGGAAACGGATGGCAGGTCAGCGATGGAGCACGGGGATGGGTGGAGGGTGGACCGTCGGGGACGCACTGGTTATATGAGATCGCGTGAGGCGGAATCCGGGAGGCATTTTGAGGACGGTGGGTGCGGCGAAAGATGGGGAGCGTGGTTGGAGCAAGAAGATGAAGCTGATCAACTCGAGATGTTTAAGTTGTCTCGATTGCTCTAAAATACGCGCTTTCTTTATACTGCGCGCCCAACTAAGACGGATCCCTCAACTACCAACTCACACCCCACTGTCGCCACCTCCAGCTCCCAACCCCAGCATGGACCTCACTCCGCATCGCATCCCCGGGTTGCCACCGACCGCGTACTATATCCCTTCGTTCATCTCCGAGGCAGAAGAAGAGTACCTGTTGCGAAAGGTGCGCCTTCAGCGTTCAACCGAGAGTCCCCGAGTGGAGCAACTTCTGATGTTCTCTTACTGCTTGCCCACAGATTACAGAGTCTCCGTTGCCGAAATGGAAAACGGTCGGAACGGGTAGAAGGTAATTTAAGGTCAATCACACTTCATGCTCGGGAAAGGGTCGGCTTTCCCGTTATCAAGATTGCTGATCGCAGCTTGTATCCGTGTCGGTGTAGACTGCAATACCTCGGTGAGCTTTACTCTTATCCTACCTGAGGGCCACCCGCTCACCTTGCGGTTTTGTCACCGGCTTTCAGGCGGCACCCTCACCAAGAACAACATCCTCATAACAGAACCGTTACCCGCGTACTGCACAGAGTTGTAGGTCATTCGGCAGCTGGCTTATGGCGGCCGCTTGGGCGGAAGATCTCACGCAGTACACTCCACGCTTCCATGCAGTCCAAACCTCGTCGAGCGTATCGCAAACATCACCGACGTGTTCCGTTTACAAGAAACGGAGACGGCAGAATCGGATTCACCGCAAGACGGCCGACCGAATCAGTTGCTGATCAATGTGTATAGTGCAGGACAAGGTATCTCTGTACGTAGTTTCATCCGTTTCCGGGGTGTTTCTTTGCTCATTCGCTGCTTTCGTACAGCCGCATGAGGATGGCGCAGCTTACCATCCTGCAGTCGCCACCCTCTCTCTCGGGTCGGGACAATGTCTGGACCTGTACCAATACCTGTCGGAAACCGATCCATCGCCACCACTGACGAACACAATGCGCGACGACGTCAATATTCCGTCTAAGCATGCCGCTGGTACAGATGACAGTCCGACCAAGCCGAAAAACGGGAAAGCCATCGCAGCGGTACCCCTTGCTCGGGTATTTCTCGAACCGCGTAGCCTGTTCATCATGACGGGTTCATTGTATCAATCGCACCTTCATGGAATCAGCTTCTCGGAGACCGACATCTTGACCAGCTTATCGGCCGTTAGGGAAAATACGTCGACCCCGGCGCATGAGGGAGGTAACACCGAAACGTCGCAAACGTCATCATCACCACTCGCCGTTCCTGTAGCGAATCTGCCGCTCCTGGGCGATCCACAAATCTTGAAGACGATCGAGAGTGAGGGCTCGTACCGCTCAGAACGCAAGACGAGGGTTAGCCTGACTTTCAGAAAGGTGGAGAGGGTGTTGAAGGGTGGTTTGCGGGCGGGGATGGGAAAAGGACTGTTCGGTCGGGGCAGGCGGTAATCTTAGTTCGCGGTCTTTCGAGAAAGGGAGACGCCGGATGCCCCATGGAAGTCCGATATCTTGCCGATATCATTGCGCGAAGGATGAAATAAAAAGGGCTTCTCCGCGACAAGATACTTAAACCTCTCGACCCCGGGTCGAATGTAACAGTCTCTCAAACTATCTTATCTTGTTTTACTAGTAGTTGTGTTGTCCGTCTGTTATGTTTGATATCCCGTTTTCGCTTGTTGCAGTAGCTTTTTTTGTCCTTATAATCTAAAGTAGTAAATACACCATGGAAAGTCACCAGGCTTGACACGCCAAGCAGAGTGATTCCGAGTCATTCGAAGGCGTTAAACTGCAAAGCCAAGCAAGGCTGGTGAAGCCAAAAGTTAGGGGCACTGAGCCATTCACAGAAAAATGGCGCCTGAGGCCGAATGTAGATTTGGCTTCTGCCACCTTACATTCTATGGCTTAACAGACCATGCTCATCAATGGGATTTTTTGGACATGGCGCTGCGCACCTTATTTTGGATCGGTATGACACACCCTACCAAAGTTGGCGTGTTACGCCATGATACAACATGGTGTACCGTTTCAATACTATTATACAGAGGGCCTCATTTCAATATGTTGTAATAGCCTCAAAACAACTCTTAAGCCTGGGGTATGGACAGAGTTGCCTCAGTATTACACCATGTGGGCCAGAATCCGAGCTTATTACGTACCTCTCGAAGTCCAAAACCCATCCAGTTAGCCCTCTCTCAGAAACTGCACTTCTTCCTCTGTGATTTCGAACTGGTAAACAATTCCGGAAAGACGGGAAAGCTTGCAGAAGTAACTATAGAAGAGATCGGGCAATTTCCCTTTCAATATGATTGGCCCGAGGTATAGGAGCAAGTAAGAGTAGGTTTCAGCTGTCCAAAAACCTCTCTTCGATACTGTCCCTAGCCATCGAGCCATCTGTGCTGAAACCGTGGAATTGGAGTTCAAATCTCTTTATCAATCATCCCAGTCCCCCTGTGGTATGACAAACGTCTCTCCATCTGAGGCGTTCAGACGGCTACTGGCGAGGGTGGCTTAAGTCATCACAGCCCTTGCCATGCTAACCTTGCAGGGCCCTTCCCACAGGCTCGGTGTAGTGAGATCACTGAACACTGAACACTGATCACTGAGCACTGATCACTGATCACTGCGCACCCGGTGTTCGAACACTGTTCGCCACAGTGACTTTTGCTCGTATTGTAACACTATGTAGCTTGTCCGTAGCAGTTCCTTAGTAGCCAAATAACTATATAAGAACCTTGCTAGTTTGCCACTCTCTTGTAACTTCAGCTAGATATGACACGCAATATTGGATTTAGTAATCAGTGCAATACTTTAGTATCAGCATAAGGAGTCGCGACCTTACGTCATCAGACACTTAGTATCATTGACAGGCTATAAGTCGCTAAGACAGGTGAGTATTACATAACTACTGCGTAGCTCCGAGCCGCTAGGATTAGTTAAGTAGACTTGGCTACATAATCAGTAAGTAAGAACTTGTACAACTTGTGTCTATTGAAACAAGTTGCAGCTTGCTTACAGATAGTAGCAATAAGCACTTAACACTCGGCAGCTCCTTCACGATGTTCTCGAAAAGGATATGCATGATGTCACCACTGAAGGACCAGGGAAGTTGATAGAATCAATGGCAGAGAGTACAGACTTAAACAATATGTCGGACCAGAAGGGCAAGAGAGTCCGCTAATGTGTAACATGGAGTTCACTTAATCATTCATGCCTGTTGTCTTTTTTACCTCGTCCTTCAAGGCTGTGAGCTACCCAGTCTTGAGACTGCTCGAAGTCTTGTATTACTTGTTCAGTGACCAGTTATACTTATGTCAAAGAACAAGGTTAGAAGAAATGACTCCAAGACAATCACCGAGTTGTCATAATACAAATGTCCTGACAAGGGGTACAGTACGTGCGACTATGTTATTTACAACCTGCGGTAAAGCGGAGTCGATGTTAAGTCGGTCACTCGAGGTGACGAGCTTAAAAGGCAGAATACTAAGGGAGTATGCGGCCAGTGGCGCTTTTGAAGTTGATCCAGTAAAGCGTGTCTCATAAGTCATAGAGGCGAATATTACAACTGGTTTGGACCGCTATATATATACGTTTGGAATGGTCGCGATTGTCAGTTATCCCTAAGGAGCCGAAGAAGTCTCTAGGGTAGGTGATGTGTTGCACTGATGGCTGCATCTGTTGCGAAGTCAGTCAAGCAGTGGCGAGACGGGCAAGGTAGGTGGCAGAACGGGCATAACTGGCATCGCTAGAAGAGCGCTTGTCATTCAAGTCAGGTGCGAAGTTCCTCTCCGACAATGTTCGCAAAGTTGGCAGGCTAGGCAAGCGTGGGGCATGGCAAGCCAGGCAAGCCAGGCAAGCTAGGCAAGCTTAACAGAACGGGCCTTATGATTCCGTTTGGTTGGTTAGGTGACGTGTACGTAACGCAGTCAGAAGTCAGCATTGGGTAAGCACTGACGGGCTTAGTCGCTAGCGAGTTGTCACTCGGTAGTGTCGAGGTAGGTGAGTCAGTTTAGCTGTTGCTGCTGCTAAGGTACATTGGTTTCCATTTCCTTTCCGAAGTCCTGAGTCAATACGGTACAAGTTACCATTGTACATCTTGTATTGGGTTTTAGTTTCAGCTATTGTACAACAGAGTACTCGAATTGATTCTGGAAGCTATTAGCTACATTCATCACGGTTCTCTTCCTTCTCCTACATCTCCTCTTCCTGCCAAATGCGGAATAGAGGAACAGTGGTAGATAGGGGCGTCGGAAAGCCATATGCAGGTAGGCTGTGCATTGCGTCAGCCTCCTCACAAAGGCTGTAGTTTTGCTGCAAGCCTGAATGGCTTGGAAGTCTTTGATAGTGTATCCATGAGTCCATACAGGTAGATCGCTATACATTGAATCGTCTTCTGAACTTGGCGCGCGACTTACCAAATAATACCCTCCAGATTGAGATCCGGGCTGTCCACCACAGCGAGCTGGCATCTTGCACCATCTACAGGGGACTTTGGCACCCATGCCTTGGAACTAATGCACAGGAACAGACCGACTGGGAAGTTAGGGTCGAGCAGTCAGTTCATGACGAGAGACAGTTCATAAGCATGAACACAACCTTTGATATCGCCGGCATGTCCCCAGATATCACCACAAGATGTGCGCGCATTTAGAAATTGACTAGTTTCGCACCCTCTCATCTCGAATCCGGGACGCCAGTGGTGGTCAAGGTTTTGAGATTCATGATAAGGGGCCATAAATAAGAAGATATCCAGCTTCCTCTCAGCTCCCTGATCTCGAGGGCCTAGTAGTGCAGGACGAGGCAGACTATGAGCGCATGTATCGATGCAGCGTACAAGGGGTGTACTTCAGTATCACAGACTGAGGTTTCTTACCGGGTATCAGGCCGCAGCACAGTTGAAACTCTCGCTTGGTAGTTATTTCAGGCGGAAGGGAATAAATAGGAACGGCCAACAGTCTAATTTGCTACGTTTCCAGAACGGTAGCCCATCCATTGCCAAGCCGAGTGTCAAATGTGTGTCCTCTTCGAAATATTTCCCCGCACCGTGCACCCTCTGTCCAGCCCACTTCACCGTCTGTCCCCGTAGGCGATTGCTATTCCCTCTCCCCCGAATGTCTTGAAAGATGCCCTGGTCTACTCTTCGCACCTGTGGGTAGTTGAGCCGTTCACAGATTTGCTTGTTGGCTTGCCGTGACCTCAGATGGTTGATAGGCCGAAGATACATGAATGTCTCTCTAGGTCCTGACGAGGAGTAAAGAGTGGTGGAGAACGATGTGCTTGAGATTTTTAAACCTCGAGTGGTGACTGCGCTATACCTACATCGAGACCATACCTGGGTTACAGATACGAGTAGCAAACGCTGTAGTTCTCGTAGGATCGTGTAAATGCTCGACATCCGTTTATGCAGCAGTCTATGTACTTGATGTCCAGTCGCGCCTCTTCTAACCAGCTCTTCCTCAACAGATAATCTGACGGGAAGGTTCCGGGAGCGAAAGAATGCCCGGGTAGACTTGGAAGGTGATTCCATGCAGATCTAGGCATTTTACTTGCTGCGATGGCGTGTCCCATCGATACCGACTTTTGGAAGTCACTAATCCCACCGGGATCTGAAGGTATGATTACTCTTGGTGAGAGAAATAGTCTCAGTCTCATTCTGATACATGCGAACCTCTGACCGTAGTAATCATATACGCTGTCGGCAACTAAAGAACTCCGCTAAATTTTCATCTTCTTCCTCGGCTGAAGAGTCATCCGCATCAGCTGCCGATTCAGTCTCATCCATATCGACGACCCAGTCCACGTCAGTCTGAGCTACTGGTTGATCGTCATCGTGGCCATCCACAAGGGCAGGCTCTATGTGTCGACACAATGCTCCAGCATCAGCTGCAGTGTATAACAAGGCTCGGCAGACTTAGTTCGAGACAGGTAACAGCATGCAGAGTACGAATCAGAGCACTAACCATGGAGAGATACAATCGGAGGCGTTAATATCGCCTGGAAGGAAGGGGACGATCGAATTAGAATTTGTGAACCTAGATGTACAAGACAATAAGTCACCTCCCGCAAATTCGGACCAGCTTCCATCCTCGAATCCGAAGAACCTGAAACTGTGGCTAGGCCGTAGTACTTTCGTCTCTGTGAGTATCAAAGAGGGAAGAGAGGCTAGTTGATGCATGACTTAACGCACAGTCATATGGAAAGGGTACCTGCCTTCAACGTGGCTATAGTCAGCGATGTAGTTATAGCTCGACTCTGACTATGACTCTGACTGAGGCCCTCCTTATTTTATTGGCTTCAGTTGGCCGCACTCTGACTATTTTAGCGGAGATAGTCATGTCCGCTATGAATAACCGACTATTTTGGGCGGTCAGTCATTTAATCGTCCCTGAGACGCCAACTTGCGCACAGCACTCGGCCATGGATTCCGCGAAGCATAAAGCAATCCGTCCAGGACTATCGCGATGCGCTTTCTATAGCTTTCTTTCTGAGCTTATTATTGGCCGCAAATGGGCACAATAAGCCCATTACCCTCTTCACAACGGGATTGAACCGGCGACCGCAGTGTTCTCCTACCCGTTAAAGTCATGGGTGCTAAGCAGCGGCTGCTCGTTTGACTGAGCTAAGGTACCCGTCCCATGATAGGAATCAACTCTTGTACCTCTCGATTATGTCGACCATAGCTGTTTGACTATTTGTACAATAGCCTTAGTTTTGCCTTGTAGTGGTTCCATCTTATATTGTACACCTCCTTTGCTTGAATTGTACTAGTTATCGGAAAATTGCCTTGTAATTATAACTGGCTTAAACTTTTCTATGTATAATACTCTGTTTTAGCTCTTATGATATCTTAGTGACATTATTAAGCCAATCAGAGAAAACCTTGTCTTTGACATAGAAACCTATGTCACGATGCAAATTCACCTAAGGCGCCCCTTAGGAGCCCTTGGGCAGAATAGCATTCGCTGCCCATTTCCTACGTCTATATGAGAGAGCTAGATCGGTTGTACAAATCCCCTTAATGCTTGATGAAACACGCTTGGCTACCTAAACTCCTCGTCCAGCGCCTTGATAGTGTTGACCAAGAAACTGAGTAAGTATACGGACTCGCTTGCTTAAGTGGTCTTGTCTATTACATTTAGTTTTCAATTATTTACTAGCTACAATAGATTTTACTCGCGAAGCATAATTGCACTTGACCGATCCCAACAAGAACCGTTACTGCAGTCATTAGCTTTAAAATATAATGATATTCATAGCTATATACTACAACGTAATCCAGGTTTCTTACAATTTGAGTCATAGTTGACTATATTCATATTTACGAATTTACCATTGACTACATTGACTAACTAACTCTCATCAAGACGCTGTGTATCATCGAGAAGCAGTTGCTAAGACAGGCGAGTATTACATAACCACTGCGTAGCTCCGAGCCGCTGGGACTAGTTGAGAAGGCGATACTACTTAACCAGTGAGGTAAAGACTCAAGCAACTTGTATCATACGACCAAGTTAGAGTCTCCTTAGGTAAAGTAGCACTGGCTCTTAACCGATGCCCGACGACCATTGGTTCGTCCGAAACTACCACCTTCTCAGCTGTGTTCCAACACACGAAGAGCTTCTGATGCGGAGACCCCGCTTCGGCTTAATCAATGACAACGACCACTTTGGATACATGCTGTTGAGGGAACGATTGGATATGCAGCGGCAAGAAAGAGAGGAAACAGTAGGTGCAAGAGAGGTGCAAAGACTCTTCACCGAGTGTAAGCATAACCCATTCATCACCCAAACATAGCTATCGTTTGGGTCGTCGCCCTAAGTCTCGTCTATTCTTCGCATGCCTAGACGAAGAGATGGATGTGGTCATGGCAAAGGATGATGCTGATTTTGGCTTAGGGGTTACACCCGAGATTTGGAGCAGTAGAGCGCTTGAAGGTGGATATCGTAAGTACAAAGGACAATCTCCGTTTACAGAAAGTACCTGACTTCATTGTTTCCAGGTACTATGTCGAATGATGAAGTGGGAAGGAACATGAATGTCTGGAAAGACATATTCCGGCTCATTGACTCTAAACTTCGATATCAATCGCGTGTCGGACTGCAAACGTCGACATCTTCACACGATGAGTCAGCTTCGTTTTCCGCAATGCCTGGACCGACCATTACATGACCAACGCATCCAGTAACAGATATTTCGCCGATGTCAAACCCCTTCAATCCAGCCTTCATGGACCGAATCCGGGAGAGATACATAGTCGCCGTTGCAGAGAGGTTATGGTTCGAACGGTATCGGAACGTCAACAAAGCAGATCGGGCAGCCACATGTGGCTGTTCGCTGATTGTCACAAAACGACTCGAACACAGGAAGAAACGTGTAGGCTTACTCGAGCATATCGACAGCCTGAGTGTAGTGATCCGCATATAGTACTAGTTTAGATGGTGACCTATTGCATAGGTTGGAACGTCTAACTAGCTACATCTGCCCAAGTATCACTAACAAAGAACCCGAACCCACCAGTCTTCTTGGTACGCCTCGACTTAGATAATCATCCTCGACTCAGATTACCTAAGCTCACCGGCGGCCGACAATAAATATTCTGGTAGTCCGCGCGCGCGTGCTTGCGTCTTCATTATTCCTTGGGATAAATCACGCTCGCGATCCCTTAGGATAAATCACTGTCTTTATCCCTTAGGGATAAACACATCCTGTTGATCCCTTGGGATCCAGATCAAACCGGATCCTCTTGGGACGTCTCGACATGCATGGCCGCCTCGTCTCTACCAAATAAGTATATATAGCTGCTCTTCCTTACTCTTGTAATAGCCTTCATGACTTGTGATTCACCCTTTGATTTACCTTTAATAACGAAGCTACCTTGAGTGCAAGACTTTCTCAGGATTAGCTACCCTTCCGTCTTCCACCCTTCGGTATTCGAGTATCGTCTTACGTAATAAGCTATTTGATAACTAGTGCTAGATCCCTCATACAACGGCAGCGCTATATAAACGTGTTTACGTAATATAGACCACTTGCCCCCGACACTGAGTGTCTCCTTCACACTCGAAGAAGTTGACAAGGGCTATGGAATTCAGCAGGAGCGTGACTACCCAGGATCAGAACGCACTCGTGTTGCATCCAGCAACGCAGGGGAAGGAGGTCGAGAGACGTCTCGGGGCATGTTGAATCGCAACTTGTGGGCTCGGTTTAGGTGACGAGGCCGACGATAGCTTCATTATCTACCTTTCCCATGGCTTGGGGATTACTTGGAAATACTGGGTGTGGGCTCACGAAGAGTGTCTTCAGCACCCCAACATTTTCCATCGGTACCAGCCTGAGGTACCGTCGCCGACCATCCAACAGCTGGAAGATTGTATCGCCGATACGTTATTGCGCTGGGGACTTAGGCTCTGCGAGGACACTTAAGAGCCTCGGTCCAATGTGATTTCTAGACAGGGAACCTCGTATTGGAAGACATCATCGGCGAGGCGTACCCTCGTCTGCAAGTGTTGAAACCGTCGCTGGAGTATCTTCGCAAATATTCAACCAGATTCCGCAAGTTCGACATACGCAATCCCTCAGTGTCAGATCAGCAATGCGTTGATCGGTGGTGAGTGTATCGAGTTTGCGAGTTCAAGGTGCTTATACAAACTTAGCTATAGCGACGCATTGCATCGTCTGAGGAGAAGCGAACAGCAGGCCCGTGCTAACAAGAAATTCGTCACGACGCCAGCAGCTACCCTGTTCCCTGTTCATCAGGCAAGAAATTGCGAACAAAGCGTGCGCAGTGAGTATAGTCTAACGATAGTGCATCCAAACGGAAGACTCCTGACTCTGGGCTTTCAGATATGTGGCGTAAGCCAAGAAACGTTTCTAGCGTGGGCCGATACACCGAGCCTGCGAGGTCGCGGCTCGACCTTCAGAGACCGTAAAAGAATTCTACTCCGGGTTCTTCTTCGCGTTTTCCTGAGCATATATCCGGCGTACTACTTAAGGGGCGTAGCAGTCGCAAAAGAGACTTAGGCAAAAGAGATTCAGACATTTGATGGAGGTACACCCAATTCGATGTCAGGTAGTCTTCATCCTGATGCTGACATCGAATGTTTCTAGTAATTCTGCAGATTGTCTTTTCACCCTTGTACTTTACAACTTCTTTGCTTGACCTTGACTAGTTATCTGAAATTCTCCACCATGTCATACTTGTAGATGGCCTAATTCTTTTCTATGTATAAAAATTCTGTTTCAGCTCTTGTGTTCTTAGTGACATTACTGAGCCAATCAAAGATTAGCCTTGGATGACATAGAAAACCATGCCATTGATACAGGAACCTATGTCACGGATGCAAACTTTATATCTAAGGCACCCCTTAGGAGCCCTTGACAGAATGGTATTCGCCACCTTCCCGACGTCTATATAAGTGAGGCAGATCAGTTGTACAATTTTTTCTTTATGATTTACGAAACACGCTTGAATACCTAAAGTCCTCATCCAACGCATTGATAGTGTTGACCCATAACTAAGTAATTATACAAAGTCGCTTGCTTAAGTGGTCTGGTTTATTACATTTAGTTGTCATCTATATATTAGCTATAATACAGCTTAGTCGCGAAGCATAACTCTACTAACGGTCCCAAGAAGGACCGGTACTGCAGGTTTAAGCTTGAGTATACTACAATATTTGTAGTGACATATTACAACGTATTTAGGTCCTTTACATTCAGGAATCAGCAGGGTGTTTCGAGCGTCAAAATAGTTCCCTTCAGGCAATCCAGTATGGCTGTAATCTTATTTCAAGATGCATCCGTGCTTACTAGTCATACGTTGCTAGGTTGCCAGTTTTGGGACTTTGCGGCAATAAGACTCTTTCCCAGGTTCCACAGCGGTCATATAATACTCACCTGTCTTGCTGGCTGCCTATTGAGGTTATCACTTGGAGTCCTAAGGGGTAGCTAGTTCTGTTTAGAGGCCGAAAGGAATATTTCATCGACAAAAGTAAATCTTATATTGCGGGCCCCCTCGGGTGAGATTTTCAAGCGAGAAGGCTCTGTATGTATACTAGTTACGATAGCATAACGAATAGTCTGGACTAGGTGCCGCTATGGCTATGATTACTGTGACCCCAATCAGAATTTCGGTATAGTTGGACTTCGGGGTTTGTGACTATCGGTTAATTGCTGATTATAGCCATTCTTTGATAGAATCAGACTACTGTGGTATCTCAGACTAGAATCAGATTAATATAGCCAGAATAGCCATTTTATCGGCGGATTTCAGACAGGACAATCCGCAGCAACGAGGCAAACGCGATCCGGAGCGTGGTAGAAGTTTGCTTGCTCTGTCAGTCAGTCGGATAGGTATGAACGTACACCTGGCGATATTTCACGAGGAGAATGTTCAACCTGTGTTCGAGGTCAACCATCGACTTCGGTTCTTCACTAACAGCATCGCCCTCTGTATGCAGAATGTAAGTGGTTTTGGAGAAGCTTTTGCCGATCAACGTTTTTGAGGTGTCGGCCTGATCTCCCTTTCGATACGCCGCTCTGCACAACACTTGGGCGTAACAATCCATGATATCGTCGTTCGCCCACTCTTTGAGGGTTTTAGCTAGAAAGAAATGTAAGAGAATTAGATCAGTCATGCCTGTGGTGCAGCGCAACTCGCCGAAAACAAGGTGCAATCCCTCGAATGTCAGATCGGCAACATAAAAATTCTTAAACTTCCCGGTACACGGGAGCTGCGAATACAGTTCGAGAACGGCGGTAGCGGCGACAACCGTCTCAATATGCGGGCTGGTATTGGTGACTCCGGCCAAGGCATTCATTCCCTTCTCGTATATTCTGCGGAGCTCCTTCAGTGGCTGGAAGGTTGGTTGGTAGCTGGAGGATGTGAAGTCTGTATCGCTCCCTTGAAGACGTTGCCACTCGATAACCAATTCCTGGGCAGTAAGAGATACAGAGAGAACAGGGGTCAGTGCTGTTTGCTCTTGTGTGCGGTTGCTGTCTGACAGCCTGCTCTACGTGCCCTGAAGAACATGACCAAGAGATAAAAAATGAGCAAGCTATATGCGTGAGGGACTTGAGAAGAGGATCCAGACAGCGCACCATCGGTCCACGTCAGCAAGAAGGGAAAATGACATTTCCATGCCTGTCGTTGATGAGCTTTCAGGATTCCGCCCTCTGTGCGTTGAAAGTCGGATTTGCTAGCTGTCTTGCTGGAGATTGAGGGCACAGCAGCTTGCACAGCGTGTGAAAGGAGTCATAGAAAGGAGGGTAGGAGTTGATAGGAGGAGCCTTACAACGGCATCTGCTCTGGGAAGAGCGGCTGGAAGAGCCATAGAAGCAATGATGGTACCATATCAGCGCTGTCTAGAGCCGCCTAGAGTCGGTCAGCCCTGACATCTCGGAACTCAAAAAGTCCGAATCCTGTATGAAACCACGATATTTTTCGCCTTCGCAGGGCCAAAAGTCCGAAAAAGTCACAGTAGCTCCCAGCACTTTCAGGCCATTTTTCCAAAAATGTCCATATGACATCTCTAAGGGTTATCTAGTACGGCCTATATAGGTGTGTCGTGTTACTGAGCACACCATACATCATTCACAGCAGGTTCGTGTGTTGGAATTCATACGTATCAACCAATGATGGTTATAGCGTATAAGCGATTATGTTGTCTGAACTCCAACAGGGAAGTGAAGCTATAAAAAAGGTGCATAGCAAACTTGTGTACCAGCACCTATTGTCCTGACAGAGAAAACTTTTACAGAGACGCTTTAGTCAACATAGGCGCATTAGCCGGCTGCCGTAGTCTAGACTTCTAATCTGTACGTGGCACCCAGCCGATGCGCCTACAGACTTGACACTGAGTCAGCGTCCATGACTTATTTTTTTGACATCATGGACAGCGGAAGATTCAGAGGTAAGAATACAAAGATTTCTTTGCGAAATCATCAACCGTTTATTATACCTGCATCTTATTGTCGAATTCGCATAACTTGAACTCCAGTTACCCTTACGCTTAAACTAGGTCTTCCTTGTAGGTAAAGATACAGGATGGTAGATCCGGAAACACAACATATAGCTAGTGAGATTTTCACTTTACTCTTGGTCGTGACACTTGTTAGTTCAGACATTCTATATCGGAATCTAACACAAACCTTCCATACTGTTTGGTTCACAACCAACCACTTGGCATGAACAGCTCTAACGCAATCTCAACCTTTAAGCTCCGAGTGCAACAGAATCTTTTGCCTAAAACTCGACTATACATGCAAACTGGGGCAGACAATGTTGTAAATGACATGTCATGCCTGACTCTCAGTCGCTTCTCGCCTCTCGCCAGCTCTCGATGTGTATTGTTACATCTCCATTGTTCACATACCCGGCTCGATAGCGGTGTAGTTGACGGTGCATGTATACCAAGCAGGCGGCTCTGATGGAAGATGAGGGGAATTGACTCTCACGTTATCACTATAAATTCGTTAGCTGATAGCTCGTCAGCGCGGCATTCACCTCAAGTTATGTCGAAACTAGTCAGTTTCGAACGACTTTGGCACCACGTCACTCTTACGCGCTTGAACCAGCGCTTCCTTGTAGTAACGTTACAGGATGCTAGATCCTGTAACAATATATATAGCTAGTGAAGTCATCACTTTACTCTTGTTCGTGACACCTGTCAGTTCAAACATTCTATCTCTGAATCTAACACGTAAGTCATGGCTCGTTGTAGTCAGACTACACATACTTATGAAGACATTCTATGTCTGAATCTAACAGGTTATGGGCCCAGTTCTCAAGAGCTTTTACCGCAACTAGATACAACTCGAACACAATGTCTGACACCGAGACTGAAAGCACCAGAACGACGGTTCGCATCAACAGACTCAACGGCACACAGAACTATGCCGTATGGTCTCGCAACATTATCGCTCATCTCATGAGCAAAAGCCTTTTGGAAGCTCTCGCGGAGCCTTCTTCACTCGACCCTCTCAACAAAGACATAATCACCGCAACGAAGACTCCAGAGCCTCGCAAAGTTCAAACTGCCTGGTCCGAGATCTACCTCACCCTTTCGGACGCTGTACAAGGTGCTCTCTCTCCTGATGCCTCCAATGCCTTTAACCCGAACGCTAAGCTACTTTGGAACGAGCTGAAAGCAACGTATGGAGCGTCAACCTTTCGAGAGCTAGCGAGTCGGATGGAAACTATTTGGGGGATGAAGATTAGGGAGGAAGAAGATCCTGTCCGAGGTCTCTCGTCTTTGAAGTCAGCATACGCCGAAGTCAACAGCACCGGGAAGGTCGCGTTTGATACCATGCTGTCTACCATCGCGATGTTGCGCACTTGGCCTTGATCATACGATCCACTTGTTCAAAGTTTATACCAACAGCCTAATCTTACGCCGGAGGTCATCTTCACTCATGTTCAGACCGAATACAATCGTCGAGTCAATGCCGGTGAATCTTCTTCTGCGTTGTCGGTCAAATTCAAACCCCATTACAAGCGGCGAAACGAAGACAAAGGCAAACCCAAGAAGTGGTGCGACTGACACAAAGAAAACTTCAGCCACACCTCCGCTGAATGCAAAGTCTTAGCGTCCAAGAAGAACGACACTTCACACCCCAATATTCACTTCATATCTTCAAAACGGCTATACTTCGGACAATATACAAAGCACCGCCGTCGTTGCAAAGGCGTTGTTGGTCCGATCTGCTAGCCGAGATGCTTACTTCATCGATTCTAGAGCGACGGACCATATGACCTGCTCTGCGGATCGCTTCTATGGCTTCAAGCCTTTTCGACAACAAGTTATTGTCGGCGGAGGGACTTCTCTTTGGTCGACACTCAAAGTCTCAGTTCGCCTTACTGAAACCCTCAGTTTCCACGACGTACTCTTGGTGCCCAAGCTCGAATGTGACCTACTATCCGTTCGCAAAATGATTGAATCTGGCTTCTCCGTCGCCTTCACGGATAAGGGCTGTTCGATTCTTAAAGAGGGAAAATCCATCGCCTACGCTCTCCATCGGTCTGGATTTTACACTCTGCAAGTCCATCAACGATCCGCCCTTACCCATTTACAGGTCAGCGTTTCTCCCTCTTCAGCTCACGTAATCTCGAAGACTGATCTGTTCACTCAATGGCATCTCAGATTGGGTCACCTCAATTTCCGTGAAGTCTATAGAATGGGTAGTGAAGGTCTTCTTGATAGTGACTGGAAAGGTGTATCAAATCATGACTTAGCATATGCATTTTGTGAAAGCTGTGTTTTGGTAAAAGGAAGAAGGCTCAATACCCACGCGACGTCAGACCGAGCTGAAATTCCTAACGACCTCGTTCATATCGATATCTGGGGTCCCGCGAGAACGACGTCTATTGGCGGCAATAGCTACTTCCTTACTTGCTATGATGATCATACGCGGCATGTCCGGCTATATTCACTGCGAAAGAAGTCTGACGCCCCACGAGCGTTCCAGGATTATCTCAAGCTAGTAGAAAATCACTGCCAAACTACAAACAAAAGGGTACGCAAGGATAACGGCAGCGAGTTCACTTCAACCCAATTTCAACGGCTATTAGCTGAGAATGGTATATTAGCAAATCACGTCCCACCTGGCGATCATGCAGTGTCCCTCCTGGAGATCATGCGCAGAATGGCCGAGTTGAGCGTCAACACCTCACCATCTTGAATCTAGTCAAAACACTTTTATCAGATTCAAAACCGCCGCTTGAGTTTTGGGCCGAAGCCGCAAACCACGTTACCCATGTCAGGAACCGGATTCCACATGCGCAAACACGGTTAATACCCTACCCGGTATGGTCTCGCAGACATGTTAATCATTCGAGGCTCCGCCCATTCAGCAGTGTAATTTACTCTAGGGATCACGTAAAGTCCGACAAACTCAAGCCTCGGTACCGACAAGGCGTATTGCTTGGCTGGCGAGAAGACAGCGAAAGCCACGTCAGATACTGGGATACTTTGTGAAAGACAGTCAACTACTTCAAGGATGTAGTCTATTCCCCTTCGAGTGATACTGAAGTGGAAACACCTGATCACAGAGTTTCTGGCCAGGACAGTATTTGCGTAACATACGAAACCAGGCTTGAGAAGATGCATCACAGTTATGAAACACCTCACACTCCTCAAATGGCAACAGGCAGTATGCCACATACACCACATGCTCAAAGATTTGCCTCTATAGTGCCAAGGTTACCTGGGAGGGAAGAGTCTTTCTCACCTTCGCCAAACACCGAAAGATACAACAACCAATCGTTCAGCGACGGCGTCTTAGGCTTTCAGCAAAACAGCTCAGCCCAGTGCGACTCCGAGAACGACGAATCTTCCGAAGATGAACTAGCTCTTGGAAAAGGGGGGGTATCCGCAACTTATCTTGCCGATTCGGGTAACCCGAATTCTTGCAAGGAAACTAGAAATTCAGACTCTTGGCCTCATTGGATACAAGCTATCACAGACGAGTTGAGCAAAATGGATAAATATCAAGTATTCAAGATTGCTCCGCGAATGCCAGGTCAACACGTACTCAAAGGACGTTGGGTATTCACAAGAATGATCGACGGCAATGACAGCAAGATGGCAGCCTTCAAAGCAAGGTGGGTTGCCAAAGGTTACACTCAGATCGAGGGAATACACTTCAAAGACGTTCACGCATGAGTGGTACACAAGGATTCTATTCGCGTTCTGCTTGCACTTGTCAACCATCTTGATTACGAATGCGATCAGCTGGATATCAAAACAGCTTTTCTGAACGGTGAACGAGAAGAGACAATCTTCATGGAACCGCCCGAGGCAAGCAACATTCACCCTGACTCCGTTATACAATTATACAAATCGTTATACGGGCTGAAACAATCCCCAAGATGTTTTAAAAAGGCCTTTGACATCTGGATGCGAACACGAGGCTTTCAATCATCCAGGACCGACCCGTTTCTTTATGTATACAACAAGGCCGGCGTAACACTTTTACTCTCAGTGCACGTTGATCATCAACTTGTTGCCTCAAACTCTCGCACTGCCCTCGACAAGTTCAAGAAAGACTGAAACGCTCACCCGCGCGAAAAGACATGATTACCCAGACCGCCAGACAATTGCTAGCTAAGCAAACAATGACTAGGCCTGAATTTGTTCATTTTGGGAAGGACTGGACTGGGCGCTTCCTGAATAACCATCCTGATTTCCAAGTCCGAAAGACAACCCCAAAAGAATTGAAGCGCCTTGCTTCCAGCAATCCCGAGATCTTCAAGAGATACTTCACAGCTTTGGGCAACCTCATCACCAAGTATGGAGTCGACCCCCGCAACATATACGATATGGATGAATGCGGCTTTAGAGTAGGGGTAGGTGGTAGTCAGTGGATTGTGACACTGGAAGGTGTCAAGCCAGCATGGGCACCTACGGCGGGCGATCGTAAACTGGTTACAGTCATTGAATGCGTCAGCGCTGGAGGCACATGTTTACCGCCATTCATCATAGTGCCTGACAATAGAAGATTCGAGAAGTTCGTCGCCAATGATTTACCTTCTGGTGGTAAAATTGCGACGAGCAAAACGGGTTATTCCAACGATGAATTGGCGATGAAGTGGCTATATCACTTTGATTTCAATACAAAAGGCAACAGGGTTCGAGGTACACATCGCCTTCTCTTGATGGACGGACATGGCAGCCATTTGACTCTAGAATTCATCGAATACGCGGATGCGAACAGAATATTGTTACTGTGTTTGCCACCACATTCCACACATGCGTTACCCGCTCGACGTCACCATCTTCGGGCCAATGAAGATCTATCACAAAATTGCTGTCGACCTTGCCTCTCGCAGCGGCGCTACCACTTTAAATAAGTTGGAATTTCTCGCCAGCTTGAATGACATTCGAAAGAAGACGATGAAAAGCAACACAATCAAGAGCGCTTTCAGACTTACAAGAAATCATCCTTTCAATCCCGACCTCGGGATTGCAAAGATCAAGAAAGATCTGACCACTACCGGTGGTGTTCTTCCTCCTTACACACCCGCTGCGCAACCCTTGCCAAGGTACTGGAAGCGAATGACCAGGATGGAACAATGTGCATGGAAGGAAGATAATGCTCGATTGTTGAATGGTCAAAACAAAAGTGGCTGGGCACCTTGGAACAGGCCAGAAGGCGAGAGGCTAGATGGCTCCGACCATGAAGAAGGGGATGAAGGTACGCTCGCCGTTTAAATCATATAAGAAGATGCTTACCCCTGCACCAGTCCTATCATATGAGTCTGATGAAATCCAACACCCATCTTCTGATCCGTTCGGGCCCACCAATTATAACGAGTTCAGGAGAATGAGTGACAAGGTGAAAAGACATGAGGTAGAGCGCACGTGGCAGCTATCACCTACTACAGAACGGTTGTTGAAAGGCTGTAAACAGCTCATCCTCGCCGGTGACCTCATCGCTCAAAATGCGCATGACAACTCTCCCATCATCGCCGAATGCAGGAAACGGCGCCCCTATGGCGAACAGGGTGATTCAGACTGGAGGCGTGATCACCATCGAGGATGTGAAAAGGATGAAGCGAGCGAGGGAAGGAGTAGAAGCTGAAAAGGAGGAAAAGGCAGAAAAACGACGTCAGGCAAAACGGAAAAAACTCATCGCTGCCGATAACAAGAAGCGAAAGCAACAGGGCTTACCAGCTATTCCTGATCACATCGATCCGGTTCTCAACCCGGACTATATCCACTAGGAAACACTCCAGCAATCCAGCCATTACGAGGAGTGGTATGGGACCAATGCTAATAGACCTCAGAATACACCAGACGGAGCAGAGGAAGCTAGTCTGGCGAGTGATTGGGGGTTCGAGGATGAGGCTGAAGACGATTGGAATGAGCTGGGACTCGGTGCTGGGGACGAGGACGACGACCGTTCATGAAAGAAACCCTTAGTAGATAATTATATAGTTACAGTAGCTCAAAGTTATGCATATTGTAAATCAAGGTAAGAAAGAGGACCGATCGCGCGTTACACGCGGGTGGTAAATCGGCTGCCGTTGCACACGGCCGGGAGGGCCCTAGTTCGTTGACTTGGGCCCTTTCGCCCGCTTGCGCTCCGAAAGTTAGTCGCATTGATGCGCACTGACCGTTGGGGCCTGGTATCCCAAGTCTTCAAGTAAAATGCGAAGCCATATTGCCTGTTCTGCGGCGTCGGCAGATGCCAAGTATTCTGCCTTTGCTGTAGACAAGGAGACAGTTGATTGACGGCGAGCTCTCCAAGACGTGACACCTCCAAAGGTTTCAAAGACGTAACCAGAAGTGGAACGTCTGGTGTCTTGACAACCTCCCCAATCAGCGTCCGCAAAGCCTAACAGAATCCGACTTCCAGCGTTCGCATCGAAGATTAAGCATAGGTCGGAGGTGCCTCGTAAATATCGCAGCAGATGCTTGGCTGCTTTGAAATGAGCTAGATGTCAGATTCAACAAGATTGTTAGATTCAAGTATAGATATAATGCTTTATATATATATATACAGCGAAGCAGCGGTTACAATAGCTTACCTGTCAGATTCAACAAGACTGTTGAAATCAAACCAGGTGTCAGAAATATGTTAAAGAAACAATTAATAGAAAGAAGACTCACCTGTTAGATTCAAGTATAGGTTGATGTCTGTGCCTCTAAACAATAGTGTGAGCTTTATATAGATAAGCGGTAAGAAGTGATAACCAGAAAATAGGTGAAAAGTCAAACCGTCACGTGTGGTTGAGAACTGTCACCTGCGATGAAGGTCGTACATTCCGACACACCACCTCGACCGAATAGCTTGGTCGTAGGCAGTTATGAAACCCTGTTGATTGCCTTTTCTGCCATTCCAATATCGTTTCGTAAGTTTGTGTAAAGGTCGGAAGCCAAAGGTTTTGTGAACATGTCCGCTTGATTTTCTTTTGACGGAACATGCACCAGATTGATCACTTGATCCTTCACCTGGTCGCGGAGAAAGTGGCGGCGCAGAGAGATGTGCTTGGAGCGATCATGATGTACTGGGTGCTTGGAAAGGAGGATGGCTCCCATATTGTCGTTATAGATGGTAGTCGGCTCTTGTTGAGGATATCCAATGTCTTCAAGTAGTGTTCGAAGCCATATCGCCTGCTTTGCTGCGTCTGCGGATGACAAATATTCAGCCTCGGCAGTAGACAGTGAGACTGTGGGTTGACGACGAGCGCGCCAGGATGTAACGCCCCCAAAAGTCTTGAACAGATAACCTGTAGTAGATCTTCTAATATCTTGACATCCTCCCCAGTTGGCATCGGCGTATCCCAGAAACATGCGTTTACCAGCCTCAGCATCAAACATCAAACAAAGGTCGGAAGTGCCTCGCAGGTATCGCAAAACGTGTTTGGCAGCTTTATAATGTTCAATGGACCACTTGCTGATATATCGAGCGAGGACACCTGCCGCATAAGCTATGTCTGGTCGAGTGATAGTTGAAAGATAGAGAATCGATCCAGCTATCTTTGGATAGTCTAAGTGTTTGGCCTTCTCGTGTTCTTCGTCGGTAGCTTGAACGATTTTGAAACCAGATGGCAGCGCAGTTTTTACAGGATTAGACTGTGTCATGTCAAAGCGCCACAGAAGCAAATCCACGTAGAATTCTTGACTGATGAATAGCTTGCGCTGCGAGCGGTCTCTCAGAACATTGAATCCAAGAAAGTAGTTAACAGCTCCGTTGTCAGTGCACTCGAACCTTGCATTTAACTTCAATTTAAAATGGTCCAGCGCCTTTCTAGAGTTTGAGGCGATAAGTTGATCGTCGACATGCACTGACAGGAGAATTGTTTCTCCTGCTTTATTGTAGATGTAGAGACAGGGATTGGCTCTGGAACCAGAGAAACCTTGATCCCTAATCCAGGAGCCGAACGCTTTATTGAATCTTCGAGGCGACTGCTTTAAACCGTACAGTGATTTGCACAAATGAATAACGTGTCCGGCAGGGACGTTGCTTCCCTCAGGCGCTTCAAGATGGATAGTCTCTTCTAATTCTCCATTGAGGAATGCAGCTTTGATATCGATCTGGTCGCATCCGAGGTCGAGATAATTTACTAAGGCCAATAGCACTCGTATTGAGTCTTTATGCACTACGGATGCGTGAATATCGTTAAAATGTACCCCCTCAATCTGAGCGTATCCTTTGGCGACCCATCTCGCCTTGAAAGCTGTTACCTGTCCTGTGTTGCCATCTATCTTCCGCGTGAGCACCCAGCGAGCTTTAAGAACGTGCATATCCGAAGTACGAGGCTTGAAGACGTAAACTTTGTATTTGTCCAGCTTCTGAAGCTCGTCTTCAATAGCCTGCTTCCAATATTCCCATTGACCAGAGTTTCTAGCTTCTTTATACGAGTTGGGAGTTCCGGAATCCGCAATAAAGGCGTGTATCGCTGGCAGCGTTCGCACAAGTAGGGCTGCTGGGCTTGAATTCGCCAACACATCTTCTGACGAGATAGTAACATTCTCTGAAGGCGTATCAAAGTTTGCCCCCGGGATAGACAACGAGAAGGAGTCCTTCTGATAATCGTCGAGCGGATCAGGTGAGTAAGAGCGATCGCCTGGGGAGTGTTGTGCAGCTATCGGAGGGGATGGTGAAGGCGTGTGCAAGCCCTCAAAGCTGGAAGGACTCGGAACATAATCCCGATGTCGCTGCGGCTGGGGCGCATGAGGCATATCAGAAGATCGGATTGGCGGTGTCTGGGGAACAACGACAGCTTTGTTTTGCCGATTAGTCGCAGATGATAATATTACCGTAACGTCTCCCGTTGTCGAATTCTGAGAATTCGTCGGAAGTTTGGGTACCACTAATCGATTGATGACTTTGGGTCCTGGCGGTGCATAGACAACGTCTCTTGAGTAATTGACTGTTTTCTTCAGCGGATCCCAGTATCTGACGAAAGATGGGTTGTCTTCTCGCCATCCCAGCAATAGACCTTGACGAGAGCGTGGTTTGAGCTTGTCTTTCTCCGAATGATCTCTGAAGTAAAGTTTAAATCCGAACGGCTGCAATGTAAGAGTGTTTGAGAGGTTTTTGGCTCCATAATACATACGGAAGCTCGCGAGTTTGCACATTTGGGACTCGGTTTCGAACATAAACGGCGTAGAAGGCTGCTTCTGCCCAGAAGTTTGCTGGTAGTTGCGAATCCGCCAGAAGTGTTCTGACGAGGTTTAAAATCGTGAGATGTTGTCTTTCAACTCTACCGTTTTGCGCATGAGCATCCGGAGGTAGGTAAATTGGAATAATGCCGTGATTTGCAAGAAGACGTTGAAAGCGTGACGATATAAATTCACCGCCATTATCCATCCGTGCCCTTTTGATTGTTGTGTTGCATTGATTACCGACTAATTTGATGTAGTCTTCGAATGCCTGAAATGCATCGGATTTCTGCTCTAGCATGTAAAGCTTGAAATGCTTCGTGTGGTCATCGTAACATGTCAGAAAGTATCGATTGCCGCCCATCGAGGCTGTTCTCGCAGGTCCCCAAATATCGATGTGCACGAGACCGTTCGGCTCAGAAGCTCTTATCGATGAAGGATGGCTAACAAGGCGTTTGCCTTTTCCAAGAACACAATTTTCACAGAATGCATATGTGAGGTCTTGATCTGTTACATCTTTCCAGTTCCCATCCAGAAGCCCCTCACTGCCCATCCGAAAGACTTCACGAAAATTGAGGTGACCCAATCTATGATGCCAGTGAATGAGCAGGTCAGTTCTCTGAGTGATGAGCGCTGAAGAAGATGAGTTGCTTGCCCGTAAAGTGTAAAGACCGGAACGATGAGGCGCGTTTGCGACTTGCTTCCCTTCTTTGCTGATTGAACATCCGTCTCTGGTAAAATTGACTGCAAAACCGGCGTGAATAAACTTCTGAACCGAAAGAAGATTGCAACCGAGGGTTGGAACCAAAAAAACATTGTGGAGGATAACGTCGTCGTCTAGAAGCAATACCCCCTTTGTCGGAAGTCGAACGACTTTGAGTACCACGACACTGGGAAGCGCTTGAGCAGCGCTTTTCTTACGGTTAAGATGCAGAATTCCACAGGATACTGGACTCTGTGACACTCTGCAATAAATATATAGTTAGCTGAATTCATCCTTATATCTTTGGCGACAACACCTGTTAGATCAGACGTTTGATCTCTGAATCTAACAGGTAAGTAGCTACTAAATGTATCGTAGCTATATATACTTATTGTCGGAATGTACGACCTTCATCGCACGTGACAGTTCTCAACCACACGTGACGGTTTGACTTTTCACCCATTTTCTGGTTTATCACTTCTTACCGCTTGACTATTTAAAGCTCACACTATTGTTTAAAGGCACAGACATCAACCTGTTAGATTCAAGCATTATATATATACTTGAATCTAACAGGTGAGTCTTCTTTCTATTAATTGTTTCTTTAACATATTTCTGACACCTGGTTTGATTTCAACAGTCTTGTCGAATCTGACAGGTAAGCTATTGTAACCGCTGCTTCGCTGTATATATATATATATAAAGCATTATATCTATACTTGAATCTAACAGTCTTGTTGAATCTGACACTTATGAGACGTTTTATCTCTGAATCTGACAGGTTATGGGCCCAGTACTCGCAAGAAGCTCCCGCAACTAGATTCAGAATACACTCACTCAATGTCCGACTTTGATACCGAGAATACTTCCAGGACCAGCGTTCGCATTCAGAAGTTGAAAGGAACGCAATACTACTTGTCATGGTCGCGCAACATCGAGGGGGGCGGTACATTGCAAGGTAGCCTTCGACACCATGCTGTTCACCATTGCCATGTTGCGAACTCTACCGCCTTCATACGACCCACTCGTTCAAAGCCTTTATCAACAACCCAACTTGTCTCCCGAGATTATCTTCACGCACTCCAAACGGAGCACAATAGGAGGATGAACGCGGGAGAAAATGTTTCTGCCCTGGCGGTCAAGTACAAAGTCGACGATGCACGCAACAAGAAGTGGTGCGATTGGCACAAGCACAACTTCAGCCACACTTCGACAGAATGTAAAGTTTTGGCCTCTAAACGGAAGGACTTAGACGTTCGAGATCCTTCTCGAGCCAAGTGTCTTCCTCAATCAATAATAACGAGAATTACCAAGATCAAGATTACTCCACGGTTGCAACAGCCCTGTTTGTACGATCTACCAGTCAAAATTGCTACTTCATCGATTCGGGAGCTACCGACCTCATGGTTTGCTCTAAGGATCAACTTTGCCAACTTACACCCTTTCGACGAGAAGTCATCGTCGGTGGTGGAACGTCTCTGTGGTCGACTCATCAAGGCACGCTTCGCCTCAATGACACGCTCGACCTTCACCATGTTCTGTTGGTGCCCAAGTTGGAGTGCAATCTTCTCTCTGTTCGAAAAATGATTCAATCGGGTCTTTCCGTCACGTTCGGTCACAACGATTGCTCAATCTCGAAGCAAGGCATACCAGTCGCATATGCATCGCCCCGATCTGGCCTTTACACCTTGCAGGTCAGCGATTCTCCTTCTTCAGCACATGTTGTCTCTAAGACTGATCTGCTCACTCAATGGCATCTCAGATTGGGTCACCTCAATTTTCGGGAAGTCTTTAGAATGGGCAGTGAAAGTCTTTTAGATGATGACTGGAAAAGTGTAACGAATCATGATTTGGAATATGTATTCTGTGAAAGCTGTGTTTTAGGGAAAGGAAAAAAACTTAACACTCGCCCCAAGTCAGAAAGAGCACAAGAACCCAACGATTTGGTCCACATTGATATCTGGGGACCAGCGAGAACACCATCAATCGGTGGCAACAAATACTTCTTGACCTGTTACGACGACCGCTCAAGACATGTACGACTTTACTTTCTGAAGAAAAAGTCAGACGCACTACAGGCATTCAACGACTATCTTACTTTGGTCGAAAACTGTTAGATTCAGAGATTGAATGTCTTTTATAAGTATATATAGTCTGACTACAATGAGTCATGACTTCCCTGTTAGATTCAGAGATTGAATGTCTGAACTCACAGGTGTCACAACCAAGAGCAAAGTGATAACTTCACTAGCTATATATATTGTTACAGGATCTAGCATCCTGTAACTTTACCTACAAGAAAGCGCTGGTTTAGGCGCGTAAGGGGTGACGTAGTGCTCAAGTTGTTCGAATGCGACAAATAGCCTTAGCTTTTCGTTGTAGTTTGATCATCTTATATTGAACAATTTCTACACTTGTCCTTGACTATTCACCATGTTGTACTTGTAGCTGGCCTAAATCTCTTCTATGTATAATACTCTATTTGAGCTCTTATAGTATCTGAGTGACGTTATTGAGCCAATCAGAGACTCGCCTTGAGTGACACAGAAAACGTTGTCATTGACATAGAAACCTATGTCACTGACATAGAAAACCTTGTCACTGACATGAAAACCTATGTCACGGATGCAAATTTACCTAAGGCGTCCCTTGGGCGCCCTTGGGCAGAATAGCATTCGCCACCCATTTCGTACGTCTATATATTAGAGCCAGATCAGTTGTACAAATTCCCCTTTATGATTTATGAAACACGCTTGACTACCCAAACTCCTCGCCCAGCGCCTTGATAGTGTTGACTGATAAACTAAGTAATTATACAGACTCGCTTGCTTAAGTGGTCTTGCCAATTACATTTAGTTGTCATTTGTTTACTAGCTACAAAACATTTTAGTCTTGAAGCATAATTGCTCTTGACCGATCCCATTAAGGACCATTACTAAAGTATTTAGCTTTAATATATCATACTATTCATAGCTACATATTGCAACGTATTCAGGTCTCTTACAGTTGACGTGGAGCTAGAGCCCCTGGATGTACGATAAGACGGGCAGTTGGAAGTTGGAAGTGTCGTCCAAGCAAAAGTCCGATTGCTGTCTGAACTGCCTTACATCAGCGAGAAAGCTATGTTTCTCGTAGTTCAGAAAATGAATTTCTGACACAATGTTCTGGGGGTTTCAGTGCTCAGTATGGGGTTTCCAAACTGGGTAGTTCGGACGAGAAGTTCGGAAACCCAAAAAATCCAGCTGCTGTGAAACCCCTTACAGACGATTATGATTCGGAAAACATGCAAAGCACTGCCACCATTGCGAAGGCGTTATTTGCCAGATCCGCAGGTCGAGACGCCTACTTTATCGATTTGGGTGCGACGGATCATATGATTTTCTCCCTGGATCGCTTTTACAACTTGACACCCTTCCTGTCACGAACGGGACGCTGTTGAGCTAAGACTCAACACTCGGGTGCGACAGAGACCTCAAGTCAGAACAGGACTAGGGCTAAGACTGATGACAAGGCAGTGGGTTCGAACCACTAAGCTATAGTCGAAAACACGTGACTATAGTATAGTATTGACATATGATCTTCGCGCATCTCCTGAACAAAGGACTGCTTCGCTTTCCCGTAGCAGCACACCTGACTCCCCCCGAGCCACCTTTATCGCGAACCTCTAAAGCAGCGTCCGTGCCTGCGGATTGCCGGAGAATTTCGAACGCATGGTTTGAAATTTTCCTTACACTCTCCTACAATGTTCAAGGTGCCCTTTCGCCGACATCAGCGGATCCATTCGATTCCGATCCATTGTGTCTGTGAAAAGAATCGAAGACGAAGTACGGTGCTTCAACCTTTCATGAACTTGCCAGCAGAATGGAGATCCTTTGGGTTACTCGCATTAACGAAGACGAAGATCCGATCAAAGCTTTATCAACCCTCAAGTCCACATATGCAGAAGTTGTCAGCAGCGGCAAACCTTCCTTCGATACCACCCTCTTCACAATTGCGATGCTTCGTACATTGCCTCCGACAAACCATCCGCTCGTACAAAGCCTTTACCACCAACCCAATGCCCGGAATTGATTTTCACCCTTGTGCAAACTGAGCAGGATCGACGGGTGAATTCTGGTGGCGCGTCGTCACTCTTGGTTGCAAAGCACAAAGCCAACTACGACCGCCCGCGTAACCATCATGGAGAGAAAGTCACGAAGGGCAATTGGTGCGATTGGCATAAAAACAATATCAGCCATACAACCACGGAATGCAAAGCTCTAGCTTCACGACGGAAAGAACAATCAAATGAGCACGAGCACTCTCATGCTAATGTAACAACTTCTATACCGACAATCGACGATGGCTTCAGCGGTCACTACGAGGCTTCCATAGCCATTGCTATGGCTCATGTCGTTTGGTCTGCCAATCGCAACACCTACTTTACTGATTCCGGTGCTACCGATCATATGGTGTATTTTTTCAGAATCGGCAATTTCCCTCGGGCCGGCTACATCTTCCTCCTCGATGTGGAGGGGAAAACGGTCATCATCCGCGATGCGGTTCTCAAGCGTGTTGTCGAAACCGCCGACGGACTACATGACCGTGAAGTTAGCGCTGAGGCACACCTGGCTGGGCCGCCGCTACCGGTACGAAAACTGGAACGCCCGTTGTGCCATTGGTGAAAATCGATGAATCAGATGCCGCTCCTAGAGAGGATGTACCTGCGGATGTAGTAGTACCAAGGAGGTCACCACGCTTCGCTGGTGCAGGAACAGAGAGAAATGACGCCATTGCGTATCTCATGGAAAACGAGCCTTTAGAATCGATTCTGATAATGGCGGCTAGTGAAGCGGACGCAGATCCCATCTCATATCGACAAACTATTCTTAGTACCGACGCTGCTCAATGGCAGGTAGCGATAGAACGGGAATATACTTCTATCGAAAAGAATGCTGTGTGGAGAGAATTGAATGTCCCGAGTGACTGCAATCTCATTGGCTCTAAATGGGTTTTCAAGCGGAAAATGAATGCCTCTGGCGTTGTAGTCAAGTTCAAGGCCAGGATCGTAGCTCAAGGATTCACGCAAGTAGAGGGAGTTGATTTCGATGATACGAACAGCCCCGTTTCCCGTCTGGCCTCGCTGCAAGCGCTCTTGGCGATTGGCGCGGCCAAGAATCTTTTTCTATTCCAGATGCATGCACACACGGCATTCATGAACGGTACCCTCAACGAAGAATTCTTATCTGGAGTTTCCGCCGGGTTGTAAGCCTAAGTCAAGTACAGTCACTGGACTACGACTAATCCGGTGACTGTATGGCTTGAAACAGTCACCCCCAGTCTGGTGGATGCTTCTTAGGTCGTACCTGCAGTCAATTGGCTTCAAGCGCCCCGATACAGTTTGGGGAATGTATTATCGCCTACAAGATCGATGCTACCTCTTGCTATACGTAGACGATGTCCTGATTGCTGCAGCGTCGATGTCAGTCATTAACAACGTCAAGACGTTGCTCACAACGAAGTGGCAGCGGTCAGGCAATTGGAGAAGCAGCGTTCATGCTGGGCTTCAAGATAGAGCGGGATCCGGAGGCAAATGAAATCAAGCTTAGCCAAAGTGCCCACATTGAAAGTGTTCTGAAGCGTTTCGGCATGGAAGACGCTAATTCGGTCAGCACCCCAGTTGAAAACTTCGAACTAGTGAAAGGCCAGCCATTTGATGCCGACACGGCATCTCCCGCAGAGCTGCGTACGTACAACGAGCGACGCACAAAGTACCAGCAAGTGGTTTGTTCAATCATGTGGTATGTAGTTAGCATCAGACCAGACCTTGGTTTCGCTGCTGGTTACCTCAGCCGATTCAATAGTAATCCGACTGCTGGGCATGTCGAGGCAGCCAAACGGGTATTTGCGTATCTGAAAGGTACGTTACACTTAGGACTTGTATTCGGCCGAAAGCACAAGAACGAAAATCAGCTTGTTGGCTACAGCGACTCGGACTAGGGCAGCTCCCTGGCTGTGGTAGCAGCTATATACCTTGGTAAATGTAGTTCTATAGACACCACTCAACCTGTTGAAGCACGGTTTCTGACTGAAGTCCTTCTTCAACATGTGAGTAGCTTCTCTCATGATATCACAGGTTCCCGACTGAAGTCCTTCGTCCCCAAACGCGACCTCGACACTGCATCCTCCTGAAGCTCGGTTTCGCGGTGGGCCGATAAAAGAGAAATTGTGCGCCCGAGGCCTTTGCGCTTCTTTTCCCCGCGATTTGCGCTTTCTTTTGGCGCGCCGTTTATTTTCTTCCTGATTCGTCATCTGGCATTGTTGTCGTCTTATTCGTCATCTCGTTCGTTTCGCCGGGTTTTTCTTGCTTTCCATCATTCGCCACCCACACCTCGCCATGACCGGCAGCGCAACCCCCACACCCCGCCAGGAATCTCAGACTGGGCCCAATGCGGCCTCGAAGCGCCGCGAGGCAAATCGGCTCGCTGCAGCCCGGTTCCGGACGAGGAAGAAGGACCAGGTGACAGAGCTCGAGAACCGCGTGCACGATCTCGAGGCAGAGAACTTCCATCTCAAGGCAGTCAACAGGACCCTAAGGAAACGCTGCGGAATTCCTGACACGGATGTCGTGCCGGTGGACGACGAGTTTGCGGCCGGAAGACCAGCGTGGCACAGGGAAGTCGCTGGAGAGCGATTCCTCAGTGATCGCGTCAGTGAGGGTCCTGACTTTCTTGAGTCTCCAACAACACCGGGAGACTCGGCAAACTCGAAGAAACGCCGAAGAACAGGAGGCGGCAAGAGTGCAGACCCACAATCGGCGTACCATCACCTTGACCGGTCCGTATCGGCTTCGGGCGACAATGCAGATCCGTTTGCACTGCTGCAAAATGAAAACGACCGTCTGCAAAACCAAATGCGGGCATACGAGGACCGGTTGAGGATGATGAACGATGAGCTGGCCGGGTTGAAGTACAGGATGAGGGAAGAGACGGGAGGGCATTCCGAAGGCAGTGATCAGAGTCCCGAAGTGCGTTGGATCGCTCCCGTGATACTGTTCGAGTACTGACTGCCCTGTCCCACAGACTGTCGGATATCGAGATCCGCGATCGCAACCAACGTACACTCCGGCAGCACCGACATACACACCCTTTACCCTTGATCCCGCACTTACAGGCGCCTTGAATGACCCACGGTATAGTGCCCCTAACGATCCCCGTTATAACGCCCTGTCGCCCTCGACGTCAGCCGCCAACCCGGCACTGACCCTAGCGAGCGCAGCCAGCAACGCGCGTCAACTACAGCGCGAAGGTAGCCAAATCTCCTTATCCCTTCCTCCGCTGTCTCCTGCAATGCGGATTGGCGCGGGAACCGGTTACGCTTCTCCATCAGCCAGTGGAAACTTGAACGTCAATCCGCTCGACGCCAACACCATTACAGGTCGCATCTCTCCGTCCTTGTCACATCCTCAACCGTATGGTTCTCGTCCGGGCAGTCCGATGAACATTCGTGCGTTTGATGCCTTGAACGCCGCCGTCGCAGCTGTCGACGCGGCTGCGGCACAAGAGGCGAGCCTGCCAAGTCCTGGAGCCTCGACTGGTGGCGGGGGGACGTCGATGGCACGTCGCACTTGGAACATGCAACCCAACAACAACCTTGGCACCCTTACTAGTCTCTCGAGGACGAGTAGTCGCGGCATGGATTCACCCGTTAGTGCGGAACGGAGCGGAATGCTAGAAGACGAAGATGACTCTGATGAAGCGGTGGCAGCTGCAGCTGCAGCGCATCATTTGGCATCCGGCGCTCGACATCTCACCGGAACGAGCGTCTTGTCTTCGTCGAGGGACGGTTCCCCAATCGGGTCTTTAGAGTACTTCGATCGGCGAATGGGAGGAGGCTCAGTGATTTCCGGGACGCGTGTGACGAGCGGTCGTGGGGGAAGCAAATTGCGTGACATGGATATCGACTCTGCATTGGGTGGTGTCGAAGCCGCTGTAAAACTTGAACCTGGATCATCCAGCTATCCGGAAGACATGCAGGATTCCCAGCAGCGGGGTGAGGATGTCCACGGGAACGCGGCTGACGAAATGGCCATGGACGATGTAGAAAACTCCCGCCCCGAGTCGTTGACACCTGCCGCCACCGCCGACTATCCAGCGCTGCCATCATCATCTAGGACGGAAGATGACGGAGATACACCGACAGGTGAGGATTACGCGGACACGGAACGCGTGCCCCGGATTGCCTTCCAGGAAGTGCAATAGCCGCCCTTCTCATCAGCGTTTCCGTTCTCTACGCTGTTTTCCAGAATTTGTATACGGTTTCATTTGTCACCGCCCTGTAACTTAATATACTGCGCAGCAGGGCGCCCTTGTTGTCACATCTAGTTTCCTCTCCTCTTGTCCGCAGGCCGCGTGTCGGTCCGACGGATTGTCTTATTGTACTTTTGTAGCTTCACGTAAATGCATCGACTATCTATCACGCGCGGCGTCGCACCCACTCAACCTTGAATTGTATGCATCTTTACAAGGGTTGCCATGGTCGCGGCCATCTGTTCTGGCTATACAAGTTGCAGACTCGTTTTGAGGGAATTATTGGACTAGAGCAGAGGGGGAAGGGGTGAGTATAGGCAGATAAATCGATGATGGGGGCAGACCTACTAGGCTTGATCTTGAAGTGCAGGGAGATAAGGGAGAAAATCAAGCACTGCGAGGGGCACCATGTTAGCCAAAGTTGACAAGCCAACGACGCTGAAGCGCACCTTCAGATCCTGGATCAAGTAGTAGAAGACACGCAGTCCATCCGGATCCTGCGAGTCTTGGATATCGTTCAGGGAACCTATTTTGGCGGTCTAGGGGAAGCGGACGTTTAGCGACACGGTGAAGGGGGAATCATGTTCGACGTACCTCGAATGAAATGTGTTCGTTGCCGATACGAATCTCGAGCTCCTGCTTTCCGACAATGTTCTTTCGCGGCCATTGCGAGTCGTCTTCCTTGGTGATTTCACTCTCCTTGACTATCCTCTTGAGCTCGTCGATCAACAACGGGCCGATCCACACTAAGGAGGTATGTGTTGGTGAGCTCAGACGTGACGGGGAGGATCTCGCGACGATACACACTCTCTTTCCTGATCAACGAGTCATTCCTGTAGTTGGAGTTGTTGGCGTATCGCAGACGTCCTGGATGAGGTAAATGTAATGTGAGCAGCAGCCCACTGCGTACGAGATCCAAGGCGTACCTTGCGAGTATTCAAACTCGAGGAACTCGTGTCCGTGCATGCCCTGATGGCCGGTGCTGCGTGGGGGTGGTCAGCATGGACGGCACAGCGAGACCTGGCAGTTGCGCTACTCACTAGTACCTCAGGTAGAAGGGATCCTGCTCTGTGGTCGTCATGATGGATGTGTTGCGAGGGGAGACATCACCGGGAAGAAGGGAACAAGCAGATCAACATGTATCTGGGTGGTGATCACTCCAGGTGCGCCCGGAACAACAGTCACGTGAAGTGTCTCCGGGGTGTCCAGCCAGAAAAGACATCGACGGTATTGGGGTCTGAAGGGCTGAAATGGTAGCCTCTACTCTCATACACCCCCATACGCACTCACGATGCTCAGCGCAACACGACAGGCAGCAAGGACAGGAGCAGGCGCGGCGGCGCGCGCGACAGTGCGGCCTCAGGCGAGCAGAATAGCGTTCATGGCAGTGAGATCCCTAACATCGTGAGTTTGGACCGAGATCACATCCCGTGGAGCTACATTGACGGAAGTTTTCGCCGGACAGCGAGGCCGCATCCAATCCACAACACGTCCTAACAGTCAAGCCAACACAGCAGAATGTGGTAGCATCCTCCCAAGCCAACGACCTACCACCTGTTCTGCCGCAGACCCACGGAATTCATGTCGCAACGCTTACACTCCGCGCACATCACCCCTCCGTCCTCACACAATTCTCTTCATTCGCACTGCACGCTGCTCATTCCCTCGGAATGCCCGTGTCACGACCAGCAGCACTTCCCGTCACACGATCCCTGTACACCGTCCTCAAATCCCCGTTCGTTCACAAAAAGGCACAGGAAAACTTTGAAAAAAAGTACCACGCACGAGTCATCAAGGTCTGGGATACCGAGCGCGACGTTGTGGACAAGTGGCTGAGGTATCTGAAAAAATACAGCATCGGCGGAGTCGGTATCAAGGCTGTTGTCTTTGACTGGGTCGCTGTCGATGGCGTACAGGAGCAATCGATCGCCGGTAGTGCAAAGCCCGTAGATACCGAGGCCAGTGTGACGGACAAGGTGTTGAAAGCAGTCGAGGGTCTCACGCGTGACTTGAAGGAGGAAGTCAACCACGCAGCGGAGAAAGCGCAACAGGTGGTCCAGCAGATGACGACCACAACGACTGACTCGGACAAGCCGTCGACAAAACCGTCAGACGCGGATCAATCAGGGAGAGCGTCATAGTTGTATAGCAGAACGTATGCAATATACCTTTGCGTCGAGAACTAATAGCTCGGAAGGAGCCAAGGAGTATTATGTAATCATCTCTGGCGCGTTTATGCATCCGAGACATGCCCTGCTCTATACCTCCATGGTATTTGCATTCCACTTTAAGGGAGGCGTACTATGCATCGTCACGGTGTGCGCTTCTGCAGTTGCGCCCAAGTAAGTTGCTCATTTTTCCCTGTCTGATTTTGCTCATTGGTGGGTCTTCCTAGTAATGCCCCCAGTGACCACCGCAAAGAAGCTCATCGTATATCACCAAACCTATCACCATGACGGGAAACTCCAATCTATCCTGCCGCTCATCGAAGATGTTCAACCCATCATAACACACGTCGTTTTTGCGGCTCTCCACATTAACGTTACTCTACAGGATGAAGAGGGTGGCGCTGCGCACGACAGCGACGAACCCTCTCTTTCTCCTGCTCGAAAAAAGCGTTGCCTGCATTTAACTCTCAACGACCATTCACCCGACGACCGTTGCTACGATCAAGTCTGGAGGGAAAAGTCCCTACTGCAATCAAAAGGCGTCAAGACAATGTTACTACTCGGCGGCGCGGCTCACGGTACCATTTCGGAACTGGACTACGCTCCAGGCTCGTACGAGAGTAACCAACAGCGATTTGAAATCGCCTACGGACTCGTTCGAGATCTCCTGATACGGAAAGATTTTGACGGTATTGATCTCGACGTTGAAGAGCCCATGAGTCAAAGCGGCGCCGAACGATTGATCCGACGCCTTCGCCAAGACTTTCCGAAAACTTTCCTGATCACCATGTCGCCCATGGCACCCGGATTACAAGGCGGTCGGGAACTCTCGCTCCTGGACTATTCAGGCCTAGAAGAGACATGCGGACACCTAATCGATTGGTATCACGTACAATTCTACAATGGGTGGGGAAGCGCGGAAGATGCCCGTGGATACGGGAAACTTACGGAAACGGCTTTCGATCCGAGACGCCTTGTACTCACTATTCTGTCGTCGCCAACCCATGGCCATGGCTTTGTCAATATCGACGGCATTGACAAGACTGTACAGATGATTCGCGCTGGTCATCCGTCTTTCGCAGGGGTTGCGTGTTGGGAGTACTTTGCGAGTGGTAGAAATAACAAGGAAGGTGACGCTTCTGAAAAGCAGTGGTATTCACGGTTGTCGGCAATACTTGGTCTGGCACCAAGCGCAAGCGACTCCGCATGAGTCCGAATGTATTGACTTGAAAAGAATGAAGATTCATTATTATATGTCACTCGGGACCATCGTCTTCAATATGGATACAGTTGTCTAGGGTTACAAGACGGTCGCGTGTTCATTGACCGAATGGCGAATCAGTTTAATGCAAGAACTTCTGACATTCTGGCCTGGAGGCAAGGTTTAGGCTGCAGGATAACATACATGTCAGCACTCTGGCAGATGGCACGTCCACCGGGAGAGAAGACAAGACGTTCTACCCACCAAACAATTTACTTCCACCAGGCCCATACTATAGCGTTCCACCTCTATGAGTTCCTCCTCGTCGACGACCGCCAGAGCACATGCCGCAGGTGATGAAGTTCCAGATAGCAATGAGCTGTTAGGATACGGGAAGGGAGAAGAGAGGGTGGGAGGCAGAGGAAAGTTCGGTTTTTTTTTTTTTGGTTTTTTTTTTTTTTTAGTGAAGGGAGATAATGAATGACCGCAATATACACGATCAGCGCAAATCCTTTCGACTATGTCTGTGATCTTATACGCAATACGTACGACAGAGGTGATTCCGCCGACGATGGCTGTGAACACACTGGCAATGGCGGTGATAACCGCGTTGATTCCACGACCGATGGCGGAGAAGACCTGAAAATAGGATTGGCTTTCAGCGACCGACTTTGAGCGAGTAGACTGTGACAGAGCTAGACCTACGTTACCCATGGCTGTGTGTCGGGTTTAGAATCAGGTAGATGTGTGAACGGAAGTTGAGTGCTTGCTTCAGGTGTCAAGTAACGCGATAGTGGATTGGATGCTGTGAGAAAGCAAGTTTCAAACGGGATGGCTCACTGCACTCGCCCTTATATACTGTCGCCTCAGCCAAGAACAGGGCACATCTATGACCTCATCGTGAAAAATAAGGCTTCCTTGTTATTATTGTTTGTTCAGCTGATCTGCTAGCGAATGTTCAGTATTCGGAGCGGTGTCAGGGCGGTATTTCGGGACCGCCAAGGCTTGCTTCCTCGGGGCTTACTGCGCGACGGAGAAGCTGTACATGGGCCACGCTATCTTCTATCTTTGCGGTGCCAACCAGCCAGTGCGGAATTAGACACCTTTTCGGCGTCTAGGCTTGGAGCGCCTAATGTGCACTGCTATGTGCGCCCATTCAGCCTGGGATCTCCCCGGCTCCTAGACGGACATTCGCTTCCGTGATGAAATGACATCATAGATTCACATGTTGTTCCTTAGCTTCCCTGGCGCGCGGAATAACCGCGTTTCATGACTTGTTTTGTTTTGCGGGGGCTTCCGTTTAACTGGGTGTTTTGCTGTGCGCAGCAGCTGCGCAACCTGCAAAGCCTTGTAGCAGAGCTCCCAGCGGTAAATCACCGATAGCTAGGGCCGTCCGTCCCTCCCCTTCGCTCACCCATCACCTACCAAGTCGGTAAGATGCCAAAGCCCGTGATGTCATCATGTAAGAATAGATTGACGACATGCAGTTCGAAATCAAAGAACAAGTAGGCATGTCACCACTTGTGTTCTGCAGCTTGTTACAAGACGTACACTCCAATTTTTCTACTGTAACACCACACTACATGGAAGCGTTCGCCAACCATAGCCAGGAACGCAATGTTTGCATACAAGAGCTTATACAAGTCCACACAACACAAGAGAATAGACCCCTAATACACGTCCTTTCGGGACATACTCATCTAAAAGCTGGGTTTGGTGGCGCCGTAGGGTGCTGGTCGACCCATACCTAAACGGCGAAGCGGTTGACCAGGTCGAAGTCCTGCACTTATCGTACCTGCAGTCACAGCCGGTGGCTTGACGTCCGGCATACCCAGATTCTTCAGAGATGCCAGGGAATTGGAAGAGAAGCTCTGGAACGTTTTCAGGCCTGCTGGAGACGATCCCGTATGCACAGATGAGTCACTCGTCAATGCTGTTATCGGTGGCGGTAGCCCGATATTCTTGATCATGTCATTATTTGCTTGCGTTGATTGCGCCGTGCGGAAGGAAGACGACGAACCGGGAAACGCGGTTGGAATCGACATATCAGCTGGTTTTCCGAATGCAAATGGCTGAGGCGCGGTTTCGTCCGATCCTCGTTGACTCCCAGCAAAGATAGGTTGTGTATACGGTAGCAGTCGCATTCTCTCGCTGGACTTGATAACTGTTTGTGACATGGGAGCACCCGTTTGAGATCGGAACTGGGAAGCTGACACGAACCCAACAGCTGGGGGCTGACTGGCCGATACCTCGCCCGAACCCTGCGACAGGCTTCTTATCGCGCCTTGCTCCATATCTGGTAATCGATATTCGTCTCTGCCCGAGTTCCAGTACTGTTGCGCACGATGCTCCTTGTTATGAGAGTTATGATAGAAAGCTGCTGACCCGGGAACTAAGCTCTTGTCCTGCGAGAATGGCACTTCCCAAGGTCGTTTTCCCAAAGGCATAGAGACGATGCTACAGAGAAAGCCTTTAGAGCGCGACTTTGCTCAACGTAAGTTACTGCCAACTCACTAGGCATGAACGGTGCCCGCAACCTCGTTCTCCGATATAGCTTTCCTGCCAAGAACTTCTGCCATCAATTCACGCTGCTCCCGAGAGATGGCGCAATAATCGAATTCGAATATTGGCTAAGAGTAATCAACAATCAGTACGTTATGCTATGAGAACCCGTCAAGGAAACCATACCTTCTCCGTCTCCTTGAGACACTCCTCGATGAACGGGCTGATTTCTTTTGGCTTTTCATCCTTTCCGACCAGTCGCTTCTGTGCACAAGTGAGCTCCTAGAAGTAGGTACTCAAACATCAGGAGTTGTACTGGAAGCCACCATTACATTTCGGCTTACCAGAACAGCCTGCGCACGGGTCATTGCCACATAAACCAAACGCCTAAAAGCCGAAAGTTGAGATCGCATTACAGGGGAAGATAGAAGAGATGTAACTACCTTTCTTCGTTCACTTCCTCCGGTTCTGTTGACCTGGAGAATGGATAAACACCCCTCTCCACTGTTCCGAAGTATGCTAAGTCTAAAGGCCAGCAGGATGTTGTCGCTGAACTACTTACCACCAGGCACAAAAACAACAGGCCACTCTAGACCCTTGGCAGCATGTACTGTACATACAGTAACTCTCTAAAAGAGTATGATGTTTAGATTTTGGACATATGTCTGCAAGAACCGGGACGTACTGGCGTAACTGTGTTCTCGTCTTGCGTTTGTGCATCGGTTGCCAGCATCGATGCTTCCAGGAACGCCCGCAGAGGGGTGCCGCTTGTTTACGCAAGGTGAGTCGGTTGTAGACATATGGAGAGAATAGGAGAATGATTCACGCTGTGTCTTCCGGTTCACCCAACGCATCAGACAGTGCAACATTTGCAGTTGTTGTATGATCCTCTTCTTCTTCCGCATATTCGAGGTCTATGACTTCCCGTGAGGCTTGGCCTGTCGCCTTGCGCTTTTTGCCTCGAGGGTCAGAACCCGATGTGTCGGCTGGAACCGCTGAACTCGGTGCGTCATCCGATGTCTGAGCAACATTTTGAGAGGTGCTCTGACTAGCTGGAGCATTTTTTGCGTTCGCAACCTCTTGTTCGTTCGCGACGCTAACGGCATACGCAATCTGGTGACAGGAGCAGGTTCATCTCGAATCAACAATCGCCCTTGGCGTGGTACTTTACCCGAACGATTACTTGCCAGTTCCTTGATATTTTCCCATCGAGTATCAAAGTCGGCTTGAGTTCTCCTAAGATGTGCTTCGTAGCCTATCTCCTCCAGGAGACTTTCAATAAGGTCAGGAACAGACAAACCCTAGGCAAGTGTTCAAGTTTCAGTTGAGTGTCGAAAAGGTCTAAAAGCGCCTAAATGACTCACGCTCTTGGCCTGCACCCGCAGCTTTCGGATCACATCAACAAATTGAACTAGATTCTTTCTGCTATGTATAGGTATCGACAGATAATAGCTATCTTCTTCATCCGCGATACGCTCTGCCATATCCATAGCAGGAAGGCCTTTCTCTTTAGCGCGGTTGAGGATACCTTGTAGTGTCTGTAAACCGAAGAACGTTCAGCCACACGAAAAGGGGGTTATGCTGGAAATCACACCTTCTCCCCGATGCTCCGCTTCGGCACATTGATAACTCGTACGAAGGCAGGCTAAGTCAGGTGGATTGCTTAGCAAAGTGAATATGCTATCGGCACGGTATGACTCACATGGTATTGTGGATTGTCAATGAGCTGAAGGTAGGCCAAGATATCTTTCACCTCTAAACGTTCGAAGAACTTGTGCCCGCCCACAAGCCGACTCGGAATACCGTGCTTCTGTAGTGTGGTTTCGATTATTCGTGAAAGAGCGTTATATCGGACTGACATGTTTCACAAAGTCAGCGAAGAGTACGACGATCGCGCGGCGGATTGACTTACGCAGGATTGCAAAGTCATCGAAAGTCAAGAGGTTGCCTGTATGGGCTCTGAGACGTTTGATCTCATCGGCAATGTATTCAGCTTCCGTGAATCCGTTCGAAAGTTGCTTCAGTACGACCGGTATTCCCGTGCCGTGGGCAGTATGAAGACCCTTTTTCACTCGATTTTTATCTGACGAAGAGAA
This sequence comes from Naganishia cerealis, assembly GCA_030039265.1. Taxonomy (NCBI): domain Eukaryota; kingdom Fungi; phylum Basidiomycota; class Tremellomycetes; order Filobasidiales; family Filobasidiaceae; genus Naganishia; species Naganishia cerealis. Next base: position 49,067 of record JASBWR010000005.1, on the reverse strand, counting down.
AATCGATACATATTCGAAACGAGGATCTCAACAATTTTGAGAAACTCACCTTGGGTCACAATCGCCATCGACGCGTCAAGAATAGCGCCAGTGGATCTATAGTTCTGTTCTAGATGTACTTCCACTGTGTTTTTGTAGTCTGAAGGAATGTGCGGGATGTTAGACAGGTCTTGAACTCGCGAGGATATGACGTGCCGTCTTTCATGTGCTGCAAATTCTTGATATCTGGTTACACCAAAAGCAGGATCAGTCAGAAGGTAGCGAAATTCGTATCAAGCAGACCTTACCTGCCGCTCTCCAGCCATAGATGGCCTGATCGGGATCCCCGACAATAGTGACGTTACCCTCTTTGGCGAATAGCTTCATGAGCTCATATTGGGTTGTGTTGGTATCCTACGTATCAACGAGCATCAGTCATCGGGCATACTAGATGCAAATGCGCAAAAGGGAAAAGCTCACTTGAAATTCGTCCACCAAGACGTGCTTGACAATATTCAGAACATGCTTCTCCTGTTTCAGCAATTTCAAACCGTATCCAAGAAGATCGTCAAAGTCTAGACAGCCGGCTGCTCTCAGTGCTTTTTCATACTCCTCGTAAAGCTGCGCGGCGTATGGTAACAAGAGAGAATTAAGCAAATAACCCAAGAGTCGAGGAGCAGGAAACTTACGTCTGCCATAACAGACAGTACTTGGCCTCCGCTTTGAAGCGCCTGAGCCCGTGACCGCATACCTGCAGGAGTTTCACCGTTGGCTTTCGATTTCGAAATTTCGCTGAGCACCTGGTCCGGCTTGAGTACGATTTGGACCTCCTTGAATGCTTGAGCAAGTGGCTTGATCAAACTAGCCATCATCTTCTTGCTAGGGAAGCGATCTTGTTCAATAGCAAGACAGCTATGCAATCAGGCTGCGACTCACGCATCATCTTGATCTATAATCGAAAAGTTGTTGTTAAGGCCAATGGATTTACCGTATTTTCGTAGATACTTGACACAAGTCGCATGGAACGTGCCTTGGAGCGATCATATGTTAGCTTTTCGACGCACTCTACCTTGCCCATGTTCAACTCAAAGCTCACCCAGTACCAGTTTGCTCGCTGCGGGCTCTCCTAATAACACGTTCAATCGCTTCTTCATTTCCAACGCAGCTTTATTCGTGAAAGTGACCTGCGGTTGGGAGACTTAGTATAGACCGGTGTGCTCCCGCAATGAACTGCCTTACCGCTACAATCTCCTCTGGTTTCAGACGGTGGTGATGGACAAGATAAGCCACTCTACAAGTCAGAACCTTTGTCTTTCCTAGATGAGAATATAAATTTCAGCACAGTTCGATAGACGGCCAATTTGCACCGCTCTCACCAGACCCGGGTCCTGCCAAAACTTGCAATGGGCCGTCTGGAGGGTATGTCACAGCTGAAGGAGGCGAACAGCACATGTGATTTACTTTCATGCTCTACCTCGATGAGAGATGGGCTGGACGTACATACCTGTTTCCTGCGCAGGATTCAGTGCTGCCAAGTACGGATACGGACTTGGCTCACAAGAGCCCTCTGTGGATGCCGCTTTATTATTGGCGTTCGACATCACGGCTGAGGGCAAGCGCGACGGTGCATAGAAGGCATCCATTTGCGATCTGGCAATATCAATCTATCTGGTTGCTCCTCCTCCGAGTATTCGAAAGATCGGCGGCCAAGACCGAGCGGATTAGGTAAGCAGCGGCTCCGCCCAGCCTGGTGATCGTGGTAGAACATCTTACTCTTATGATGAATGGCTGATGCCTCTGGACACTCGGCATATCACCCCATCAGAGCCGCTTGCATCACACAAGCACTACCGCAACTCCTCCCGGCGGCACCCAGTCATCGAGCAGCAGCATGTCAGAAAGAGTAAGTGGGCGATCGTCCTGCGCCGCGCCGCACCTGCTGATACACTATCGTGTGATCCCAGGGAAGAGGCGGCAATCGTGGCGGAGGTAAACCAAGAGGCGGAGGAAGAGGAGGAGGGGCGGGTGCAGGCGGTGGTGGAGGGCAGCAAACAGAGAGAAAACCGCGAGAGGCTATTCTGGATTTGGGACGATTCGTGGACAAGGAAATCAGGGTCAAGTTCCAAGGAGGACGAGAAGTTGTCGGTGTGCTCAAGGGTTACGATCAGTTGCAAAACTTAGTGTTGGATGAAGTGAGGGAAGAGCCGACAGGTAAGTTGACAAGCACATGCGAGTCTGCCGTAGATCGCTTGAAATGTATTGACATACCTCGCCGTCAAACAGAAGGAAGGCCGGGGAGGAAGCTTGGCTTGGTAGTCCTAAGGGGTCCTACGATTGTTGTTATCAGTCCAGTGGAAGGTTACGAAGGTATGTCAACCCTCAAGACTAGGTTTAGCCTGTACTTTCCGCTGCTACCTCTGCTGACTGTATCTTGTGCTACAATTGTATCAGAGGTCGCAAATCCCTTCGTCCAGGCAGAATAGAGGTAGTAACGTGCTTCCCCAACAAAATTCGAACACTACTTTCCGGAGGAGGTAGCATTCAGTTGACCTTTGGCCATAGGCACTGTATTCAGTAAAACATGCTACAAGACTCGCTATAACAGCGACAAAACTATCACAATAAGATACAGGCGTCATAAACAGTTGATGATGTCATGAAGAAATCTTTGTATTCCCTCTGAACTTTCTACCCGTTCTACTGCAAAGGTCCTCTCCGTGACTTATTACCGCTGCTAGACCGCGGGCGACTTGTGAGGATTGAGATTTTCCGCTTGATTTAATCAAGTGTTTCTTCATCTGGTCTACATTATGACTTTATAGTATGCTCTTTCTCGCTTACTACCCCCAAGTTCCATGGGTGAGAGATATAAAGTACTACTCACGACGAGTGAAACCAGATCAGTGGCACCTATCCGCGGAAGGAAGGGGAAGTCTTATCGTCAATACGCTTGTAGCGTGTAGCTCTCCCAGGGCCACATTGATAATTCTATAGAACAGACACTTTCCGGGGCCGGCATTGGCTCATCCATGGGGACGTTGGAGCCGGGTCTCCTCCACTATTCAGCTTGACAAGGGTTGCTGATGTGGAGTTCGCACTGCCGATAGGGACAGACATGACTGCATAACCCCCCACCCCGCAGTACATATGGGTCGAAGATATCTGTAGATTGCAAGACAAGACTCCCTTCGGCACTCTTTATCCCTCCGCCGAGCTGTCACCTTTGCCCTGTGTATCTGCTCCTTGTCTGCTTTACATGCAGCGCTGGCTATAAAGTCGGGAATAGTTGGCGATAATGACGTCAATCCACCGGCGCCCGGGCGATCGAGGGTGTCTTTCAAGCACACTTTCTGTCCTCATGTCTGTCAACTTACTCCAGCAGCCACCCCATCTCAGCAATCCACACAACCATGAAGCTGGTCAACAAGCATATCGAGAGGGATGGCTCCGTAAGCCACCCATCATCCGAGTCCTAGCACGCCTTCTCTGATTGCACAACGCATACATAGGGCTACGTCACCTTGCGACCTGAAGATGACGAGGATATGTGGCATGTATACAACTTGATCGCCGAAGTATGTGCTCTCCGTTGTGCCCACTACCATCCAGTCAATTTACATGCGAGTTTTCCTGCGCACAGGGAGATGAGGTTAGGGCTGGAGCGATTAGGTTGGTGCTTTGCCGATGCTGTGTGTCTAAGCACTTGGCTGAGGAATTCTCATAGGCGGGTGACCACAACGTCTTCCACCGGTTCAACGGACTCGACCAGAGTTCGTCTGAATCTCACGATTAGGGTTAAAAAGGTGAGCACACATCACACGACAAACGTCACGATCGCTCATAACGGCCCTTTCTGCCCTTTTCCTAGACTGCCTTCTCTCCTGCCGCTTCATCTCCGGGAGCTTCTGCGAGTGGAACCACCTCTCAAGACCCACGGAACTCTACAGCGACGCTCCAGATCAATGGCCAAGTGACGAATGAGAACGACTATGTCAAACTCGGCGCTTATCATACGTTGGACCTTGAGGGTAAGCTATCCATCCCCAATTTACTGTGACCTCGCGCTGACCGTATCGTTTCACCCAGCTAACAGAGACTTCCGGCTGTATAAAGCATCCGGCTGGGACTCGGTCAGTCTCGAGCGCATTGAGGAAGCGACCAAGGAAGGACGAGGTGCGGATGTCGGGGCTATTGTACTTGGAGAAGGTAAGCAAAGAGTCCGGGTAATCAGCGATTCTTATTCTCAAGGGTTTCTTCCTCCAGGGCACGCAACGATTTGCCTGCTCTCTGAACACATGACAGTGATTCGACAACGAATCGACACTTCAGTCCCCCGTAAACGGGCAGGAGCTGCGTCTGCCCATGAAAAGGTGGGCATCTGGAAATCAATCGCTTGCAAATCGTTGATCGTCGGCATAGCTTAACCTCGAAACCCCCTATTCTGCAGGCAATGGACAAATTCTTCTCCGCAGTCTATGCTGCCATTTTACGACATCTACCGTATCAAACTCTGAGAGCGATAGTTATCGCATCTCCTGGCTTTACGAAAGAGAGCGTACGTGCCTCACGTTCCTCTTCACTCTTCCACCAAAAAAGATGCTGATACAAACGTTGTCCCTCTAGCTTTACGACTACATCTTCCAGCAAGCGGCACTGACAAACAACAAGCCTCTGATGCAGTCCCGCTCCAAATGGGTCAAAGTTCACAGCAATACCAGTCATGTACATGGCCTAGTTGAAGCGCTTCGGAGCCCCGAGGTGAGTAAAGCTAACTTCCGTCAAAGACGCAAGAGCCTGATACAACATGACCGTCACAGGTGACTACTTTACTACAAGGCACAAAGTTCGCGCGAGAGGGCATCATGTTGGACAAGTAAGGCGAACGTCGGTTCTGCATTGCCCAACGATTCACTGACCACACTTACTCCCAATCAGATTCCACAAGATGCTTGGCTCGGATGAACATCGAGCATGGTACGGACCAGATCATGTTGCCCTTGCAATAGATAGGGGCGCTGTTGGCACGCTCCTCATTTCGGATGAACTATTTAGGTAACCAATGTCATGTATCTTTGTTGCAAGGCTATCCGATTGACGCTTATCATTTCTGCACAGATCCAACGACCCCTTACAGCGGAAGCGATACGTCGAGATGGTTGAGGCCGTTCGTGCCAAGGGGGGAGAAGCCTTGATATTTTCGAGTATGCACGAGTCAGGCCAACGTACGCACGCTTCTTTCATGACTTTTATTTGGTTTTGCACGTCTGACGTTTATGCCTGAACTATAGAACTGAATATGCTGACAGGCATAGCTGCAATATTAACTTATCCGCTGGATATAGAGGTCGTTGAGATGGAAGAAAGGGAAGAAAAGGAACGATTGGAGAAAAAGAAGCGAGAGAAAGAGAATGGTGGCGAAAAAGAGAATGATGGCGAGGACACAGAGTCGTAATACCGATCTCCAATAGACAGCATATAATCATTGCATAACAGTCATTGTCCGTCCGTATATGTGACGATTGGTTACGAAAGGGAAGGAAGCACACTTTTTCGACTGTCCTTGGTTGTTTGATAGATCAGCATCATCTTAGGTCACTCGGCGGTTGACTAGTATGGCTCAAGCTTGCACTCTCGCTTCTACGCTTGAAGATAATGAGCCAATATACGATTGTATAAGGGGGTACCTAGCCCAGACGCCGGGTCCCATCCTCTCAAGGCAGGCCTAGAGATCCAACTAGTCAGGTACCTTGCACTCGAGTAACTAAAGTGATGCTTGCACTCACCAATCTCCGGTCACGCCGTCGTTGTTGTTGTTTCCAGATGTTACGTCGCGAAAGAGGCTTGTATTCGTGTAAAACGTAGACAGGGGGTTGCCCATCATAGGCCGGTCGTTTTGCTTCAAGACGCCATTAACGAGGGCGAAAAGTGATGAGACCTGTTTGACGGCAGGGGAACCGTCTCTGTCAGCTGTTGAGACTCCCCATGAGTTCCGTACTTGAGGCACGAACCACAGGGGTGGATGCACTGGTGCCTCCATACGAGAACCACTCCTGTTGACCGTCGATTGTGATTGCGATAACAAACTCCTTTCCCTTGTTTGGAGAGGTACAGGCACAGTTAGACATTAACCAAACTTTATAGACTATACGCCTACCTGTGCGGCAACATCCGGTACCCCAGCGTTGATTTGCAACCGCCCAAAGCTGTTGGAGTTATGCTTTCGCGTGTACTCCTGAATTGCCGATACTTGCCACTCTGGCGGAGGGTACGCAGTTGAAAACCCTCCACCTGAATCAAATGTCCATCCTCCTGAAAAGCATAGGATACTCGGTTAGTTTTGTAGAGTAAAAGACCTCCTGCCACTCGCTTTCGTTGTTTGTAACAACCTGCAGCGAAGTTACTGTAGAACCTGGATGCGAGGATGTGTCGAACATGTAAGCGGGATTTATAGACTACAGCAGCGTAAGACACCGCTACTAACCGTAATTTGTCTGAGTAGCTCCAACCTGAGAAGAGAATTGAAAGTTTTCGGATGAGATGAGCAAGACTGCGCTCGATTTCAATGACTTGCCGATACCCAGTACGGACACAACCCCGGCTGTCCAGAATAGATGTTTCAGCGAAGTGATTTGCTTAAGACAGGCTGTACTAGCATAGAGCGAGTAGAGAAGGGAAAGAATGCAGATTACTGGAAGGTTGTGCTTGTCGCTTACGTCTTGAATGTCCTGATTACCATCATCTCCACTTGATGCGACCAAGGTGGTACCTTGCAGGGCTACAGCATCGGCTGGAGTTGCGACACAGTCGGAATGAGATAAAAATCGTCAGACAGCAGTGAGGCGTGGAATCCATGTCAGGTTGGACACGTTTGCCCTGGAGGCCATAAGTACTTACCCATACTGCAATAGTACTGCTCGCATTCAAAGCTGCACTCCGGCGCGCCATAAGAGACAGATAATACGTCGGGCCGAGGGTAGGACCCTACGCCGAGTTGGTGGACTGCCCCGTACCTATTTAATACGGAGGTTACTATCAATGAACGAAGAGGGAGAGGAGCTCCGGTGCTCACAATGACATTGCACTGAGCGAAGGAGCTAGAAAGGTATGTCTCGCGTCAGTACTCGGTCGCGCGGGCGTCGCCTGAAGTGATGAACAAAACAATTCCCCTGCGCTCGGGGTCCAGGAAACGCACCTTGATAATCGTATACAGTCATGGGATATACCAGAGGCACCATGATCTAAGGCGTCAGGAGGGAGAACATTTACTGAGCGCCGGTAATTGACACCCCAGCCGCGCCGCGTCTACTTGCCTCCAGATCTAGATCTGGCTCGGACGGATTGGGCGTATCTGTAGACTGGCTGACTATGGACGGCGAAAAGCATAGGATATCAGAAAAGGCGGAACGAACTGCGACGCGAAATGGACGTCAACTCACCTCCGGGAACTTTGATGTCGATTTTTTCTGGCAGGTAACTGGACGGGATGCGTCCGCCACCGTACCGAGCGAACCCTGCCTTCAAATCGGCCGGTACAGACTAGGAAAAGTACGCTTCAGAATGTGCCTTGTCGACCTTGTGATCGATCCAAGCCTTACCATGTAGGGCCTCAAGCTGATGTGTTTTCAAACTATATTAGCAGGTAACAACCCGGCAGACAGATGATCAACAGAGTGTACTTGCTTTAGGGTCGCCACCGACACTCCTTTGGTATCTGCATCAGCGGGAATCGGCATATGATAGATCGCTCTCAAGCATTCCGGGGTCATCTATGCGATGGCGATCAGACGTAGCACCGGTTAGTTCAAAGGAGGATACATAGGGAACCCGGCGGGCGCGCGGGCTCACCCCTGAATCGCAAGTTGTCAATCCCGAAACTAGAGGCGGACCTTGCGGGACTCGTAAATTCCAAGCGTTTGACTGCATTGTGCGATTCGTGTCTGTCGGGTCGGGTACGCGAGTGTTTGGCCTCACATGCGGCTGTACTTGACCTGTTGGATGTGCCGGCGAACGCAAGGCAGGGCGAGTATCAATCCGACTTGCGAGCTGTATCATACGTGCGACCGACAACTTACGAAAGTCATTACCTGGGTTGATATGGCCCACATACTTTGCCAAAGCTTGGGGAAGACTATACTCCTTTGTTCCCAATTGATAAAGTGCGTTGCGTTGCGGGGTCGAAGCTGGATCGCTTCGTGACCTGTCAATCAATTTATGTACGGCGAAATCGGCGTTGACTGTCGAGATCTAGAGTGGTCAAGGATCGTCGCACATGTCTTTCCTGCATGCACACTCACGCATTCGATTCGCCCTTTCAATATCTACCCAGAAGCTAAGGGTTTGATTATCGTCTGTCCTCTCAACGTGTGACTCTTGAATGCCATGTTCGGAGAGGAAACGATAGGCAAGGTCGAGGGCTTCTTGGCTGGGACTACGATGGGACTGAGGTCATCTGCCTGCCTATGATCCAGGAGGACGGAGGCACTCACGCAAGCAGTCTCATCGTCTCCTCTCGATCGAGGTACTGTCGAAAGCTGGAGTGCGAAGGATCATGAAGTGCGTTCAACTTGTGCTCGACGAGGTCCTGGTCACGAGGCAGCAAACGTATAGCCAGATGGAACTCGAGGTCGTGCACGCTGCGAGGGAATACACCGTCTGCCTCTCGTTTGAACAGGTGCTGGATCGCAGTCCGCTCGGGATCTCCCCGTTGGCGCTTGTGCAATACATGCTCCGTGTCCAGCCTGCTCCACCTGCTGTAGTGCGCTTGGTGGTGGCGTTCGTCCCAGCCGGGAGACTGGTGGGGACGCAGAGGTCCGAGGCCGGGTGGTGGCGCTGCAGTGGCGGGGGCGAGCTGGAGCAGGAGGGCGGCGGAAAGGAGGAGTGCCCGCATGGTGGCGACTGTGTGTTCCCCGAACGCTGCACCGCCGCCGCCGCCACCACTCCAGCCACGGATATTCGGGCCCGACGCGAGTTCGGGTGGAGCCAGCCCTTCCTGTGAGACATTCTGAAACGCGATCCACGATCCACGTGCCAGCTCATCCGATTGCTGCGTTTTCTCCTTTCCCGCCACCGCTACTCCTCTCCCGCCACCGCGTACTCCTCTCCCGCCAGGCTTCCCCTCCGCCGACTCCTCTCCCGCCACCACTATTCCCCACGCCACCATGCTCCTCCCCGCCATGCTCCTCCCCGCCCTGCTCCTCCTCCCCGCCCCCGTCCGCGCCCAGAACCTCGGAGCGTACCTCACCACCTGCGCCTCCTCCGCCCCGTTCCCCGCAGTCGACACCGGCATCGTCAATGGCTACCGACTCGGCTCACGCGCAGTCTGCCTGCCCTCCGCCACGCCCCCGGACGACGGCTTCCAGCTCTGTCCCGCGCCATCCCTCCTCGACGCCTACTTTACCGACACCGACGTCTACTTTCGATGTGCAAGTTCCCTCTCCCCAACCTGCAACGCGGGCTGTCCACCAGGCACTTTCTGCATCTCCACTCTCCTCCCGTCCTCCTCGCTTCCCTTTTACCTCTGCGGCGTACCTTGCGCCGGTGGATTCTACCTCTGCGATGACACCGCCACAAAGCACATCAACTCCCAATTCACCACGTTTTGCGATCCAGTAGCAGACCAATGCGGCACATGTACCTCCTCCGCCTCGTTACTAGACGACGGAGGCTGTACACCGAGTGCCGTCGTCAGCGCATTGCCCGTCCGCGCAAGTTCCCGCAAACGACACATCGATACGGTCGTACGAGCTCATCGACTGCCGCAAACGGGCGCTTCGACGGGATTACACAACGAGATCGAGGACATGGACTGTCCGCCCAAGAGTAGAAAGTGTCCGATTCGAGGAGATTGGGAATGGTGAGCGACCTCGGCACGCACGACGCGAGGCAAGACCCCAACTCACCCTGCCTGGCCCCATTTCAGCGTTGCTATACACGAAGACCTTGAATCCTGTGGTGGCTGTCCTGGAAAAGGAGGCGTAGATTGCACCGAACTGCCGGGTGTCAAGGTATAACTGAATCCAGAGATACCTCCGAGCAAGGTTCTCGCTGATCACCCTTACCCCAATGTCCCGCACAGTTTGGCGCCACGACTTGTCTCGACGGCATCTGCATCGCGCATCAATGCATCGATGACGGGTCCTACGTCCTCGTCAATTCGACCTGCATTCCTTCTGCCGATCAAGGTAAACTCGAAGATGTCACGACGACGACGACGACGACGACGACGACGACGACGACGGGTGCAGAAACGACGTCTCCAGCGTCCCCCTCATCGCTCCATCCAGACTTGTCCACCGAGACTCTGCTCCCAGAAGCGATCCGAGTCTTATCCGTACTCCCAGCTCGGCAGAACGACCACTATCGACAACACCACGGTACCAGGAACTATCATCGCCGCCGCCGGCTCGGAACGAACCCGGATTCCCGAGCGAGAAACACATTGTCGTCGAGGGATGATGACCAAGCTTACCAGTTGACACGACGTGAACAAGCGCGTATCAAGCCCGAAAGCGAGATCACCATTCATCTCGAGTACAGTAACCCAGTGACCACCTCGTTCAGCTCACCTGACGACGACTCAGAAGGGGTACGCGCAGCCGCAACCACCCCGTCGTCGTCGTCGTCGTCGTGGAGAGCGAGGATCGACTTGTTGTCGAACGTGCGAATCCTGCCACCACCATCAACCCAAGGGGAGGTCACGTCGTCTGATACCGTTCTTGAAAACAAAGTTTAAAAGGGAGAAAGAAGAAGGGGGGGGGGACCATGTCACATTCGCTGCTACGCTGCGGCTTTTGGCAGTTTGAGACGTATGTAGACTTGAAGATGGACTATAATCGGAATGACTTGAGAGATTGCGCTAAAAGGCCATAGAAACAGTGTAGGCAGAGACAGATGCAGCTGTTCGAACATGTTCCAAGTTGCGTTGGCCTTCAGAGTTGACGTGGACAGAGAGAAATCACGACGGTATTCATGCACCGGCAACGCAGGTCGAACGACGAGGAGTGACCAGTTGCAAGCCTTTGATTATTCATGCCCTATCGAGGTGTGGTCAATATCTGCATACCATGTCATCCTGTACTCCACTGCCAGCCACTGCAATCTATGACATGACAACTTCTTCCGTTTCATCAATTGTCTCCTCGATCCACTCCTCGACAGTCTCACGTTCCTCATCCTGGGTGACCGCTGGGATGGCCTGCAGACCGGCCTTTTGCCTCTCAGCTGCCAACTCCTTGATCCTCTTGGCACGCCATGCGTTCCATTCATCAATAAGTCGTCGTCGATGGGCAATGAGTTCAGCAGAGACATTGCTCTCCTCCGCAGCGTCTTCCTCCTCGAATCGTTTGCTGTATTCACGCAAGTTCTTTCGGATCTTCTTCTGTTCGTCCTTGCCAAGCAGAGCCGCCGGTCGTGGACGCCACAAAAACTGCTTGAACTTGTCAAGCTGGTTTCGGGAAAGGTCTTGACCTTTAAAGTCCCAGATAGTGTATCCAGGTTCAGGCTATGAGAAGCGTCAATGATAAGCAACCCTCGGCAAAAGCGACGCAGAGCGCAGTACTTACAGATCCTCGGAAAGAACTGGCAGTCGATGCGACGTATCGTCCAGAGGGATCCCATGCGATCTCGCTCATACCGTAGTGCTCGCCAGTAGCAAGCAACTGCATGTTAGCTCCAGGGTCTGTCTCGTTCTTGTGAACTTTGTCATCAGTGGTAAAGTCGAGATCCCAGAACTCGATGTCGTGCTTGATGGAAAGACCGATGGTAGCCAAGACTATGAATCGACCCTTTGGTGACCACGACAAACTGTTGGTGGTCTTGTTCTCCAGGCGACCTAAGGCCAGTAAAATGCAGTATTAGCGTCCGCGAACGCTGTATATCAGCCAGCAAGTCGACTCACGCATCGACCGGAAAATTCCCTTCTTGGCATCAATGTGGAAGAACTCGACGTTGTTCTTGGGCAATTGTCCAGGTGGCAGGACGGCGTTGGGTTCGTTGGTGGTTACCATTGCGAATCGATGACCCTTGGGTTCCCAAGCGAACTGAGTGCAGACCTCTACAAGTGGCGGTGACAGTTGTCATCAGTGTCTTTTATTCCTCTTGGTTTCAGAAAGAGGCACTAACCTTTAAGTTCGACAGCTTCGATCGGGTAATTCTTCTCCTTGACCCGGAAAAGCTCCAAATTCGACGCGTTGACCTTCTTCGAACGGTTTAGCTTGTCAACTTTGCAGCACAAGTAGGTACCCTGATCTTGCCAATGCAGCTTGACCTGAATCCGAAAACATCGCGTCAGTCGAGTCTTTAGCGTCCACAGATGTGTATCGACTCACATCGGCAACGTTGTACAAGTTCTTCTGACGAGGAATGGTCCTGCTTGGGATGGCCATCAAGCTGACACGGGCTGGCTGGTTCTCAACTTCCGGAGTCCAGAACGCAAGCATGTTTTCCTTTCCGTTCGCGCTCAACTCGGCATCGGGGCACCAGTCAAAGTCCAAAACACCGTCAATCTTGATCGACTTTTTGTCAAGCAAGCCCATCGTGGGTGCTTCGTAGACCGAGATTTGGGAACCCATCAGACATCGCGCAACGTATTTGTCATCGGGAGACCATCGCAACAATGGCCAGGCGAGTTTTCGGGGAGGCGGGAGATCCTTGGGGTCGACTCCAGCGGGAGGAGGGGGAGAAGGCGCTTCACCGGGGAAGGTACGGAGCAATAACCCAGTCTTGACTTCCCAGACTGCGATATGGTTGCCCTCATCTTCCGGCGCGAACTTTCGGGGGTCCGGTGGCGAGTCGGGATCCTGAGGAACAGCAACGATAGGTTCCGGTGCAAATGTAACCAGGTAGTTCTCGCATGGCGAAAAGTCAACCAATCGAACTCCGGGATGGGTGAAACGATGCGGCTCCGAGAATGACTTGCCCTGCCACAAAGCGACACCGGGTCGGTGCAAGGTAGTGAAATAGGTACCGAGAGGTGACCAAGAGACAAAGAGTTCTGCCCACTTGGGGTTGGGTTCGACGGCACGTTCAGCAGTAGCATTGCGGCCACACCAGTTGATCTCGACGGCGGTGTCTCGGAAAGTGGTAAATTGGTCACGACCTTGAGGGTCAGCCAACCATGAACGAAGATGTTCCTACAGAAATAACCTGTGATCAGTTTGCGCTCAGCAGGGCTCCCTATCATACTCCGCTTACCTTGTCAACTGGTTCAGAGTCCACAGGCCAGTTCTTCGGGGTTGAACCCTCCTCAATGTTCATCGAGGCGTATCGCTCGATTTCTCCGAATCGGTTGACGTACAAACGGTTCTTACCGAACAAGACCTGGTCCAAGCATCGGAGCGCGTGTGTAGCGAGTTCAGCAGTAGGGTAGGTCAAGAACATGTAGCTGACAAATCGCGCAAGGTGTTAATGTTTGCACACTTGGCTTTTGTAGAATATGCTCACCCTTTGCTCTCCCCCTTCTCGTTGTCCCAGGGCATCACCATATCCGAGTAATTTCCCTCTGCGTCCGGGGATCCTGACAGAGGCGCTCCAGCCTTGGCGATAGTGGATCGCAGCCTTTCGTACAACTTCTTCTTCTTGCCTTCATCGATAACAGGCACATTGTCGACTACGAGGACGTTGTCGAAGCCATCCAAGGGAGAGACGGCATACCTGTAAATGGCAAAATGGGTAAATACAACAGTCGATCACTCGTATACCCCACAAGGAGCCTTTTCTGAACATCGGATTCGGGATCGAGAATGCATCGTCCATTCCCATTGCGAGGCAGGAGTGCTGGAACCGCACCGGGTTCAGACATTTACGCGCGTGCCGCTGGAGTCCCCCGCAACACCATTCTCCACATAGTAAGCGTATGCTCACAAACACCTTTTCCCATGTCCCCACCTCCTCTCCGAGGCCCTCCATCTTTCCAAGTTGTCGTAAACCACATCAAGCACCTGCTACTCACTTCTCCTCGATTTCCGAGTAGTCGATATCCAAATCCTCCTCTTCGGTCCGTCCGTTGACCTTGCTGCTGCTAGGCTCGTTTTCTTGCACCGCGACGGGCATGTTGATATGTGAGGATGTGCTTGTATGCTGTATAGCGACAACAGAGCTTGAACACAATGACAAGTAGAGAAACAAAGGTTATCCACGCTGGGCTGACTTTTTCGTTTCCGGGCTTAGCGCGACCGAGATGGCCACACGGGGAAGCGCGATTTCCCGCTAGAGGAATCAGTCAATTACACGTCATAAACAGTCGGGCCAGTGAACGGTGTGAAGTATCCAGTACGGAAAGGATCCCTAGACAGCTGGATCCGTTACTTGAAGCTCAAGTCATACAAGGCAGCTTCGTTGGCTATACAAGTGCAGTCTTACTTGGGCAGTTCTGAAGCACTATCCGTTTAATATGAGCCACGCCTGCTACATTCAAATATGTATATCTCGACGCGATGAATGATGCGACTCAGTATAGCCGTAGACTCGATAAACGATCATTGTGCCGCTGATACTGTGGTCTTCCATTAAAGTCATGTCTTTCAAACTACACTATGACATTTTACAACACCCTGATATCAGTAAACCTTTTCCAAACTCATTCTTCTGGCTCCTCGCTGCCTAAGAGGTTGCTTTGGTTACTCTCTCATCGGCTTTGATCTTGTGGTAAGAATCAAGCTCGGGCTGCAACTCTTCAGGAGGTTCTGGCTATCAGGCCTCTGAAGGCCTCTTGGTGGATACCGTTGTACCAGCTGCGGGGCAGCTGGACAGTTTGGTAGACTGAGAATCACCTGGTCCAGCTTGAGGGAGAAGCACAGAGTCTGACGCATAAGAGACATCATCCGGGCTGACACGGGTGTCCGTTGTCATTGCAGAGAATGTAGTCTCATGAAGAGTTCCGTTGTTCTCCAAGCTTTGACGACTCTGTGTTACAGAATCGCGGCAACTGCTAGCACCGTCCGCTTTTTCAGCTCCCGGAGGCGTGGCGTTCAAACACTCCAAAGCCTTGGCCGCCAATTCCCGCACGTGTTTCAACATCTCCCAAGCTTCTGAAGTCAGACGATCATCTTTGATCTCCCCGTCAGAGAAACCAATTCCACCAGGTGTATCATAGATCTTTGCAAGGGTTTCTTCAATAGTTGGGCGTGTAGAACTTTGGCTAGGCGGCCCGGTTTGCCGCTTTACCAAAAGATAGTTGAATACTTCCCCAGCTTGCTCCCCAGCCATCGGGGTGAAAGCGTTGTCCCGATGAAATGAGGATCCACGGTGGTACACTAAAGATCCCACTCTTAGCCCGCCGAACCGAGAGGTTACGGGTCGACCCTGGTTCAGATCAGATCTGAATTCACCCTCGTACATATTGGATTCAAGCCGAAAGAGGTTCTTCGCTTTCGACAATTCCCATAACTTGTTTTCCAGTTCTTTAAGAAGCTCGTATACCTGGGTATCCAAACTCGAAACAGCGTGACTGGCTGAATCGGTATGACCGGATTTTTCCATCTCTGTGTTGGCGTGTGTGGCTGACATGGTCCGTGCTCAGCTAGGGAAGGATCTGTATTAGAACCTTTTGAAACTGGTGCGATGCTGCGTGACGTTGGAGGATTGATAGAAGAGTTTGTTTGATCTGTGCGAAAGGGTGTAGCAAGGCAGTCTGTAAAGCAAGGGAGTTTCCAGGATAGTTGGATACCTTTATACCTAGTAATGGCCGGGCAGTACGGTTGGGGAAATGGTCACACAATCACGCCCAAAAAACGGCAAAAAAACAACTCCAGATCGATGTATTGCGTTCCTTTGTCCGATTCATGTAAGCCTCCTCAAACAAAAAGGCCAGACCATCAAATAACAGGAAAAGCCATGACGTCGACGGCTACGACTCCATTGTTCAGGAGAACCCATATGCCCCTGGAAAATACCGAGCAGCGGTTCGCCACAGGCGAATTCTGTTACGCGTCGACCGCTACCGGGCATACCTCATATTATGCATATGGCGTGATCTGCTCATTTTCACAGCTGCTCAAGAGGATTACTGGATGAGTGGCCTAGCGATTTCCAAGGGAAATTGCGACTTAGTCAGGTCTTCACGCTGGTCCACGTAGGAGCAAACTTGAGATTTTCCAGCATCAGATTATATAGCTTTTTGTGTTCGAAATGGTATACTTTCATACAAGGAAACACGAGTCAAACACCTAGTACATCCAGCATGAGCCTTCGCGCCGTACATGATCCACAGCGGCAAAGACTCTTCGCATTGCTACCGACCACCTTCCGCCATCGCTCGCCAAACACGCTCCTTTTCCCTCTCCAGGCCGTCCAACTCTGCCTCGACGCGAAGCACAAACTCCTTTCTCCTTCGACGAATCTCTTGGTCTCCATCGCTCGAGACGCCATCGGCGTCCACGAGTAACCCGAGAAGGGATTGAGCGTGGGCGTGGTACGGGGTGTTGGTGGATGTGTAGTCGAGTGAGGGGACGACATGGGTGCCGTCGGTGTTGGGTTGTTGCTGGAAGTCGAGGGATGTAGGAAAGATGAAAGATGATGTAAGGCGTTCGAGCTTGGATTGGAGGGTGTCCAGAGTTTCGAGGCGCTCCACGCGGGCTTGATGTTGCGCGTACTGTTGTTGGATGTCGTCAGGAGCGATTCCTGCCGCATCTTCAGAGGAAGGCTGTGCCTCAGCCTCGACGACTGGCTCTTCAGTTGACGTAGTCGCGACTGTCTGTTCTTCGGAAGGACTGTCACCGACAATTGGACTTTTGTTGTCACTGACGCCCATGCTAGGGAACAAGCTAAAGAAAATCGCACATATCCCTGTCAGTACCGCTCTTGTCGCAACACATGGCACAAGGTGGAAACTTACCAGTCCAGTAGTGAACTCATATTGGGCCCTTGGTCTTCGTCCTCATCTTCGTCAGCCGAAACTTCGGAAGCTTCGGTGGATTCGCCGTCTTCGACCGCATCAGCCATTGGGTCATCATGGAATAGCCTATATAGCGCAGGGCCAAGAGTCAATACATGTATCGAACTACAGTGCGGTTGTTCACACTTACGAATTGATAAACGCAGCAAAAGAAGTTTCTTCCTGCCTTTCCGCATTTTCGCGTCTCGCCGACACCGCCGCTTCATACTCGCGCTCTTGCTCTTGCTCAGCCAGTCGGTGCGCAAGGAGCCTCGCTTGACGGTCAGCATGGTAGTAAGCCCTTATCGCAGCTTGCTCTTCCTCCTTCCTGGCAAGTTGACGTTCATACTCCCGCCGCCGTGCGAGTATCCGTCTTCGTCGTTCCTGCTCGAGAGCTCGTTCACGCTCCCGTTCCAGTGCAAGTCGACGTTGATCTTCTCGCTCTCGTGCACGACAATGTGCGGCGACTTGCGCTGCTCTTCGTTGGCGTGTTTGATGCGAGACAAGTTGTTGCAGGTCGAAGACGGAGGGGCTGCTGTAGCATGTTGGTTCAACGGACAAGACGTATGAGGACTGCCTGGAGGGTTGTGAAGCGTGGCAGAAGGGTTGGTAAAAGGTGGATGGGTACATTGTGAATGCAGTGAGTGATGGCAAGTGGTTTGATGCGGTCTGACAAAGGAAGGCTACTGACAAGTGGGCTGAATATATACCGCGTAGCTTCCGCCGCCGGTTATCTTATCGCTTAGTCAACGTCGGGCAAACTTGCGAGGTGTTTCCGCAGCACCAGCGAGTTGTTCGCTCAACACTTGCGAGTCGTTGCTGCCGTCGTTGCGAGTCGTTTCGTCGCCACCGCCAACTTTGGCTGGAAAGTTCGAGCCGGAATGTTCGACGCGTGCGGGGCACCTGCTGGAAAGCGCGGGAAACGCGGATGCAAATAGTGAGACATAGGCTGACAGTTTGGCTGACCAACTTGGCTGGGAGGTATATATGCAGAGAATCCTCCCGCCACTCAGCGTATCTCCCCCGGCAACCCAGCTCATCCAGTAACAACCAGTTCCCACAACATGTTCCCCTCCATATTCTACAACCCATCCCACCAGTACCACACTCCGTCGCGACACGCTTCGCCCGACCACCACCGCCACATGCCCTTCACCGTGGTCAGTGGCGACGCCTACGGTAATCTCGATTCCCGCGCACCGCATGCATACGTGCACGCCGAAGCTTCCGTCCTCGATCACCTCGAGCGGCAAGCCGAGCTCGAAGCTCGACGGGCAAGAGAACGGGAAATCGAAAGGCAACGACGGCTCGCCCATCTTGCCGCTCTAGAAGAAGCTCAACATCGACAATATCATCAGCAAGCTGTGATTGATGCGTACCTTCACGCCCAGGCCCGAGCCAGAGCACAAGCCGAGGCGGAGATACAGCAAAGGGAGAGACAGAGACAGTATCAAGAACGCGTGTACGCGATTGCGAGGGCTCAGGCTATTCAACGGGAAAGAGAGGAAAGGGCACGCATGCAGGAAATCGAACGTCGTCGAGAACAGGCGAGACAGAGGATTTTCGTCGACGAGTTGTTTGATTCGTAAGTCGCACCTTGGGCAGTCCTCGTCGATTCCGACATACTGACATCTCGCTTTCTTTGTCTGTGTAGACTCTTTGGGGATGAACCTCGAGATGTAGAAGCCGCTTCATCTCGACAACCGCACGCCCAGCCTCGAGCAGCACCTCGAGACATCCCTCAACAACAAGCGCGTGCCCACGCGGCCTCTCACCCGGCCCCGCACATTACTCAACCCAAAGCTACGCCTGCTCACACTCGCCCTGAAGCGACTCAGCCATCCGCCCAGCGATCGCAAGCGAGACCTGCCATTGCCCCTGCCTCTCCCTCTTCGGAACACGAGGCGTTTGAAAAGTTTTTAAACTCGTTAGTACTCCACTCTATATACCTTCCGTTTTGCCTTGTGCTGACTTTGGCCGAACAATGTTTTAGGTTCTTTGGTGTATCCGCTCCGCACTTTGCTCGCGCTCCCGCCGCCCCTTTCGCTGCCAGACCTTCGGTCCCGACTAGTGCTCAACCGGAAGTCCAGAAGTCGGTTGAATCCAGCCAGCCTCGATCCACCAAGCCAGAACATGTGGCGCACCTCAAGCAGCCTCCTGCACCGCCAACTCCTACCCCCCAAGTCGTTGAATCAGCGCCAGAGCCCGATATTCGACAAACAGATGACCTGACCAACTTGCTCAGTTCCGTCTTTGGTATCCCCGTCAACGTTCGACGCTCGGAGGAGAAGAACGAACCACCTTCCCCGACCGTTGAAAAGCGCGGGGCCGAAATGAAACAAAACGTTTCAGGTGCAACTGTTCCGAATGAAATCCCATCCTCTCCTCCTGTCATCGAACGACCACCCTCTCCCGGTCCTCCAGAAAATGTCGCCTCTGAGAAGAAAAGCGAGCACGAGGAACCTGAAGACGTCAGCGAAGATTTCAGGCAAATGGTGGACAAGGTCTTCAAGGACCTGGAAAAGGCTTTTGGAGTGCATGTTGACGACTCTGACGTACCCAAGGCGGAGGAACAGGATATTGAACAGAGGAAATCGGAAGCTGGCTTGGCGACGTCTGTTGATTCCACTCCTCCAAGCAAGGAGTCAGCTCCACAACGACCGCCTCCAGTTGAGAGCCCGGCTCCTACTCCCGCTTCCGAACCTATGACCCCGATTCCTGCCCCCGAGCCCATTCCCGAGGAACTGCTGGACCAAGCCAAGGAAATGTCATCCTATGACGAACGATCGACCGAAGCCGGTATGAGTGATCACGATGAAGAAGATGATGAAGTGCCTTCCTCTGCGGCCGAACTGCAATCCGAAAAGGCGAAAAGCGCGGCTACCTTGATCCAGCAAAAATACCGACGACATCTCGCCCGCGTGCAGCGTTTGGAGAAATTGGAAACGTTGAAAGCAAAGTTGGACAAGATCACGCGTGGATTCACGTTCCCGGAACACCTCGACTTTCAGGACCCAGACTCGGGATTGATGTCACCCGTTTCGGATCCCGTCGACGGTTCATCATATGACGGTGATGAGCGAGTGGTTCCCGTTCCTTCTCTCGCGTTCACCCATAACAATGCACCATACCACGCTCAAGCGCAGGCTTTGCTCGGGCTTCTAGTCTCTGCTGATGCCATCTCGAGTGACGGAGATCAAGAGGTGAGAAGAGTGCGCAAGGAATTCGTGAAAGAGGTCGAAGGAAGGTTGGCCGAGATGGAACGACAACGTAGCGCGGTGTGGCAAAAGCAACGAGCGGCCGAGGCTGGAAACGGTGGTAAACCGACGTCAGAGGACAAGAATGCTATCGACTCGCACGACGTTGACATGGAGCCCAAGAGTACCGAGCGAGGTGAGAATGAGCCCGTGACGGACGATCAAGGACAAGCCGACACGGGAATCACTGGACCCTCAACCGAATATACAGAGCCTGAAACACCGAAAGCTGTCGAACCTCAGCCGACTTTTGAAGCAACGCCAGGGGACAGCGCAGCGGACCAAGTGCCAGCGATGTCGACCACGCCGACCGTCCAAAAGGCCGCGGTCGCGACCGACGACGATGATGAGGATGCGCCTATCGACGGCTCTAGAATCCGGTGCCGCTTCTGAACAGCCGGCTGAATGGGTGTGTTGCGTGTATTGTTGGCGATGTGAAGGATAGTGGGCAGAGGATGCATAATGTGTATGTGCTAACCAGGCAGAGGATGAATAATGTAAATGTATGAAGAAGGCAGAGGATGTACAATGTATGTGTACCAACAGGGCAGGGATGTATAACATATATCAAGAATGCATAATATACTGAATGTATATTACGAATGCACCCGTAGGCAGAGATGGATAATGCAACGAGGCACAGCCAGCGACCGCGTCACGAGGCCAGCGGTGACTACCCGCCGCGTATCGGCGTTCGCATGACGTCATTCCGCATCGGACGACTTAACAATCCAACAACCGCAATCGCCCCTATTCCCCGTCTCGGCATCGTGTTTCATGTTTGCCACCATCCTCCGTCGTCTCCAGCCGCGCCTCCGGAATCCACACATCACGCTCATCCCCCGCCCGTCTCTCCGCTTCATCGACCCCGATCGTCCACCCGGCACCCTGCCACCGTCCTCTCCCGCGATGGCCCCCAAAAGGAAAAGAGCAGCCGTCGCCGATGCTGCACCGGTCGACACCAACCCGGACAATAATCCCGCCATACTCGATGGGAAAACGGCGCTGCGTGCGAGTCCCGATGCCGAGGGCAAAGGGGAGGTCCTGAACGTATCCAAGGTTGTAGGCGACGAGCACGTGGCGCTCCTCGACATGGACAAGGAGTTGCAAGTCAAACCAGAGACTCCCTCGAAGCGAGGCGGAGTACGGACCGCCGCTTCCAAGGAGAACGTCAAGGAAGAAGCAGAATCAGATCTGAGTCAAGTGAATCCTGGCGAGAACGGGAACGGAAGCCCCAACGGAGTCCTCTCCAAGGATTTCACCGAACCCGGGCTCGAGCCGACTCCCAAAAGGGTGAAAAGGACACCAACAAAGGCGTCCAAGGCTGCTAAAAAGGGAGCTGACGAAATCAAAGCTTTTATCGCGGAACAAGCAGCACAGAAAGCCGCCAACGGCACAGCGACACCCGAATCCACTCCTGCGAAAAGGGGCAAGGGTGGTAAAGCTGCCGCCACAAAGAAAACGAACCAAGAGGATCCGGACGAGGCCGTGTTGGGCCGTGATCCTGAAGCGGATGAGCCGGAAGAAGGAGAAAAGGAGGACGTCGAGACGGAAAAGAAGGAAGCGGCGAGGCCTCCACCGGTGAACAGCGATTACTTACCCCTTCCATGGAAAGGGCGTCTGGGATACGTAAGTCACGGCGTTCATTATCCCACAACGACTCGAGACTAACGCAACTCCGTAATCAGGCTTGCCTCAATACCTACCTCCGCTTCAGCACACCTCCCGTCTTCAGCTCCCGAACATGCCGTATCCAATCCATCCTCGACCACCGTCACCCGCTCAAAGATCCCTCTCAACCGGAACACGCAACCAAGAACCGTCCCGACAAGGACGCCCCTGCGAATGTCGAGCGCGGGCAGCGGTACGTGGAAGAGATCGGACTCGCCAACGCGAGGGATATCGTCAAGATGGTACGGTGGAACGACAAGTACGGCATCAAGTTTATGCGGTTGAGCAGTGAAATGTTTCCGTTTGCGAGTCATGAAGAGTATGGCTACAAGTTGGAACCGTTTGCAAAAGAGACCTTGGCGGCGGCTGGAAAAGTTGCCGCAGAGCTCGGGCACAGGTTGACCACTCATCCGGGCCAAGTAAGTTTTCAGGTTCGCCCATCATCCCTTCCCCCGACCTTGATCGCTGACCCCTTTTCTTTTGTCCAGTTCACGCAACTTGGCAGTCCTCGGAAAGCAGTCATCGACAACGCTATTCGCGATCTCGAATACCACGACGAGCTGCTCTCCCTCCTGGATCTCCCCGCTCAGCAAAACCGCGATGCCGTCATGGTTCTCCACCTAGGTGGCGTATTTGGCGACAAGCAAGCGACAATAGAACGATTCAAACAGAATTATTCCGGACTCTCACAAAGTATCAAAAACCGGGTAGTCCTCGAAAACGACGATGTATCGTGGAGTGTACATGATCTACTCCCTATTTGCGAAGAACTCAACATTCCGCTTGTGCTCGATTTCCATCACCACAATATCATCTTTGATGCCGACAAACTCCGCGAAGGAACAAAAGACATCATGGATCTCTTCCCCCGTATCAAAGCTACGTGGGACAAGAAGGGAATCACTCAAAAAATGCACTACTCTGAGCCTACACCGCAAGCGATTACCGGACGACAACGGAGGAAACACAATCCTCGACCCTTTACTTTCCCGCCTTGTCCACCTGATATGGATCTCATGATCGAGGCCAAAGACAAGGAACAGGCCGTCTTCGAAATGATGAGAAACTTTCGAACACCCGGGTGGGATACGTTCAACAACATCATTCCGTACGAGAGAGGTGACGATAACAAGCCTGAACCGAGGAAACCGGCAAAGAAGAAGAAGACCAAGAAGCAATTAAAGGCAGAGGAAGAGGATCCGTCGTTGATTGAAGAGGAAGAGGCTGAGGTGCCAAAGACCTTGATCGCAGAAGACGAGGTGGGCATGGGCGGGCCCGAAAATAGAGTGTATTGGCCTCCAGGGTAAGTCTCGTCCAAACTAAAGTATTCCGTTCAGTCGTTCATTCGCGATTACTGTTTCCCTCCTTCTCAGAATGGAAGAATGGCTCCGACCCAAAAAGCGAGAAATCGCTAAAAAGAAACCACAGGAGGAAATCGATGCGGAAGCGCTCGCCCACCCGACACCGATGAATCTCGAATTGCGTAAAGCTGCCAAGCAACGACTGAAGGAAAAAGCACAGGCGGCAATGGCGGCGATCGGAATGGACGATGACGGCGAAGGTGGAATGACTACCGCGACGGAGGATGGAGCTGGAACGGACGGCACGACAGCGAATACACCCACATCGACCAAAGCCAAAGGCAGGAGACCACCGGCCGCAAAGGCTGAACCGAAATCCAAGGCTAGTCGAACAAAAGGCAAGAAACCCGCGGTCAAAAAGGAGGAGGAGCAGGAAGAAGACGAATCCGCAGCGAGCAGCGGCGAAGCATCGGCAGAGTCATCCGAGGATGGTGCATACGATGTTGCCCCCTCGACGGGTCGGGGGAACAAAAATGGCTCACGAACAAGCGGACGCAGAGCAGCCGCAAACAAGCAAGTGTCGTACGTCGAGGGATCACCCGGTGCGGAGAGCGATGTCGACATGGTATAGAGTTACAGTCGCCATGCTACCCAGATAAAGTGCGGAAGTGGACAAGAATAGCATACATTACATGAACTCGATGTAACAACTTACAGTTATGTAACTAGCTATACGGCAATAGTCATCGGAATAAAGTAGACATAGAAACATTCTGCAGATCCAGAGACACAAGTGTACTGTGCGAGGAATAAAACAGCTGATAGAACCCCAGTATGCGAGGAAGCCAACTGTATTGTAAGGCACGCATCACGTGATCGTGTTATGCACCAGCACCATAACCTGACAGGTGTCAATACAAACAAAATCGAAGTTACTGTAAAGAGTAGAGGAAGGCAATTCGGATAGCTATTCGGATTGTCCAGATGAGGTCCGTCCGTATCCAGCTAGTTTCCTGCTAGTTTCGACGCCACACAATCCTGCCGGGCTCATTTCGCCAAGACCATCCTCTAGCAAGCAGTCTCGGAAGACGAGGATCGACAACAAGGAGAGGGACGCCTTGTTGGATCATCTCGAAAGGTGGAAAGCTGGACGTGTGAAACCAAGCGTAAAGGGAAGGCTAGGGCTTTCAAGATCGAAAGTGCAGATGTTCGGGAACTTTGGATTTATAAACGCATAAAGTAGTTTCATACAAGGTCCATTCCTATTTGTCCTTTACCACCCGACTGTCCGTGTCTTCCAGTGGCCTCTCACCACATTCCAATTGCCCAAAAGAGAGTACGCAGTTAAAATCATCGATTCTTTGTTTGTTCGTTTTTTAGTTTTTGTGTTCCCGAAGCTGAATAAAAGAGTGACGAGGCGCTCGAGGCGCGAATATCGAGACGAAAGGAAGCGAAAGTGCCGAATGAAGGTTGTATTGACGGCAAGTCGTTCACCATTTCTTGTCGTCCTTCTTGTAGTCTTCCTTCTTGTAGTCGTCCTTCTTGTAGTCGTCCTTGTGGTCGTCTTCCTTCTTGTGGTCGTCCTTGTGGTCGTCCTTGTGGTCGTCCTTGTGGTCGTCTTTCTTGTAGTCGTCCTTCTTGTCATCCTTCTTGGGTTCTTCCTTCTTGGGCTCCTCCTTCTTGGGTTCCTTCTTCTTGGGGACCTTGGTGCAGATCTTCTTGTCGTAGCAGCAGTCGAGGAATCCATCGGGGTCTGTGCGATAGGCAGAGCCATAAAACAGTCAGCGTGAGTTCTTGCATCCGCTCGGTGGACCGGGGCGAGGTATCGCGCAGCCTTACAGCATTTGGTCTTCTTGTAGTTGTCCTCCAAGTCGGAGCAGCATCCTTCGATGGCCAGGTCCCTGCCCTCTTTCTTCACGAGGTTCTCAATCTGTGCCGCGTCGGACGGAACGGTATCAGCGCGATTCAAGATTCTGCCGATGAGCACAGCTATAGCTCTCACCTTGAAGTAGTCGAGGGTCTTGGGGTAGCAGTAGCCGTTGTAGGAGACAGTCGCGTCACAGCTGGACATGGTATTGTTCAAAGGGCGACATCGTTAGCGAAGCGCATACATCCAGAGTGGTCGCGAGCGGAAGGATACGCACTCTTTGTTTTCCAAACAGTCCTTGGCACAGTCGTAGATCCACTTTCCCTCGGTGGGGCCACAGGGCAACTGCAAAATCGCAAGATCGTTCATTAGTCGGCAAGGCTGTGGAGTCGGACGACGTCGTCGCCGCCAGCGCCAGCGAGAACGAGAAACGAGACTTACATCTCCGCAAGTGATGTCCCAGCCGTGGAAGAAGGCGAATTCCTTGCAGACGATCTCGTACTCTGGCTCCTCGGGCTTGTGTTCAGGCTTGTAGGGTTCCGGCTTGGAACTGGGGGTAGGCTTCACAGGCTTGTAATCCGCCTTGGTAGGTTCTCCAGGTGCTGGAAGAGCCTGGACGCAGATGGAGGCGATGGTGAATGCGGCGACGATGGCGGTGGTGAATCGCATTGTGTTGGATCTTGTGTGAGTTGTCGAGTTGGGCAGTGATCAGCGAAGCGTGTGAAGTAATGAGCTGGTTCTGAGTAGTGTGCAGATAGGGAAAAGCTATCGACTGACCTTGTTTATATAGACAGCCAGGATGTGTGGCTCAGGTTCATCTCTCCAGTTGACCAGCTGACCAGCTCAGAGAGAAGAGAGTGTGATTTCCTCCTGTGTTGGCCCGCACAGCGCTTCAATCAAGCTCGCCCCGGTGGACGTTTGCATCCCGCTCTCGGAAGAACTTCCTGAGCAGCCTCCTGAAAGCTGTCCTGAACAGTCATACTCGAGTGTTGATAGCTGTGTTGATGACATGAATCTCTTGTCGGAACCACATCATTACTCACGCGCTCCGCACAATGGAATCGGACAATGTGCAAGTTCAGAGATTGTCTGTCAGAATTCGTGAGTACAGCTGGCAGATGCAGAACAGGTAGGACTAGCTAGTCTGGTCAGGCAGTCGACGCTAAGGTGATCTGAATGATACTCTCCTGTACTCTGTACATACAAGGCCGGGTTGGAGCTTCGTTCGAGGTAGCTCGTGTTAGAGGTCCACCTCTGATGTACGGCCACTGCACGAAACTCCTTGGAACGCTCAAGTCAGCACCAAGGAATTTGGAGAGAAGCCAAGTCCAGAGTAGCTACCAGATGCGATGTAGCTTAGAAAATCAAAGGTGCACTGGAACGAAAAGTTCAAACGGCTCGATATGCGTGGTGATCAGTGCTGACAGATCCTGATCTGGAGTAAGCTATCCGCTGGGTAGCTGTGCAGCTGGTTGGCCTTTAGCTAGCTGAGTAGGGATAGCTGTGGTATATTGTTGAGTGCTTCAAGATGTAGCGACAGATCGGATTCGTCCGAACAAATTACCCGGTACCCCACCGGCCATACTTTCAGGATCCGATGCCAAGGGAAATGGATGACTCGGACGTGTTATTTCAATGTTTACGTATTTAGGCTTGGCACCGACATTCTGAGGTACAGCAGCGGAGACACATCTCAGGAGCTATCTAAGGCGAACGACTGCCTGAATTCGTATAAGCCCACCACGTCCCCCGTGGGCTGCCCCGGCATACAGGTCGGTGCAAAGGTGAACTCGGTTGCCAGGGCAGGGTCCCCCCGCTCGTCATCGCTTCTACTCTGGTGCGCGCCTCAACCGGATGCCAAGGCCAAGACTGGAAGTCCGGATGATGTTGTACGTTATGCATCCTCTATACATTCAGATGCTCGCGCTCGTGTAATTCGTTTGCCAGTCTACGCTGCAAATGTTCCGCACTGTTCAAACGCCGCAGATACGTGATTTCGTCTTCAATGTAGCTCGAGTCTAAACGTCATGCATCGGAAGTTGAGAGCTGCATATCGCACTTTTCTTCTCCGATATCGATTTCGAATGCGCATGATGAAGCGGAAAGCATGCACTTGAAGTGCAGAAGAGAGTCTCCATCTTCTTGATACGAGTAGGTGCCGTAGATCTGAACGTGTACTCGAACACACCGATCTCGCCCCGTCCGTGCAGTTTTGAAACGTTCGACGGAATCCATGATTGTCGCTTTGTGTGGGTTCGGCGTTTCGATGATAACGAGCGTTTCGATATTGTCGACAAAGAAGTCGCCCTGATTTTCGGTGAAGAATGTGAGGTCGTGCTTGATCTAGATACTGAATTCGATAAGCTCGGTGTCTTTCGCAACAAATTCGACAAGCCTTCGATGGTTGTCTGTGACTTCCCAGTCGCAGAGACAAGGAAAATACCGGTCAGAGCCGCGTAGATGGTAACATTACAGCCTCAGCAGCAGAATGCATTGACATGCGTACCCACAACTGCGAATCAGACCCATCGGTGCTCGAGTGTGGGGAAAGGTTTACGCTGAAAAGGTTGGACGGCTGTATAAATGCGCAGAGTATGGAGCAGCTGTGTAGACTACCGTGAAGGAGACCGCAACGAATCCTGGATACTACGATGGTAATCGCTTCGAGCGCAGGCAAATGCGTGCTATCGATGATGTGTCTTGCTACTCTTAACAGATTGTAGTCCGCCTAACTAGAAAGGACACGGACTCCCAAGCCTTCTACAGGGGAGAGCGAGCCTCCTTGATAGTTGGGTTTGAGTTGGGAGCTGGGCTCAGAGTGGTCCAAGACTCGATCGATGTCAAGGCTGGACATGTTGGGGAAAAGGGCGATCATATCGGATGGGTGAGTTCGAGCGGCACCATCTATCCGGCACAGCAGGCAGTGCCCGCTGTTGATGGTACTGTTAGTAATGTTATGTCCACATCCAAATGCATAGACGGACTTTCTTGATTTTCTCGAGCAATCCAAGGTACATTTCGGGTCTAACCAATAAATCCGGACTCGTGCTAAAACACGCTATGGATTACCATCCTTTCCAGGAGCCGAAGAACCTATGAGAACGCGAAACATCATCATCCTGTTCTGCTGCGCAAAAGGGTTTCCATGACTGACCCATGCCAAACCAGTGTATGCTCCCCCTGGTAGTTGTCAATATTTTCGGCAGCTGAAAAGCTATTCAAAGGGTATATCCTTAAGGAGGAGGAATGGTCGATGAGTATCCGCTAGCTGAGTAGAGTGAGTAGAGGACAAGGGACTGACAGGACGTCACCTATTCTGATAGGCGCAGAAGCCCCCGATATGTCGCGAGGATGCGCGCCCCATCGAGCCAACAAGTATCGGAAGACGGCATCAGAGCTATCGGGAGGCGAGCAGTAGGAAAAGGTCGCCATGAGCGTTCGTTGCCGGTCAGCTGTGAGCGAATAAGAAAACTTACAACACGCCTGGACCAGTAAAGTCCAGCTAGCAAGTAGTTGGGTCAGAATCCATCCACATTGCATCAGGCAACCAGACGCCTCAACATCGGAACTCACAACATCCAACAATGTATTCTTGCTTATCTCCTCGTTGAATTGCCCCTGGGCGTAATCGGCTTGAACGGCTCTATGCTTCTTCACATCCCGTATGATCCGGCCCAAGACATCCAAAAATACGGGATGTCCGGGTTGCGCGAGCATTGTCCACTAGATGTCGTTTCGGGAACGATCGTTAGTTGCCATTGCGGAATTGTAAACTTGGAGCTATTGCCTCTCTCACCTGCACGATCTGAAATCCTCTTGAATAACCTATCTCGGTCCACGTTTCGGCCGCACGAGGACCCCAATAATCGAACTCGACCGCTACGATCAGTTTCGGCGGCTCCCATGAGTTGCGCTCAGAGTCCTTGATCCAACTTTGAATCGCATCGAGTTCTCGATCTCGTGAAACGTCATGGGTACCATTGCGAATGTTACCTCGTCTATCGCTTGAGGTGGCAACGGAGAGCAGGTCGTGCATGTGAGGCAGAGAGGCAAGCAGTGGATCCGTCTTCCACATCAAGTCCCAATGGTTTTCCCTTATCCCGGGCCATTGTCGTATGGGCCGGACACAAGCGGTGTCAGTGTCGGTATACAAACCTGCGGACGGCCAAGCGTGTAAGTCAGTCAGTCAGTCAGCCAGGCAGTCAGTCAGTCGGTCGGTCAGTCGGTCAGTCAGTCAGTCAGTCAGTCAGTCAGTCAGTCAGTCAGTCAGTCAGTCAGTCAGTCAGTCAGTCAGTCAGTCAGTCAGTCAGTCAGTCAGTCAGTCAGTCAGTCAGTCAGTCAGTCAGTCAGTCAGTCAGTCAGTCAGTCAGTCAGTCAGTCAGTCAGTCAGTCAGTCAGTCAGTCAGTCAGTCAGTCAGTCAGTCAGTGAGCTCTTACAGATGGAAGCGGAGTGAGGAGTATTCTCACCGCCTTCCATCAGCAGGACAAGGTATCTTCATGAGACACAGGCCCTCAGCTTGGAGGGGTACAAGTACGGTGCGTAACGAACACCTCACCTAAACAAGTCGGCTGAGCGTGCAATTTTGTAAGCCGTTACAAATCTTGACCTTGAGATCATCATGCTTACCTCGAAGTACTCCGCTGGGTAACTGCTTATACACCTTTAGTATCTGCGCCCCCTCTGTCTGCCCCGACATCCCGCCCCCGGTCGTTTTCTCCTGCCCAAACACCTCGTTCATCCATTGCCAGATTCCGTTGTCGTCCCAGTGCTTTACTTCCCATCCATCCTTGGAATTCAAACGATCCCAAGTCGAAAACTGTGGAGGAAATATCGGCTCTTTCGAAGTGGCGTGAATCGTATGCGGAATATACTCGCTCAGTTGTTGATACTCGGGATGCTCGGTATGTGTCGAGAGGTCGTTGAATGACTCGGCGAGCCTATCTTGAACGCGCCGCACAGCCCAGGTTCCGGTGGCGGTCAAGGTGTTATCGCTGGTTGTGTTGATAAGCTCTCCCTCCGCCGACTCGGTTCCTTCGGGCTTGAAAAATTCTTGATATACACCTTGTAGCTCGTTTACGTATTCGTCCCACGCTGGATTTCCAATCTTCAGACCCATTTCGCTGAGTGTATCCTCTTGCTTGAATCGGCTTTGCAAATGGTTGAGCCGTGCTCGAGCGATGGTCTCCCATACAGCAGGAGCTACCTTTGAGTAAGTTGAATCATCAGAGTTGGCCGAGAAGTGATAACCACAACGCGATAGCGAGACCAACGCTGATGTGGTCAGGAGGACCGCAATAGCAAGGATCTGGTTATGCCGTCTAGCAGGAGAAGTGAAACGATGCATTCTGGTAAGTGCAACAAGACTGGCTGGCGAGCCGATTGGCTGACTGGCTGACTGGCTGACTGACTGGCCTTGATGGTCGGTCCAGTCATGCTTTTGGCCCTCACCGATCCCGGAGAGCGGTTCCTTATAGGTTATACGCTTGGGGCATGGAGAGGTAGAAAAGGGTAGAGGGCTGTGCGCTGCGGAAGGTTGTCGCAGCAAGAAACCCAATATTACATGTAATCCTTGATAGCTGTCTGAGCTGGATTCGGAGTGTCCGGAAGCAATAACATGGCTCGGACCTTGTCTTAAAGTCCAAAGAGCTATATGTGGTCATCAGAATGGACTATATATGGTTGTCGGAATACACTATATATGGTTATCGAAATATACTATATATGGTTATCGAAATATACTATATATGGTTATCGAAATATACTATATATGCACATTGGAATACACTATATATGGTCATCCGAATAAACTACATAGACACACATTCTGCAGAACAAGAGATGCGACTGTACTGTACTGAGCGAGGGAAGCTGCGAGAGATAAAACAGCTGATAAGGCTATGCTATGGGAGGAACACAGCTGTACTGTGTGGTAATGGTGTAGGGCACCAGCTCCTATGACGATATCGGAGTTAGTGTAAGAGCGGAGGAAGGTAATTTGGATAGCTATCCGGATCGTCCGCCTCAGGAACGGCGATATCCAGCTAGTTTTCACGCCACACCATCATGCCGGCGGCATTTAGCCAAGATGATCGATCCTCTAGCGATCAGTCTCGGAAGGCGAGGATGGACAACAAGGAGAAGGAGGCCTTGTTGGACAAACTTGACAGGTGAAAGCTGGACGTTTGGAACCAAGCCTACAGGAAAGGCCAGGGCTTTCACGATCGCAAGGAAGGGCAGATGTTCGGGAACTTTGAATTTATAAACGGGTAGAGTAGCTTCATACAAGGTCCATTCCCATTTGTCCTTTACCGACCCGCTGTCCGTAACTTCCAGTGGCCTCCCACCAGATTCCTATTGCCCAAAAAAGAGTACCCAGTCGAACATTGATTCTTTGTTTTTCATGGTTTTTGTGTTCCCGAAGCTAAACAAAAGAGTGACGAGGCGCTCGAGGCGCGAATACCGAGGCGAAAGGGAGGGAAGGTGCCGAATCAAGGTTGTGTTCACGGCGGGTCGTTTACCACTGCTTGTCTTCCTTCTTGGGTTCTTCCTTCTTGGGCTCCTCCTTCTTGGGCTCCTCCTTCTTGGGTTCCTTCTTCTTGGGGACCTTGGTGCAGATCTTCTTGTCGTAGCAGCAGTCGAGGAATCCATCGGGGTCTGTGCGATAGGCAGAGCCATAAAACAGTCAGCGTGAGTTCTAGCATCCGCTCGGTGGGCCGGGGTGAGGTATCGCGCAGCCTTACAGCATTTGGTCTTCTTGTAGTTGTCCTCCAAGTCGGAGCAGCATCCTTCGATGGCCAGGTCCCTGCCCTCGCTCTTCACGAGGTTCTCAATCTGTGCCGCGTCGGACGGAACGGTATCAGCGCGATTCAAGATTCTGCCGATGAGCACAGCTATAGCTCTCACCTTGAAGTGCTCGAGGGTCTTGGGGTAGCAGTAGCCGTTGTAGGAAACGGTCGCCTCACAGCTGGACATGGTATTGTTCAAAGGGTGAGATCGTTAGCGAAGCGCATACATCCAGGGTGGTCGCGAGCGGAAGGATACGCACTCTTCGTTTTCCAAGCAGTCCTTGGCACAGTCGTAGATCCACTTTCCCTCGGTAGGGCCACAAGGCAACTGCAAAATCGCAAGATCATTCATTAGTCGGCAAGGCTGTGGATTCGGACGACGTCGTCGCCGCCAGCGCCAGCGAGAACGAGAAACGAGCACTTACGTCTCCGCAAGTGATGTCCCAGCCGTGGAAGAAGGCGAATTCCTTGCAGACGATCTCGTACTCTGGCTCCGGCTTGGGACTGGGGGTGGGCTTCACAGGCTTGTAATCCGCCTTGGTAGGTTCTCCAGGTGCAGGAAGAGCCTGGACGCCGATGGAGGCGATGGTGAATGCGGCGACGATGGCGGTGGTGAATCGCATTGTGTTGGATCTTGTGTGAGTTGTCGAGTTGGGTAGTGGTCAGCGAAGCGTGTGGAGTAATGAGCTGGTTCTGAGTAGTGTGCAGAAAGGGAAAAGCTATCGACTGACCTTGTTTATATAGACAGCCAGGATGTGTGGCTCAGGTTCATCTCTCCAGTTGACCAGCTGACCAGCTCAGAGAGAAGAGAGTGTGATTTCCTCCTGTGTTGGCCCGCACAGCGCTTCAATCAAGCTCGCCCCGATGGACGTTTGCATCCCGCTCTCGGAAGAATCTCCTGAGCAGCCTCCTGAAAGCTGTCCTGAACGGTCACACTCGAGTGTTGATAGCTGTGTTGATGACATGACCTGGTAGTCGCAAATAACTCAGTAGGAGAGTCAGCCCATTGCATGGGGCACCACGGCGCTTCAACCGAGGTGGCCCTGGTAGGCGTATGCATCCACGTGCTCCGAAGGATCTCCTGAGCAGCTTTCTGAAAGCTTTCCTGCTCGGCCGGGGTCGAATGTCGATGACGCGAACCTCGAGTCGTGAACACCTCATTCCTACTGCTGTGGCGCAACGGAGTCGGGCGTGTGCAAGTTTAAAGGCTGTGTGCATGAATTCGGGAGCAGAGCTGGTGGATGCAGACCAGATAACACCAGCGAGTTTGGTCAGCCAGGCGACGCTAAGGTGATGATATGGGAATGCTACTCTTCACTCTTCTGTACAACGCCAGGTTGGTGCTTCGTTCGAGATAGCCGGTGTCAACGGTACACATCTGGTGTACCGTCACCGCCCAGAACCCGTTGGAACGCTCCAGTCAGCACCAATGAATCTGTGTGGAGTACCCCAGTCCAGATTAGCCGTCAGATGTGATGCCGCTCACAAATTACAGGCTCACCCGAACGAAAAGCGTAAACTGCATGCTGTGATGTGGAGTCATCACGGGCTATCAGACGCTGATCTCAGGTAAGCTAACTGTTGGGCAGCTGGGTGACCTCTTGCTAGCTGAGTAAGCATGGTCTTACAGTGCTTGAAAATGTAGCGACAGGTCGGAATTATACTATATTTCTTCCGAATCGATTGGCTGCATGGTTCAGCTCATGGGCCCCAAGCGGGCCATATTTTCAGGATCCGTGGGAAATGGATGACTCGGACGTGTTATGTCAATGTTACGTATTGAGATTTCGCGCCGTAGAGTCTCAGAATCCTCGGCCGTTTATTCTCCCGCCTTGCCGAGATTCTTACATCCAAACCGGAGTATCCCGTTCATCCGCGACTACTTTTTCCTTCCTTAGAATGCAAGAATGGCTCCGACCCAAAAAGCGAGAAATCGCTAAAAATAAACCACAAGAGGAATCGATGCGGAAGCGCTCGCCCACCCGACACCGATGAACCTCGAATTGCGTAAACCTGCCAAGCAACGACTGAAGGAAAAAGCACAGGCGACAATGGCGGCGATCGACATGGACGACGATGGCCAAGGTGGAATGACTACCGCGACGGATGATGGGGCTGGAACGGACGACACGACAGCGAATACACCCACATCGACCAAAGCCTTAGGTAGGAAAAAAACCACCGGCAAAGGCTGAACCCAAAGCCAAGGTTAGTCGAGCAAAAGGCAAGAAAACCGTGGTCAAAAAGGAGAGGGAGGAAGAGGAAGAGGACGAATCCGTGGCTAGCAGTGGCGAAGAGTCTGCAGAGTCATCCGAGGATGGCGCATATGATGCTGCCCCCTCGACAGACCGAGGAAACAAGAATGACTTACGAATAAGCGGACGCAGAGCTGCCGCAAACAAGCAAGTGGCGTATGTCGAGGGATCACCCGGTGCAGGGAGCGATGTCGACATGCTATAGAGTTACAGTCGTCACGCTACCCAGATAGAGTGCGGAAGTGGAAGACGTAGCATCCATTTCGTGGACTCCCTATAATGACTTACAAATAAACGTAACCAGCTATAATCTGTTGAATGAACATACGTTTCTATTCATCGTCGCTTACCAGCCCCGAGTGTCTTTCCGCTCTCGGAAGATTCAACCTAGGAGCCATCCTAGAATCTGCATCTGGTTTTGTTCCATTGATCTTTCGCTTTACATCGCGACCCTTCCGCTTCGCAAGTGCTTGTGCCACTGCTGCATCTTGATAGTGCTCGTTGGCAGGTCGATTCGCAAGGGCAGGGTTGTTACGGTAGTCCTGGAATTCGAAAGGTCAGCATCGTGGCAGTTCACGAGAGTACAAGATATTCACTTCAGCCGCTTGTTCAACGAGAAACCGTTCGGTAGAAGAACTCTTGTTTTGCGCTTTAGCAACGCCTTCGCCTGACAGGTCGATCAATAGGCTTCAGATTAGCGGGCATCTCAGGAAAGTTTGGTAGTCAATGCTTACGACGTAAGCCCGGAAACACTGAGCACAGCCATGCGGTCAGTAAAACAATACCATGTCATGCACTGAGGACAGCTTACAGTCCCCTATCGCTTCCAACAGTGTCGCGTCTTCGGTCAAGTCTTTGAACATCTGTGGCAAGATAGCATTTTAGTATTACTGTCGAATTCGCAGCTGCATATAGGACATGCCTCTGTGCCTTTTTCTGTTCCTCTTAGTTCGAAATTGCCCGTTCCTTCACCATATGAAGTGTCGATTTTGACTGTTTTGATTGCTTCCGTATCAATAATACCTCGAAGATTGTTTTCGAGTTGTTCTTCTTCGAAAGCTAACCGTGCTGCCTATAAGGTTGCAAGATGCTAAATGATTGGAGGTTTGTGTTAGACCACAGTGTGTAGCTCTTACTCTCTGCAAGCTGGTTCCTTCTGGATTGTAAGTGAACAGATTACTAGCCCCCCAAAGGTCTCCACCCGCTCCACTTTCGTTTCCGACGAATACTCTGGAATCCATGGCGTCGTCGTATCTATAAAGCGAGATGGACTTCAGCGAAACTGGTACGCCATCATCTAGAATGCCAGGTAATCACATGATTCGCATAGCAGCAGACTTTCGCACTAGAGAGGTGGCTGTCCGGATTAGCTTGCTCATCGGGAACGAAAATCATGGACTTACTTTGTCGTTCGTAAATGTTCTCCTCGATTGTTCCAAGGGATACCAGTCGATAGACATCACTGGTTTGGGAAGTCTGTTAGGCTTGTCGTAAAACAAGATCTTGCATCATAGGTACACTTACACGTCTCGCTTTTGACCCATCCGAAAAGCACTAGACGATTTACCGTTAGTCGAAATCGCGAAGGTAGAGGAGAAGACGCCTACCGATCCATAGCCTGAAGATCATGGGCCGGGTCTACAGGACCAAGAGAAGTAAAAGGGCGTCAGTTGGCGATTAAGGATAAACGGGTCGTCTGCGCGCACTCCAATTAGGGTCAAAGATGATGACTTTATTAGCCTGTCAACGAATCATCCTCAATAAGTCCAAATCCGGGCACTAGTCATTCAAGCTCGCTCATACTCACAGCTGTTAAATTCAGCCCAACTCCGCCTGCCAACGTGCCTAAATTTGTTCGGTATGAGTTTTCTAGTTCTGCAGGAGAGACATATGGCCAAAGCTATTATTGACGTACTTATCAAAAAGACAAAGACATTGTTGTCGGTTTGAAATCTGTCAACTGCTTCGATGCGTTCCTCATCCTTCTTTCCTCCATGAAGCATTTCACAGTTGTCTATGTATCCACTACTCAGCTTCAGGATAAGTTGACTTAGGGGTTGATACTGACATTCTAATTTAATGAAGTCGTATAACATCTTCAACAGCTTGACTGAGGAGGAAAACACCAAGACTGAAGGCAAGTGAGACACACATGGAAGTTTCAGGCCGGAGTTCGCGTGCGCCGAGACGTGTGCAATTTACAGACCTTTATGTTTACCCGCGGTATCGTCTTTCCATGAGCGTAAAAGACTGTAAAGGATCTAAGGAATTGTAGAGTAATCAATAACAGCTCATAAAGCAATTTGGCGGTTATACTTACGATCCATTTGCCAGAAAATTCAGGTGTGCTGAAAATGGACATGATGTTTGAGTCGCGAATGGTAGAACGATAAACCCAAACTCACGCGCTTGCTTCATATAGTCTCAGCGCTCGATATTTCTGGTCTCGGTAAGTGGGTCCTAGCTCTTCAGCAATGTTGAGGAGGTCCTTCGAGATATAACCATCCAACTCCGCTTCGTCCAGCAAACCGATTTGCTGGATCTGATCTTGACGATTTGCAGGGAACTGTAATTGTGTTTTTTCAGTAATCTCGACGAAGTGGATAGCTGTAAGCCAATGGGAAAGGACCTACGCAGATATCAAGTAGTCTTTCGCAAAGACCTTTCTATTAAAGCAGGCGACAAGTTCAGTTTCACCGCAGAGCAGATATGTACCGATTGCAAGGCGGAGTTCGCCCTACCTGCTCTGGTTTGTCGTCGGGTTCTGCATATATGATCATTAACGATAAGCCGACGATCAATATCTGAGATCTGACGCTACCTACGGCTGTATACTAGGCCCACGTGCTGTATGAAAGACTGGGTTAGATTCCCAGATGAATGATGCACTTGATTCGTCTGGCTTACGCTTGCAACCTTTTTGAAAGCGTCGATACTGCGACGGCATGTCAGCATTCTCAGGGTAACAAAGCAAGTGTACGTTGTTGGAACCTACTATCTGAAAACGATTCCGCTATCGACTGCTTCGAACTTTGTAGATGGGTCGCAGCAGTCTTTGACGCTGCCAGAGAAGAGGACATCAGCTTCGAGAATGGATCGATTGGAACTGAGTACATCGGAATCGCTTACCGCTTGCCCGGATGCTTGAGACAAAGCGCTTGTCGTTTCAAGAATGCTTGAAGATCTGTTTCAAGAGGTCAGTTTACGTTATTGCGGACCAAAGTCAAGCGCCACTGACCCGGCTGTGCAGCTATACGCTTGTATACCATTTCTTGAATCGGGGTGAGTGGGCAGAAGACTACCTGATCGTTCTTCGTTGGCAACTTACATGCCAATATGAGCAAGGTCAGCAGAATCTCAAGTAGCTCGCGATATCACTCTCACCTCTAGTGCCACTTCTGCCTTGGTTCGTCTCAGAAACAGCAAAGGCAATAAAAATTGATGTAATCTATCTGTTATTTCCTATCGTTCGAGTTCTTCTAAGCATGTCAATAGTGGTCGCCAGCATTGAGCGAGCTTACCTTTCTTCTAGCGATGTCCTTAATTGAAGCCTTTTGATCCATACCCGCATCAACTGTCTTTGCCATAATCGTCGTCCACTGATCATAACGTCCGACAAGACCTGGCGCAACCTATAATCCAACAATGAAATTATGGCATGGCAGGATCAAGCTCTTCGCTGCTCACAAAATCGAGAATGGACCACATTTCCTGAAATCTATTTTGAATGAGCGTTCCTATCGAAGCCAGTGCAGTGTGTCAACTTTTTGAGCCGCCAAATGCCTGGAAACTTGTATGAAGCGCTCCCCTACCTGTCATTGCGAATCTACAATCTGCAGAGATACGCTTCATGGCCAATGTTCGAGCAGCAGTGGGAGTCTTGATACTATGAGCTTCGTCGATGATCATGATTCTAGCTCATGGAAGGTCAATCAGCTTCCTCACTTGAAACGAAGAAGAAAGACGTTAGAACGCACGAAAAGGATAGTGTGCTCAATACATCAATGTCGCCTACCAGACGGTCGAATGGCACAAGTACTATCGAAGAGCAGAGGTCAAAATTTCAGCAAAAGGAAATATCAACAGAGCCTGTGAGAGTGCTCACCGAGGTCCAAGAACCCATTCTTGTAATTTCTTACGACGCCATCCAGGTCTGCTCTGCTATTAATGACGCCAAACTCAAGATTTGTCCACTAGAAAGACGCTCAGCCGGGGGCCTACTCTCGATGTACGAGTATCTGCAACCTACAGTTTCGATTTCTCGCTTCCACTGACATTCTCCCACGATCAGCGCTAAGAAAGCGGGGTTTTCGTAGATGCCCAGACTTACGTTGGTGACCAGTGTTTTAGGACAAGTAATGAGGCACGTAGGCCCAAAAGTGAAGGGAGTGCAAGGACCGGTACGAAGACGGGCTCTGCTTTTTCGAGAACGGCCTATCGATGTGTCAAGGTCGGTCCCCATCTTCTCCATCACCGCTGATAACTAAGGGTAAGCTCATGGTTAATATCCACTAGCATGGAAAAACCCAAAAGATGCCTACGAATCCCAAAACCTGAATGGTCTTGCCCAGACCCATATCGTCACCCAGTATACCTCCTCGGATGACACCGATGCCATCCACTTTGATGCCCACATATCGGTCGTAGAAGAACTGAACCCCAACCCTTTGATAACGTCGAAGAAAGCGACTAATAGAGATAGGAATGACCATGCTAATAATGTTTGGGTCGAGGCTGTAGGGCTTTTTTCGTTGTTTTGCTGCAGAACACCTAAAAGCTGGTTTCATGCCCGAATCTTTTGCTTTTGCCTGGTGGCAGTTGATCTTATCAGCGTGATATCATTTCAACAGGTCTACGCAGGACGCACTTCAGCTTCAGCATTCAGACTGGTGAGTATCTCTATTCGCTCTCTTTCGTGTTTAAAGAATTCTCTGGGATTGCTTTTGCCTGGAAAATTGTATCAGGCCAAGTGAGCCGCTTCGTTACACGCGCTCACAGCAAGGCGTTTACGTACTTGGCCTAGGTCCATCGACAAGGGTAGGAACAAAGTTGTCCTCCTCCTCGCTTTGGCCCGGTTCGAAGTCTTTCGTTTCCGAGCCGGCTTTAAAGTTTACGGGTCGGATAAGCTTGCCAGTCTGTATATCGAATCGCAGTAATCCTTCATCCTCATCCGAGCTGTCATCCAAATTCCTTTCCGGTATCGATTGCATACTCTGATTTTGCTGTGTTGCTGAGGAGGTCACGACTGGAGACGAGCTGCCGGCTTTGCTCGACTGAGACTCTGATCCAGAACTTGCGGGGCTTGAGCTTATACGTTGCCGTTGGTGTTTCTTTTCAGTCACGACGTTGCGTCGTCTGGCACCTTCGACTAACAGCACGACGAGCATTCAGCGAGCGGCTGTACAAAGACAAGTCGTGTCGGCTTACCCAAGAGCGTAAGTAGATTCTTCCGGCTTTCAACTGTGACCATCCAGATAGATCTTCAGCACGCAGAGATGCAGCTCTTACAGTATTACGGGACTCACGGACGTCGGCAGGCGGGACGTTTCCCTTCACCAAAATGTCTTCCCCATTCTGTGGCATATGCCCGCCGGGAATCAACTCGTGCATATCCCGGTCTTCTTCTGCGTCTTCCTCGACGTCGGCCACTGCGAGCTTGCGCTGCAGAACATGGTAAGGTAGCGATTCATACTCATTCATATAGTTTGTCGATTCAGGAAACTGTAATCGGTCCCGTTTTGATAGCTTGACGGATTGGGTGAGTGTTGATGCTGTTTGGGTATAGCTACCTGGCTCATTTCCGCGGTCATCAGCGTATGCTCTACCTGAATGGGTCGCTTTCCTGGTTTGGCGACTCTCCAGCTCCGCCTGCCTACGAGTCCTTTCTTGCTTTGCT
Organism: Naganishia cerealis; assembly: GCA_030039265.1. Classification (NCBI taxonomy): domain Eukaryota; kingdom Fungi; phylum Basidiomycota; class Tremellomycetes; order Filobasidiales; family Filobasidiaceae; genus Naganishia; species Naganishia cerealis. The sequence continues at coordinate 9,185 of JASBWR010000005.1, read as the reverse complement.
GTCCTCATTTTGAATCCAGCAAAGGTCTGCGAATCCTCATTCTCGATTTCAAGCTCATCCGCCGATGACTGATTATCGGGCATGGTGTTTGAACGCACAACTGCATTTTTTGAGGTCTTCGAGTTCGTCCCTCTTGGCTGAAGCGGAAGCTCATCGTTCTTTTTCTTTCCAGTTTTCTTGCGTTTTGGCTCGGCTTCTGCTACATCGTCACGGTCAAAATCGGACTCATCACTGACGGCTACGGAGAAGCGTCATTGTCAGGACCACGGTCTTGCCTTGACGCTCGGGTTTCCGGGGTGCTTACGAGCGGACGCGAAGGTAAGGGCTCTCCTATGCGTAGTAGTAGCGTTCTGCTCTGATTCTGGGCTTGATGCTACAGGCGTTTTTGTCGTTCCAACAATGAACATGCAAGGAAAGTCGGGATGAATTGAACAGCATCTCAATATGCAAGGATCAGGGAGCTTACTCTTGCCCGATGATGCTGCCTCGCTACTTCGCTGCCGTTTTCTCGATGGAACGTCTACGTTGTGCGCTGCTGTGCGCCTTGCTGCAAACTGACGCAGCGGAATCATCCCGGGTGAGGCTGCGCTGTGCCGCTGGACGAGACCGCCGCCGGGTGTACATCTGATCAGCAGTGTCGCCTCCTCCCGCCGTGACTGTGTTCACCCCAGTGTGACTTCATTTGGCGCGCCCCGCGCAGCAGACCGTCCTGCCTTCTCAGCAGTTCATCTTCATCCTCCGCCGTCGACTGGCAGCAAAGACCAGCGGCTCGCCAGTAACAAACGCAGGTCGATCATGGGTATCAAGGGTAAGTCCCCGTCAAACAGTCACGAGGACTCCTTCCCTCAACTCCCGTCCCTGCGCGTATAGGTCTCACCGCTCTGCTCTCGGAGAATGCTCCCAAGGCTATGAAAGAGCATGATATCAAGACTGTAAGCTAGACATAGGTGTATAAACTCACCTCTGTCTCTGACTGCAGCACTTTCTGTGTAGCTTTTCGGCCGAAAAGTCGCAATCGACGCTTCAATGTAAGTTGACAAGCACGTCTTTTGCTCTGAAAAGTCGGATCACTGACGAGCTGCTCGGTTTCTGCAGGTCTATCTATCAGTTTTTAATTGCTGTCAGGCAGAAAGACGGGACCATGTTGATGAATGAAAACGGCGACGTCACGAGGTGAGTACAGAATGCGTTGCCCAACAAGGCCGTTCGCTGATCGGTATGACTGTATTTCAGTCATCTGATGGGATTCTTCTGGAGAACGCTACGAATGGTCGATCATGGTATTAAGCCTGCCTATGTGTTTGATGGTAAACCCCCCGAGCTGAAGGGCGGTGTCGTAAGTTTTCCCTGCGTCAACCACAAGTCTGAGTCAACGCGCTGATGTGCCCACTACCGGGAGATAGCTCGCCAAACGGTTCGCCGCTCGTAGTGCCGCTGCCGAGGCCGAAGAGGAAGCAAAGGAAACTGGTACGTCCGCACAACCGCATCCAATGTCGTCGGACCGAGTGTTGACAATTGTGCTTTCACAATCATAGGCACAGTAGAGGAGATCGACAAGCTGGCGAGAAGACAGGTTAGGCCGACAAGACAGCACAACGAAGAATGCAGAAAGCTGCTGAAACTTATGGGGATTCCCGTTGTCGTGGTAAGCCTGATGCTTGTATAAGTATTTCCCAAGTTTGACAATCTGATGAGTCCTTTCAGGCGCCTGGCGAGGCAGAGGCTCAATGCGCAGAATTGGCTCGGGCTGGAAAGGTATACTTTGAACCATCCATGGGCACGTCGTTATCAAGCTCACCTCGGCTTCTTGCCATAGGTCTACGCCGCTGGGTCCGAGGATATGGATACGCTTACATTCAACGCTCCGATATTGCTACGTCACTTGACATTCTCCGAGGCGAAAAAGGCACCGATATCGGAAATCAACCTGAAGCACGTTTTGGAAGAGCTGGGGATGGACATGGAAAGGGTGTGTATCTGCACTTTCAACCGACCCGTATGACAAAACGCTAATCCATCGAGAGCCTTGCAGTTTATCGAACTCTGTCTTTTACTTGGATGCGACTACCTCGAACCAGCTAAGGGAGTAGGACCGAAAACGGCTTTAAAGCTAATGCGGGAACACGGCACCCTCGAAAATGTTGTCGCCCATATCCGTGGCAAGATGGCGGAAAGGCAAGAAGCGGCCGAGGAGTTTGTGATCGAAGAGAAACCTGTGAGCGATGTCGAATCTGAAGAGGAGAATGACGAGCAAAAGAACTCGGACTTGATGGATCATGATGACTTGGAAAGTGAGGATGGATACGAGAAGCCAGTGGCCGCGACCATGAGCGGTAGTGAAGATGAAGAAGGACCCAGTCAGCCGCGAAAGACAAAACCGACCGCCAAAGGTAATGGAAAGAAAAAGGCAGAACCAAAGACGAAGAAGGCGCCCATCAAGAAGAAGAAGGCGATTGGCGGAATGCAGTTACCAGAGTACTGGCCATGGGAGGAAGCCAAAAAGCTGTTTATCAAGCCTGAAGTATTGCCCGGCGATCAAGTGGAAGTAAGTCGGGATCGCTCGATATGCCGTTTTTCTCTCGCCTGTTTCTGATCGACTCCCCCCATTGCAGCTCGAATGGGTGAAATGCGATGAAGAAGGCCTGGTCGAGTTCCTGGTCAAAGAAAAGGGTTTCAGGTACGGTTTCTCCTCAAACGTATCCTGACCGACACTCGCTGATTGGCATCTGGTTTCGCCTTAGCGAGGACCGTGTACGAGCCGGTGCTGCGAGATTGGACAAGATGTTGAACCAGAAGCAACAAGGTCGATTGGACGGGTTCTTCAAGGTCACACCGAAGGACAAGCCGGCAACGGGGTCGTCTGCAAAGAACGCAAAAGACACCAAGAAAGCTACGGGTAAACGAAAGGTATGCATCACCAGGTCGTGTGATTATCAGATCTGTCACTAACTCGTACTATTTGTTATCGTCGTGTGTCTAGGCCGATGAGAAGGAGAAACCTGGAGCAAAGAAGGCGAAAGGCAAGAAGTAGATGGCAGAGGCTCGGGAACAACTACACACGAGCGGCAGACCTATTGGTATTTCGCGATTTAATATAGCGATCGACATGCAGCGTCGAACTTCTAATGCTTGGGATTGAAGTTATCCATGGTCGTTGTAACATAGGGATGTTCTTGTCCCGGTTCGTTGCGCGACTTTGCCCCCGATCTCCAAAGGTCCCGACCTCGCCACTAGTCGTCTTGAGCTCTCGCTCCATATTTTGCAGTTGACGGCCTTCGAAACATCGCTGACAGATTCGTTTTACTGTCGCAAATTTTCGCGGCCTGGATGACCATGCCTCTCGTTAAGACAAAGCCGGTCGCTACAAGTTCTGTAAAGCCTCCCCCTTATTCCCACAGCAAAATATTTCAGATAACTCAAGGATTGTGAATGGGAAAGCGAGTCTCTTCCACGCCGGATGATGGTACTTTGCAACATAGCTCCCATCGCAGACTGTATGTTTCATATCCCATTGCCAATTTTAGACCTTCGTTATCCTTGGCTACACCTTCATGCCAATTCCTGCAAATTTCCAGTTACTCTTCCCTGGACATTTGGTGGACTTTTCCCATGAGGATAGTCGCTAGAAAGAAAGGCTCGATACTCAATCGCGGCAAGGACGCTCAAACTTTGTTTGGTATGCTCAGAGACGCGCTATCCCATGTATGGATTGAGGATGAGGCAGACTGAGCTTGGAACTGGCAGTCGATACTCCATTCTGTAGTACGTCACCTTGAGCCTATTCTCCCAAGCCGAGACGAGCGTCGTTGAGGGCAACCGAGATTCAACCACCTACGGGTGGACAGGCGCGACGGTGACTACGACATAAGGAACGGAAAACAGAGTATCTATGATGCCACCTAAAACGGTGCGGAAGATCCCCTCTCATTGGCCCAACTTCGAGCCGGTCGCGAGGGAAATCCATATGGAGGGTTCGACCGAGATAGGCGAATCCGTCGGTAGATTAGCTAGGCTTGACCAACCGATCTGTTTTCAGTCTGCAGCTCAAGGGATGGCGGTGCTGACTGAATAGAAAAGACAGCATGGTAAGTTCTAGACTAACGTGCAAGGCATCATAAAGCAAGTATGAGGGATACATTTGAACACTCGCTAGTCGAGATACAACATACAAACAAACGCTAATTCAAATTCAAAACGAATCGACACCGTCTCGTCTCCTCCACTACTTTCTTGCAGGCTCTACGCCGAATGTCGCGGTGGATGGCTTGAGGCACGAATCGCCACAGACGCTGCATTTAGTTGGGTCGCTGAGGAGGCAGCAGGATCAGTATAGGTGCTTATAATGCGGATTCAAACTCGCTTCTTTCAACTTCGCGGTGATTACACTGCCACAATCGGGGAACAAGTTTCCGTTTCGAGCCAGTCATAATCCGCCTCTTTGCAAGCATTATTCCATTGGAGGCAGTGGCACAATCCTAAAACAAGCTCATGACAGCTGGGTTCGCTGATAACGTTTATGCGTTGTTTCCGCGAGTCGCCCATCATTGCAGTTGTCGCTCGAAAACCACATTGTACATGCGTACTTCTCCCTGCCGCTTGTCGCGTCTCGCCGGCACTGCTTTCCCGAAGAATCGCCTGTCATAGCATCTCGCTCCGATGCACCGATGTCCCGTTTTAGGGAATTCCAAACTCCAGTTCAACACAGAGTGACTCGGTCACCGCGATGCAGTCCCGCTCTTGCGCTGCGAATAGGTAAGGTTATCTCGGCCGTCCTACGACGGCCTCGGATCGGGGGAGCCTTCCGGGCTTCATGCCTAAGGTGCCTGAGTTTCGCTTCGTCCGAAGCGTCCGGCGCTCATTCGTCAGATATCGCAACTCACCCCTTGCAATCCTTCGCACACCCCTTCCCCCCCTTGCAAACCTCGCAACTCCCCGGCGCGCTCGTACACCCGGGAATCCCCTGCACGGCACACGCCCCGGAGTTGGCTGCGGGATTGCAGAACCCACACTGTGCGGGATCGCCGGTGCAGGCTGGGGCGGTTTCGGGGATCTAGACGGCACAGAAGAACAAATGATGAGATACATGCAGATCGGAACAGACAAAGCGAGTACTACTGACCGACATGATAGGTTGTTGAGTGAATGAATGCGGTGCGATATGGATGAACCGAGACTGCCTCTCAGACAACGTTTACTCCATTAGATTACTGAATAGAGAGATGTTGATTCGCTCCAGTGTGTTTATGCATCCGAGACACTCATGACGACGATATGCTTTCTATTCCCATCTAAACGTCTATCTGTGCTTTTTGGGCAGTAGTCAGTAGTCAGTGGACTGATCGGTGGGCTGCTCGAGCACGATCAACTGGTGAATCGTGGTTGGGAAACAACTACGCAATTCATGCTGCAGGATCTGACAGATTGGTGATCGCTTCAAATGAACGAAATACCACAATCGCCAGAACTTCGGCGATTCAAGTCTCTGTTTGACATTGCTGACGTGAACCACATCTCCCGGCAGACGTCACATGATTGAAACAGAAATGCTCTCTGCCTTGTCTTCCGAGTTGAACAACCCTTGCCATGACGCCAGAGCATTCCCTTCACGTACGTCAGTTTCCAAGGCAGGTTCGACTTTTCGCCAATCGACACCAGAAGTCAGGAAGGTCAAAGGACGTTTTGCGGTGTCAATATGTGAGTGCACCATACCGTGCCTTTTGGAGATAGCCGAGCCAGGGAAGACAAAGACACAGCTTCCCAGTAGGTAGAATTATTCCGCAATCCTGCCGTCATGAAGTGTGGTTTGTTAATCGAGTCTTGATATATCAAATATATATTGCTTGAGCAGTTACTGGATCGGCCGGCGCTCCCACGGTTCTCATTGGTCTCATTCGTGGCCCTGTGGTATCAAGGCACCACAGGCAAACCAAGCCCTGCTTCGGCTAGGCGCCCCACCTCGGTCTATTAGCAAATCAGTAAAGCCTATTCCGCTTCCTCTTACACCCTTATCTATCCTCCCAGTAACCCTCCTTTCCCAAAACCGAATCCTCAACCTAACCCATCTTCTCCCGCCTCTCATCCGAGATCCGCGCATACTCAAACAGCAGTCTAAGAACATAAACCTGCATATCCTCCTTCCGGAGAACCTTTTCAGCCCACTCCTTGCCACTACTAGCAATTGTCCCTGCCGCCTCATCATGTGCAGGTATACTCTCTGTCTCTCCCTCGTAGCCCAGAAAATACTGCATGATGCCAAACCAGTCACTATATCGGTTATCCATGGGCACGAAATGCTTCCAAGCCACAAGACGGGAGTCGTGCCACTCGCGCCACAACGTAGCCTTGATGGGTAGACTCGTACTGCGAAGGAAGCCGAGGTATTGTCCACTGAAGCTGTTTCCGTCGATATCGGGCAAGTGTTTGTTGGTGAATTGCTCCGTCATGATCAATCCGTCAATGGCCTCAAAGTGCGGTGCGGTGAAGGGGCAAGAGGTACGTGGTTGAGGTTCTTGCGGAGGTGATTCGCAGAAGAGGTTAACGAAACCCATGTTGGATCAGGAACTGACCCATTTGCCCAGCTTCCCCTCGCGTTGCGCGACGATGTCTTTGTCGGGAAGCTCGAAGTTTGCGGGAAGTGCGGTGCAGTTCTGTGCCAGCGAGAGCTTCGTACAGTTGTTCATGGCCACAAACCGGTGGCGCTGAAAGGCACGCCATGTGGTCTCGCGACTTCTACGGCCTGTAGCAACACCGCGCCAGTTGGCTTCAGAGGTCTTCTCTGCCCATGGTCCGCCGTGGTCAGCGCCACCGGTGTAACGCTGCTCTTCATTCCAGTACACAGGAGCTGGGAGAAGGCCCTCGTCGTCGACTGACAACTTGCTGCCGCCAAACAGATGGAAGAGTACTTTCCTTGACTTGACAGTTATAGGATCGACAAAGATCCCGTTGAGATCCTGTAGGTCAGGTTGATGGCATATTTCGCTTGACAGGGCATGGTTGGGAAACGTAGCCTTTTTGCGAATGAGGAGTCCCGAGGTGTCTGCTGATGCGCGGAGCGTGGTCAAAGTCTGTCATTGTCTCGCCATGGCGGACGAGACTGGTGGGAGGGCAGCCACGGGTGACAATCTCTCAAAACGGTCCTGTAATAGAACACGCATGTCAGCAAGGGTAATCTCAAGATCAAGATCCAGGTATCCATAATCAACGTACCTGTGGCCCCCCAATTCTTCTCAGTCGGTTTCCTGTCGCTTTGAGGGTCCTCTCTAGGAGTAGGCAATTTCTGGAATTCAGTGACAACGTTTCCTATATCGATCATATACCTCGTCTTTTGTCCTTCCCTCATGTATCCGGCAAGATCCTCCCAAGGCACCACAATTGTGGGCTCATCCATAGCATTGAGAGCGATATCCATGTCTGGTAGCAAATGCTCGATGGTCCGGATGAGGTTGAGCCAAATCTGGGTCCAGAACCAGTCGCTCCCAGCAGTGGCCTTATGGTCCCGTACATTGATGGTCATTTCATATTTCCAAGCGTCCTTCCGGATTTGCGTCGCCGGTAGAGCCCAAAATGGCTCCAGGCCGTGGTAGATCTGGTCCCAAAAGTTCTCGACGATTATAACGTTACTCTCCAGCGCAAATTTGAACCATCTTCCAACCCCAGGGGGCGGCTGTCGACCATGCCTTTGCGATAAGCAACGGCAGAATCAGCCAAAGTCTTGGATTCGGTGGCGATATCGAATGTCGAAAAAGAAAGCTCTTGTGGCAAACCGCTGAGGTGATACCAGACCACCAGCAGCAACAGAAAAGCCAGCACCAGATATCGCAACAGCGTCGAAAGGCGGTGAGGGGGAAAGCTTGTGGACCGCATGCTGAGTTCAGGAAACGCCGTTGTTATGCTGAAGCCTTGTCACAAAGGACCGGCTGCCCGTGTGTTGTCGTGAATGCCAGATCGATGCTTCTTCGGACGGGGTCGTGGGACGTCTTCCGAAGTTGCGAACAACGTGAAAGTGAACCAGAGCACAGTTGCAAGAAGCGGTTTGAAGAGATGTCTGAAGACAGGAAAGTGGATGGTAGCCAGATCGTGTTTGGTCATCTCGGATCTTCCCCTGCTTAATGTAAGCACTGGAAGGCATGTTGCTACTAATAGACTGCTGTACCTCGGACTCTGTGCCAAGGCTCAATACGTAACAGTAATATAACACGTCCGACTCATGCAATTTCCTCGGCTGCTGAAGACGAAGATATAACGCGTTTAGGAACCCCGCATTCCATCGGCTCGGAGGAAATATAGTTTAATTCCGATCTGTCGGTACGTCTTGCAGCACTCGACACTATGCCTACAGCTATGCCTACTCATCTAGCTAGAGGTCGCCCAGCTGCCCAGCGGTCAGTTTATCTCAGATCAGCGTCTGTCAGCATTGACCACATAACGCATATCATGCAGTTGGCGCCTTTTGTTCGGGTGAGCCTTTGGTTTCTAAGCTTCATCGCGTCTAGTAGTTGCTCCGAGATGGGCTTTTCCTGCGAATCCCTGGTGCTGACTGGAGCGTGCCAACGAGGTTCGTTCCAGCGAGTTCTCGTTATGTGACGGTACATCAGATGTGGACCGCTTACACTAGCTATTTCAAACGAAGCATCCACCCAGCGGTGAACAGAGTAGTGGAGAGTCTCCTTCCCCTCCCTTTAGCGTCAAGTAGCCGACCAAACTCGCTGGCTCTACCTGCTATGCATCCGCCAGCTGTACTCACGAATTCATACCGGCGATCTCTGAACTTGCACACTGGCAGACTCCATTATTCCGAAGGAGTGAGTAATGATGTGTTTCCGACAAGAGATTCATGTCATCAACACAGCTATCATTACTCGAGCATGACCGACCACGAAAGGTTTCAGGAAGCTGCTCAAGAGACCTTTCAGAGCACGTGGATACATACGCCTACCAGGGCCACCTCGGTTGAAGCGCCGTGGTGCCCCATGCAATGGGCTGACTCTCTTACTGAGTTATTTGCGACTACCAGGTCATGTCATCAACACAGCTATCAACACTCGAGTGTGACCGTTCAGGACAGCTTTCAAGAGGCTGCTCAGGAGATTCTTCCGAGAGCGGGATGCAAACGTCCATCGGGGCGAGCTTGATTGAAGCGCTGTGCGGGCCAACACAGGAGGAAATCACACTCTCTTCTCGCTGAT